>JAQGAK010000066.1:0-182879 GCA_034696945.1 Lipothrix lubbocki | reverse complement strand
TAGTAATAATAACATTATTAAGAGGTTAACATTCACAAGAGTTATAATATAATATTTTTAAAATAGCTAAATTAAGTTTAGGAAGGGCTTTAAGAGTATTTAAAAAGTGAGTACAAGGAGACTAAATCTTTTCAACCCGGACAATTTGAACGTTATTAAGATTGTTATCATCATCATCATCATTAAGTAGAGTTTACAACTTTATAAAATAAGATCAATAGTTGATAATAGTGTTATATAGTATAAAAACATTTATTATTATTATTATGATTATTAACATTAGCTTTAATAAATTATATGCACACTTGTTCGAGAATTAAGTCAAGGAGAGTGTTTATATTAACTGTATAATAATAAGTACATAGATAAATATATTGATGGATAGATAATAATTGTAAATAACGAGGTATTCAACCTGCGTCATTTAAATTGAATTCAAACAGCAATATCTAAAAGTATATAGGGATATTATGTACTTGCATTTATAATAATATTATTATTTATTTTGCCATTAAATAGTCTATACAGACGATTTAACTAGGTTGTTGTTGAGGCTTTGGAAATTTTGACATTAAGCAACAACTGAGTAATTTAAGTGAAGAGTGTAGTATAGCGTGGGTGGTTTATATACTTATATTATTATTATTAGCAATTCATTAGTGAAACATATGAAAATATTGTACACTGAAGTGTGACGAGGATTGACGACGGGAAATTCTAGGAATTGTAATTATTACTGAATGATGCCAACCGGAATTCCTCCAACTTCAACGACAATGTGAAATGAACATGTAATTATAAAGTTGTTTAACTAACGTATTTGATTTGCATTGTGTGGTGTAGAATAAGTAGAATGTGAGCCCCTCAGAATATTATGAAGGAACTGGGATGCTATAGTTGGATTTTAATTATTTTTTAATTTCATTTAGTAGAGAGCATTGTTTAACAGTTTTTTAAAAGAAAAACATACATTTGTTGAACTATATTGTTGATTCTGTGAGGATGATATATTGATTTGTTGTAAACAGTTTCAAAATGTGTGCGGATCTATAGTCTATGTATATATGGAAGTAAATACAAAAGTATGTTTATTTAAATGTTTGATTTGCGTGGAATTGAAGATTGATATATATTGTTTTTGTATTATATCTGATTGCAGGAGTAAGTTCGAGAAGGCGGATGGATTTTAAAGAGAATTATGATTGAATCCGTTCCTCCTACTACACGGCTTCCAAGTTACTAGAAGATTGAAATGTACCGGATGAAGTTCAAAGATAAACCTGTTTTCATATTAGAACGATTTTTGAACCATAGTGGAGGTGAAAGATTATTGTGAATTTGAATTTGTGACTTCCCCATACTTTTGAACGTCCCATCAACGACGACTTACATTTCCGAACATGGCTTCAAATCAAGACGCTTGGTATTTGTCGTTGTTGGGCATCGCTGAGTACTTTCGGACATCCAGTCCTCCAAATATTAAATGCTGTATTCAGTGTCTTCAGGGTGTATTTAATTTTAAACCTCCTCCAAGAGTGGAGGCACGGACTCATCTTCAACTTGGCAATATTTTATTGATTCATACGAAAAATACTGATCTCGCCAAACATCATTTAGAACAAGGGGTAAGTATTGTATTGTCCTTGCCCTATTTCTATAGGTATATGTATATTGTGTTAATAGGTGATGAGTTTTTAATTGTGTTAAATTTAACGTGTCTGCATCTTTTTTTCAGTGGCACCTATCCCAAACTATTAATAATTTCGATGAAGTGAAATTTGAATCCGCGAGCGTCCTGGCGACGTTGCATCAAGAAGAGGGTCAAGCCAGCTTGGCGAAACCATTACTTAGGAAAGCTATAGAACTTTCAAATGCTAGCGTGTATTGGCATTGTCGCCTTATTTTCCAGCTGGCGGTAAGTCTCATATTCAAAGTAAACGTTTGTTTAAAGATTGTCAACAGATCTAATTTGAGTTTATAGGTAAAATCGTTAACTTAATGATTGTTTATTTTGAAGCAAATACATGCATCCGAAAAAGATTACCAATCAGCTTGCAGCTTACTTGGTTTTGGTGTTGATTATGCGGAATATTCAATGGCTCATTACACACGAGTATTATTTCTTCTTAGTAAAGCAATGGTAAGGGATCATTGTCAAATGCTTTTTACTTATAAAGCACGTGTGCTACCCGAATTGTAGTAGGTGTTGTTTATTTACTTCCACTAATCCCGGCCTATTGTACATATAATATTTACAGCTTTTATTAATCGCCAAGAGATTTCAAGAAGTGCATCCACTACTGCAACAAGCAAGTATGTTAGTTGAGGCTTGGCAAGGAAATCAGCACCAAAAAGAGTACCTAAAAGTATTTTTCTTGGTTCTTCAGGTAAATATCTGTACATCACAAATTAATTATTTGTGCATAAATTACTGAACTCCCAAGTAAATGTGTTGTGTAAATACAGGTCTGCCATTACTTAATGGCTGGACAAATCAAAAGCGTTAAACCCAGTTTAAAGCAGCTTCAACAGAGTATACAAACGATTACACAACCAACCTGGCCATCTGATGAAGGTGAGTAGGAATTTGTTGCGATTTATAACTTGTGGATAGATTTATGTTGTGTTTCAGCGTTGATTAATGAAAATATCGTTATGTTGCAGAATTGGTGTCTGAAAACATTGGAGATATGTTCATGTGGATGCCAAAAGAGCATCTGTGTGTTCTAGTGTACCTAATTACTGCAATGCATTCCATGCAAGGCGGATATTTAGACAAGGCACAAAAATACACTGATAAAGCTCTTATTCAAATTGAGAAATTACGAAGTAAGTGTCAAAAATTGGCTTTGTTTCAATTCAATTTGATATCTTATATCATTATGAAAACATAGGGGCAAAAACTGTTAAAACAATAAGTATGAAACAATGCCACTTTATTATTACTTTCAGTTTTGGAGCAGCAGCCAATACTCAGCACCTTTCATTTACTACTTTTAGAACAGATAATTATGTGTAGATTAGTTATGGGCAATAAAACCTTGGCGTTACAGGTAATTGAACTTCGTAGCTAAAATTAGAATCTGTTATCCCACGTGTTTGAATGTGGAAAGACCTTAAATTAATATTGAGTTCTAAAACAATGTTTCAAATTTATTTACAGGAAATCTCACAAGCCTGTGCTCTTTGTGAGCAAAATCCCAAATTATTACTGACTCACAAAGCTCCTTTGCATACTTTATTGGGTTTATATGCGATGGCAATGAATTGTATGGATGCTGCTGAGATTCAGTTTACGTCTGCTCTACAGGCAAGTTTTCCGTATTGTATGATACTTTGAATAAGATTATAAAATATTTTCTGGGAACGCAACGTGAAGATTTTATTTAATTGTCTGTAACAACTATACATACAGAGCTCGCAAGAACGGGAACTATGGACTTTTGTTCATCTTAACCTCGCTATTGTTTACCTTCGAACGAAACGAGAGCCGGAATTTCAAAGTCTGTTGGATAGAATTAACCCGGAAACATTGCCTTCTGCATCTCACAGCTTAAGAGCCGCTGCGTATTACGTACAAGGATTACAGTCTTTCTTTCAGGCTAGATACAATGATGCCAAGTAATATATGATGCCTTATGATAATCTATATTCAAGGCTTTTTAGCAAGGTTGTTTACTAAAATGATTGATTTTTTAATTTGCAGGAGATACTTGAGAGAGAGTTTGAAAATGGCTAATGCTGAAGATCTGAATAGGTTAACTTCCTGTTCACTCGTCCTTCTCGGTCACATATTTTTATCTCTGGGTAATAGTAGAGAAAGTATGAATATGGTCACTCCAGCCATGCAGCTAGCGTCCAAGATACCTGATGTTCATGTTCAACTATGGGCTTCTGCCATTTTGAGAGGTTAATATTATATGTATTTTGATATGCTACAATAGTTCACGTTTGTTAAATTAGCAAAAGTTGTACTTGTGTGCGCTTGGACTTCAGGAATCGACTTATGTTTTTTTCCTTACAGATCTCTATCGGTTGTGTGGGGACCCTGTAAGAGAGAATGAGGCGTACAGTATGCATTGTAATTTCTCACAAATTCTTCTTAAAGATCATTTCTCAGCCTCACAACTCAATGAGCACAGCTTAATAAATTGGACCGATGGAAATTTCCCTGTATTGGTTGGTCATGGTCATGGCCACGGTGATCTTCCCCCTGTGTCGCTTCCCTCGTCTTCCAACGTTTTACTTTGACATCAGCGATCCCGCTATAGAGCTAATAATTAGACCATTGGGAGTTATTTATGTGGGATACTTGTGTTTGAAAACGTATGGTATTTCTTCAAAGTTTATTTTCAGCCGTGAAAGCATTATTATTACAGAAGTTCTTTTTTCGAGTGATTACTTCATAAAAGAAGAGAAGTATACACTACTGCCGTTTCCTGTTGTACATTTTCATATAAAGATAAAGTGCTACCTCCATTCACTTGAATTTCATTGGAAAACAACTTGCACTGTCCCCAAACTCTTTGTGATGTTTAGGTAAAGTAATAGGGTTAAACGTGGAAAAACTCGCGTTTTCAAACTAAAAGCTGTTAATTTGATGACTAGTGACCCAATATACTGAACACTGTCTTTTCTCTGTGCCTTCCTACTTACATAAGGTATGTATGTGGCGTAATATAACGTTATGTCGAGTTTTAAGTTGCTGTTTGTGTGTTTACGTTAATTGTATTGTAACAATAATTTTTAGTATGATTTAAGAGGACGGATTTATTCCAAGCTCACTTTCTTGAGTGTACTTACATTTAGCCCGAAGTTAAAAGTTACACAGGGGTTACATCTTCCGAAGTGAATTAAAAATGGTTGTTGCAGATATAAGGATTATCACTTCATCAGTGACTTGAGGCTAGAGTGTGCTACATTTACTATTCTAAAACTGTTTAGAGATTAAACAGTTACTGAAAATTGAATTGGAAATTTAGCTTTAGTAGACTCTATGTCCAGTATCCACAAACTAATAAATAATCATGTATCTGTACAGTTGTGTTCTCGTATACATATGTGTTTGTGTTGATTATTCCTTTTTTTGTAATTTAAGCTACTTCAGCCCTTTTGTTTTTGGAGGATTTTCTCCGTATTTTGTTCGTTGTCCTTGTGCGACCGTAATTACATAGAATACAGTTGTCTAAAATCTTATGAATGTAATGTATATCAGTATCTGTGGGTTTCAATGTCTCTAAGTTGCTAAGTCTAAATTATGGATAAGTATAGGTTGAACTCTTGCTCTTTTAAATTTTAATGACTACAGTTATACTTAAAAACTGCAAAGTACAATACACAATTGCATAATGATTGCACAGTGATCTTCCGCAGCATAATACGATTGTAATAATGGGAGGCATATTAAAAACAAATATAGGACGGAGCGAAGTTTTTAAAGCTTCGTTTATGAATTTGCTTCCGGTTCAGTAATTAAAATACTAGATTACAATAGCTTAAACATGTAGAAACCACTTTTGTGTAACTTAACAGATATAGATTCTAATAACTTATTATTATTACTCAAATCAACCAGCAATTGTGTAGCTGTATAAAAAAATGTTTTAATACGGTTTTTTGTACTGGAAAAAACTTAGGGCGTAATTTCGTAACTATATTAAGTCAGGTTAGGGAATTGACATTATTTTAAAGTATGCTGCTTCTAATCATTTGAGTATTATTAATTATAAGGAGAGGCCTTCTGGAATTTTTACAAGCTGAAGCTACAATATATTACAGAGATGTAAACTTTCAGTTGTCTAGATATGACTAACAGTTTTATATAATCATGATTACATATTATGATTTACACTCTTTATGTATTTCACGACCTCCAAAGTTTCAGGATTGAGACATTCTGTTGCATTTTCTCGCCAAGTACGCAGAAATCAAAGTTCTAGTAGCTGGTTCAACTGGACTGCAACAAGACGTTATGAAATTATTGTTTCTTGTAAAATGTGTGTTTTCACAAGTTGTTTCTATACTTTCGTGTACGTTGACCACATTATTTTAGTTCTTACGATAGAATACTGTAAAATGACTTCGAATTTTTGTACTATCATCGTTTTTACGCGTTTATTTTATCAAGTGCTTGGACTATTATAGTTGCTGTATCTATATACTATACTGCTGTAACATCAAAAGAACATGGACATTGTTGTAGTATATTATTTCTTGAGACTGACAGGATATACAAATCTGGTTGACTTTTCGGTAGTTGTATCTTTATGTAGTATTTACATACATGCGTACGTTATACTGTGCAAGATGTGCAATAATAAACAAAATCTTAAGCATTATTGATGTGTGATCCTGTTACTTATTCCTGCATTGATGCACACTCGGATCCATACACTGATACCTGACAGTGAAACATTGTTAATTCCGAATTTTCTTTTTTAATTTGCCATTATCAATTTACTTAGTTGATGATGACTTTAAAAAAAATGTCTTTCGAGCATAATATTAAAGAATGTATTTTTCTGCCGTTTACGATATAGAAATCAACTTTTATTTTTCTGGCTTGACTGACTTTTGTAATTTCAAACTAAACTAGACCAACTCTAAAGAATATTGTCAAACATTCCAATAACTTCAGGATGCTGTAGTATTTTGTCACAAAGCACCCCTGCACTCTTCAAATCATCATCATCAAGCTCCACCCGCTTACTAGGGATGTATACTATTTCACTTGATATACAGGTATAACCTTTGTTACTTAAAATGGACTTAATTTTAGGAAGTGAGGTCGGTGCAGTGGTAAACTCTAAAATTTTTCCATGATCCGGATGATCTTCTATCGTCACATCATTAGCACCAGCCTCGATGGCATGTGTTGTCGATTCTTCCAACAAATCATCACTAGGCTGTTTTCCATTGAAGTTGGAGCAGCGGATGATTCCAGTACAATCAAATAAACTAATGGCCGAATCTTGCCATACTCCTCTAGAAATAAATTAATTGCGCTACCACTTACTAGCTCTTTCATTCAATCAATAAATGACGCAAAAATAATAATTAATATCGTGATTATTACGGCATGACTATAAAAACATACTTATTTTTCCTTAGCACCGTATTTAAATCATTTTTAGTTTTTGTACGATTTTCTGTGAATACTTCCACCAGTATGGTCGAACTTCCAGGGCCCTTTAAAGACCAAACTTCATTCTGGGCCTCGGATTTACTTTTCTGCAATTAAATTCAGATTTTCTATACCGACAGATATCTCAAAAATAAAAGAAGAAGAAAATCTTTACAAACTGTATAGTTTGCTAATCAATATCAAACCACAAACGCCAGGATTTTAATTCTAAACCCCGTGCTTCTGATCTGTAGCCAAGCTTTCAAAGCCATTTAACCTTTGCAGTCTCCAACATTTTTTGTATACTCGCTAAAGGAAGTTTAGCATCTTTGACCTCTTGTATAACGTTACTCAGGGCGGAATTTTGTTTCGGATCGACGTTTCCCCCACCAGCTTTTTACCATAAACATAAATTAAGACAAAATTCTTTCAAACTCCATCATTGTTTTTTTACGTACAAAGTAGTACTGAGTAAGTACTAAGTATAAGCATGTCGTATAATTACCTCGAACGGCAATTTGTATCTTTGAATTAAACTTCATGAGCATCTTTGACCTCTCCATATCCTTCGCTTCTTTAGTGTGGCGGATGTTGTGCCACTTGCTATGACCCGCATTTCGGCAAGGCACCCCTAGGGAAATAAAAAAAAAAGATTAAATACATACAAAAACATTAAATATTTCTGTAGTTCCATTTTTTATATCAGTCTAATAACAATGTATTAAAAAGTTAATCTATTAACTTTAAATATAATTTATTAAAATACTCACAATTCCTTCCAACCACTTCGCCGGTAGTAAATAAGGGAATATTTATGCTACAAAGTCTTCGTAAACTTTGCATTTTAAATTATTTGAATAATAATTATGAATTATTATGACTAAAAATTAAATAATTTGTATGGCATTCGTTCTGGCAAGTCAAGTCAGAAAAATTTAAACGGAATAAAATTTGAGAAACTAAAAATCAATAGAATTCTAGATTTAATTCATAAATAAAAACTTTTAAATCAAATTAAATGCACGTACAACTATTTTATTGCATTAAAAATAAATTTTTATTATTTAAATTTAAATTACAAATATGAAATAACAAATAATTAATTAAAATATGAATTTATCTTTAAGGAAAGTAATTTTATTGCAAATTTAATGCCGAAAAAACTCTTGAAATCAACTTAAAGTTGAAGACTTTAAAATCCGAAATATAATAAAAATAAACCTCGTGGTAATTCTCATCCGTGATTCGTCGGGACGGCAGTGGCAAAATTTAAATTCCTGGACCAAAAACCTCTAAAAATCGTAGGAGGCTGGAAAGTGTGGAAAGGAAGGAAGGAAGAATGGAAGATCATTAAAATACACACGGGCAATTCAGAAGTTTAGAACGCAGCCTGGATTTTTATTTTGCCATTCGGGATTCGCCGCACGCTCCTGACTTCAGCAATATTACTTGATTGGACTGACACGGAATATTATCAAGTTTCGCACCGACGTTCATAAATCATCCATTAATTTTACCTACATATTTCACTGTAATTTAACGTTGCTCACAAGAAGTTGTCATTTGCTTGTTGTTATCAGTCATATTATCTTTAAGTTCCAAGGTCCTTTTAAATAGCTTCGAAGTTATACAGCTAACCTATTACAAATAGAGGGTAAGGATAATACATTTATATTTATGAATGGTAATAAATTACATTTTTTGACAGCTGTTTTTATTATATTTTCAGAACGCGCGCATGTTATTGTGACTAACAGGAGATTTTAGAAGTTCCGAAAATTCTGTATGAGGATCGGTGCGCATTTATAAGATTACCCGGAGATAGTTTCTTGGAAACATAGTTTAATGAACTTACTGATATTATATTAAACTGTCTCCTAACAAAGCTGGCTGTAGTTTTAAAATTAGTAGATCGTACAGTAGCAGATGCAGATCTACTGAGGCTTGATTCATGATTCATGACTCTTTTTGTATTAAATTGTTAGAAATTTGGACTACCATAATATTTCTGGTTGGCAGGTTAGTGATTGTAAGAATACACGGTCATCAAAGCAGTCAAATTGTTCTTTTCGAATGTTTATGTAAAAGAAATAACGGAGATGTTCTCAAGTCAATTAGTGAAAGTTTGGGTCTGCCCTGACCATGGACCCGAACTTGATCTTCAAAAGCTTTTGAAGATCAAGTTCGGAAAGGCCCAGTCACCAGTCATGGTCATCATGTGGGGATACTTGACCCGCGAACATGTCTTAAAATAATCACAACAATTCGGAAACAATTATGATAGAATACATACTAAAAGCTTCATATCAATTTCAGCCTAGATCCTAGTAACAATATTTGCAGTTGTTATTCTATATATGGGTAGTTGGTTGATTGTTAAAATTGATTTCAGAAGTATTATCGTAAGCATTTCCAGAAGTATATTTTGAACACTTATGTATAAGTGTTCTAAATAGTATTTAATATTTTACATAATGATAATGCTGCAGTTCTGTATTGGGGTTTGGTAGATAGATTAGGAATGAAGTTATGTTAAATATTTATATCTTTATAATAACAGTATGTTTACATACATACATTAGTTGTGTGTAAAACAGGGATGTAGCAATAGTAAATTGAATTTAGTTAATAAGTAATCTTTAATCATCGTTTCTAAGTACAACTTTATATGTGAAGTACCAACTAATTTAAATACATATGTGTACTTTTTTTGGCTCCAGCTAAACATGGCATTTAAAGCTACCTCATCTCGATTCGCATTCCTCTCTGATGATGCTCCCGACCCCTTTGTAACTTCCAAAAAAGGAAAGGGGAAATCAAACACGAATGCCAGTGGAGGAAATAAGACTGCTCAGAAGACCGGAAGCAAGAACAAAAAGAAAACTCCAGGAACTGCTAAGACGCCTACTGGTGCCACTAACAATTCCACGGACGAGAAACAAGTAAGTGAACTTCACTGAAGAATCAGTAATGGTTCATTAATATTGTGTTTGAATTATTTTCTGTATTGTAAGTATAAGTACACATATAATTACATGTGCAGTGGTTACATAATTTTATGTGTGGTTTTTGTTACTCTTTATTAGTTGCAATCCATGGCGTTCGGTCTGGAAGGTTCAAAAAAGAAAAAAAGCCAAAGTCCAACTCCAAATTTATCACATAGTTCAAATAGTAGTGAAGCTAAATCTTCGAAAAGAAATTCTTGTGACAACGACGGCCGACCTGCCGGAATGAATGATGCGCAATGGGAAGAATGGCGAAAGCGAGATTTAGAGGTATGCTCTGAATTAAAATCAGATTTGATCCTGCTATAAAATAAATTGAAAGCTCGCGCAATTGTAGAAAACCTGTTAATTTACTGATAAATAAGAAAGTAGTTTGTTGCTTAATTTTAAATTTTAACAATCTACTATAAAATGTTAAATTATTATAATTACTTGTTACTTAATTTGCTATAGATTAACCTTACTGTTGACCGTAAAGCAGACTGTGATATAAGTAAATCGAAAATTAAAAAATGTGCGACTGATATTAAAAATAGTTTCAAAAATTTTTGGTTTTGCAGTATGTTAGTGGAACATTTGAAAGCGATATGGAGGCGGCTCTACTCCAGTCAAAGTTAGATTACCAGAAGGAGCAAGCTCGGTTGGAGCAAGAATCTAAAAGTAAAACTAAAACTAAGAAAAAACCTGTCACCGTTCCACTCGGAGAATTCAACGCCAAATTGTGCAACGTAAGCATTACATATTATGTAACTTTATTTATTCGTCTTTGAGTAATTCTGTATAGTGCTGTGAGTCAAGAGTAGTCGTAAAGTTGGAAGGGAGCGTGAAAAAACAGTCAAATCCATAAATGAGGATGGTCAATAAACAAGGGATTTTCACAAGTTGCGTGTCATTGCAGGGAGAGCCGTTGGTAGAAGAGTCTAAGCCAAAACCGGATTTGTCGGCAACGAACGGATATATGTCTTCATTTCCTGAGGAGGAAATGGAAAGAATCCGTCTGGAAGCTCAAATGGAAATGAAGCGGGAGAGGCAGCTGGAGATGGAACGTCAGTTGCTTCAATCTCGCAGTCATGTACGTATTGAAAATCTGTACCGCATCCAAAACACTTCCCTCACAGTGGACATACATACACTTTTTTTTACCTTTGAACACAAGTTGTCTGGGTGTCGTTGATCATATTATTTCATACTCCATTGCTTCGATGTTATGATGGCCAGTTGAAGTCAAGTCATATGAAAGGAAACAAACGACTGCCTTTGCCCATAGTAGTGAATGATCCGTAGTATTACTAGTACTTGAAATACATATACATATATACATAATTGCACATATACGTAAAACTCTCACTCATGAACGACAACGTAGGGACTAGCTCCTTTCACCATAATATTCATCCCCAGCCCCAAACTTTCAAATTTTCATAGAAACGAAGGATCAATAATGAAAGAAAAGTATAAAAGGATTGTAAAATGTGATTATTTTAGCAAGTGCCTGTAGCTCCTTTCATGGGTTTGGACAATTTGGAAGTACGCCATATTCTCGAGGAGAAAGATGCCATTATCACTAAGCTTTCCGAGGAGAAAATAGAACTTGAGAAGGAGCTAGACATCAGCAAAGCTCGCTTCAAGAAACTTTGGTCGATTGTTGGCGAAGCTAACAGTATTATTTTTTATCTTGATTGTCGTCTCCTATATTATTACCATCCATTATTATAATTTATAATACTTCATGTCACTTCCCTGGGCTTTGTAAACTGATTCACAAAGTTGTCCTTTCTTAATAGCCCTTTTCAAGTGTTTTTAAAAGCAGTATTTACCTCTTCCATAAAGTAGTTAAATTGTTATCTGAGCCTCGATGTTGGCTGCTGTAATACAATAACATTCATAAATGTTTTCGTTGCAGTGAAAGACACCGTGTTCCTCTCTGCCCAGGTGGAGAAATTAACACAACTCAACCAACATTTGACTGACGAAATCAGTTTACTGCATTCCCAACTGGAGCAAGAAAAGTCCAGAGCTCATGCTGCAGTAGTGGAATGCCGAAAGTTGGAGGTGAGTTGTTTTTTTTCTTATTTACTTCGGATTTGGGTTTCAGTAGTTTTTTGTACCTCCTTTCGAGTTTTGGTTTTATGTGTTTTTACTTTTTTCAATATAACAGGAATCGCGGCGTCGGACTGGCAGCACTACAGAAGCCAACTAAAGCACAATGCATATTGCATGTGATGCTAATTTTTGTATTCATTTTACTCTTCCAAGAAAATTCTCGTAGTGCAACCTGTTTGTACATACATACTTTGGCCTGTTCTCAAGAAGATTTGGTAGATGCATCTCTCGGTTTTTGGATTTTTAGCAATGTACAAGTATACATTGTTGTATTTTTTGCTGATAAATATTCGGATTGTTTTGGAAGAAAACTTCTCAATATCTTGCGCTTGTAATGAGGAAGTTTGGATTTGCACCATCAAAGTTGCAAAATGTGTAGTGTCCTTATTCGCTGTTCCTTATATTCTA
Organism: Lipothrix lubbocki; assembly: GCA_034696945.1. Classification (NCBI taxonomy): domain Eukaryota; kingdom Metazoa; phylum Arthropoda; class Collembola; order Symphypleona; family Sminthuridae; genus Lipothrix; species Lipothrix lubbocki. The sequence continues at coordinate 170,240 of JAQGAK010000066.1, read as the reverse complement.
CTTAGTTTTTTAGTCTTACTTTGATATAGTTGTCTTCTTTACTCCTGGATTTATTTCCTGTAGTGCTCAAATGTTTATTTCGTTGTGCCATAATTGAACAATCTCCGGGACACTTTTAAATGCACAAACCCTTGAATCTTATTCTATAACATATATATTGTTGCATTTATTAAGTCTTGTGCGTGTATCAAAATTATGGTTACCTAAATGACGTAAGGATTAAGCGGATTCTCCCTTTATATGGAAATTCATACATGCAATTACCGTGTTCGGTGTTCTGAACCTCAGTACCAATTATTATATAAGTATATGTAGTAGGAAAACGTACCATACTTTTTCACTCAATCGATAGTTGTAGTTCATTCTAATTACTGATGTGGACGAGAATTCGATGTTACCCTTTTAAACTTTATATACTAAAAACACTATGGTATTTTCAATTATATGTACCACTTTGATCCTATATTGATGAAAATACTGAATTAATTTCGTAAATGCTCTGCAATCAAGGGTAAATGAAAGATATACTCAATAGTGCAAAATTTTTATTTTATATCGTTGTTCTTGTTGTTGTCGCTATTACATAGTACATCGATTTGTAATTAAACGTAACAAATATTTATAATTAACTTCGTCATCCTGATTCCATAAAGTCATGTAATATCGTAATATGTTTAATCATAAGGAATAAATCGATTTACCGTCCTACAATCTCAAGTATTTGCGTACTTATTTACACATATTTACTATCACACTTATTAAAGTGCATACTTAATTCAGTTATTGTTCCATTCCTGAAATTCCATCTATTTTCGATATTGTTATCATCGAATCATCACTCTTGTAATCTCTATTTGTCGGGTGATTTATGCGAAGGACAATTACTAATAATAATTACAAAAATCAGATGTGTTTTATGGATAAAGTAATTGTCAATTTGACTACGATAGATGATTGATGTGAATATGGACAACAGTTTTGTTTAACATTTGACTTTAATGACGCGCGGACTTATCGTTTTAGTGAAATCCGCATATGTATACATCCGGATCTAGTACTTTCATACATATGAAAGACAGAATTCACTTGCAAAAATTGTTCATTCGCTTTTGGTAGCCACGACGAAGAAAATTCTTTATTGGTTTCAGTAAAATAAACAAAAAATGAAGGTTTTTTGGAGCATATTTTTCCTCGCCAGTGCCTTAAGCGGGGCTTTAGGTGCGGCCAAACTGAGTAAGTAATTACATAAATAATTTCAAATAATGAGATTTACAAAATTAATTTTGAGCATCAACATTAAAATAATTTGATCAGTAAATATGCGAAGCTGATCCATAATATGTTTATTAATCTCGTCTTTGCATGATTTCCCGCAGATAAGTACAATGTGGATTCAAATCAAATTACCGTCTCCGGGATTTCTTCAGGCGCTGCTATGGCCAGCCAGTTTCATTTTGCCCATTCAAGGGAGATCACTGGAGTTGGACTGTTTGCTGGAGGTACTTCCATACATGTTTATTTTAATTTTCGCAGCATATTTCCACCAGCATTAATTTCCTGTACATATGTACCTCAATTAAATTGGCAACAGATCTAGTTACTAATAGCCCCGAAACGTTCGTCGATTTTCAGTTTAATTATTAAACGCTTGAGAAATTCCTTATAAAACAACAAGATATATGCTATACAGTGTAGCTATCATAGAGCTGGTTGATCTACATTCCCATACATTTTGGAATACATGTGGTAGGTTTATATGGTGAAGATGGCTTCACTCAAGTTAATGAAGCTTAATATTTTACTGAACGCATATACACTTTCCACTAGAAATTATTCGTTTAGATGATTCATTGGAACGAGTGTGAAAATTGAATAAAGCGAAGCGAGCTGTGCTAGTTTTCCAAATTCCATATATGGTAGTCTTGAACGGAATTAATATACATGAGTTGCGGAAATAATTTGATTACCGAAAATTTGAAATACTATAGTACCCTACATGTGCGGATACGGCGGACTTGCCTTTGCGACAACTTGTATGGAGTTTCCGGCAACAATCAACGTAAACGCATTGATTGCTGAGGCAAATGCTTATGCTGCCACTGGGCATATTGATGCGACTTCTAGCATTAATGGAGACCGGGTATATATATTTCACGGGACGGAAGACACCACCGTTTATCCAGGTTTGGAGTTCTGGATTAATTATACCACACGGAATTTTTATTATAAGTGATAAATGATAATTTTCTAAATGATAGATGGCAGTAAACATGTTTTCGCATCTAACATTAATCTTAATAATTTATATTTACTTATGCAGCATCCGGAAAGAAAATCGAAGCAATGTACAACCATTTTGGCGCAAACGTGAAAACTGTTTTTGACATGAGAGCCGAGCATGGACAGGTACGAAGAAAATTAGAAATAACGAGATGAACTTTTAATAACATGGTGATCCCTAATACATAATACCATAGTAATAATGCGATGGTTCGTTTATATAGCCAACCGATGACTACGGAGCAGCTTGTCATGTGCAATCTCCTGACACCTTCTTCATCAATAACTGCAATTACAAGGGAGCTTTCGAGATGTTGAATTACATCTACGGAGGAAGTTTGACTCGGCCTGGAACTTCTGTTCCAATAGCTGGGGATTTGCTTGAATTCGATCAATCCGAATTTTTCTATATCTCACCACCCAGCGTTTCCAGTATGGATTCTATAGGTCACATCTACGTTCCCTCAGGTTGTCGGGATGGATCAAGACAGTGCCGTTTCCATATTGCTTTCCACGGTTGTCATCAACACAGGTACGGCAGACACACCAGATAAAATGACTTATGTGTTGAATAGACACTCACTGATTGGCAGCTACGGTACATATGAAATATTGGGGAAATTCCAACTATGTTTTCCATTCGAATGCGATTCTTAATTTTAAGCATATTCATTGGGATTGTAAACACCCATTTATTTACGAATTTTGTTTAAAGAAATATATGCTCAATATCTGTGCATGATCATGGGACCATTTAGGAAAATAATGGCCTATTTTGCAGAGCAAGAAAAATACCTTTTTCAGATAATGATTGTATTTCTGAAGCATTTTGAAGGGCTGTATCAGAAACGTTTTAGAATGAACACATTCTGTTGTATGTATGTAGTACAAGGTGTAAGGGTGTAAAATAAATTGGAAATAGACAGTAGGGTGTAACGGAGTATAAAATGTTTCCCTAGTATAATAATGAGATATAAAATTCTGTTGGTTTTTTTTACCTTCCACATATGTATATAGAGGACATGCGAAGGATGCATTTGCAAGGAAAACGGGCTATTTGGAAGCAGCCGAGCTGAATAATATCATCGTGCTATTTCCACAGACGATAGCGACTCTGGTGAACCCGAACGCCTGCTGGGATTGGTGGGGTTACCTGAACATTTATTTCCGTAAGTTTAAACATCAAAGTTCTCTCTTTCAAGCTTGATTCTCCCGAGCTTCAGTTGCAGAACAACGTGATATTCTGTGTAGGACCATATTGATACTATGTCATCGCTTATAATCGAGTATGTATGAATATCTTAAATTTTACCCGCATCATCTCTTCAGCTCTTGAAATGTGCTAGGCTTCAACTAAAACCTGCTAAGAGGTATGTGTAAAAGGGTTGTATCTATGCGGATGTGTTCTCCAGATCTTTCTCTCTCTCGCTCTCTCTCTGGCACTCTCTGCGGAACACTTCTTTCTCTGTGGTGCTCCTCATCGTCATTTTTTACTTCACAAAAGAAGGAAAGCTCGAATAGTGAAATCACTTGAAACCACCAAAACGTCTCTCGTGATGATCCCTCGAACCGCCAAAGAACTAAAACCGAGAGAGGAGTACATAGTAGTGGCAGTAGAACGAAACGACACTTAACTACAGATATACTCAAATTGTTAGTAGTGCAAACGGGAATCCATGCAGACATAGAAATACTCTCATAATACTCACAATCCGAGAGTTCGCATCGGCCCTCTCGGGTATCTCTCTTACATCAAGATACTCCTCTCATAGTTACTTATGGGCACTTACTTTATAACTACCGAACCGACGTCCACTTACGACAGTACTTGCAAACTTTGAATGTTTGCATCTTGGCCATCTTTGCATATCCATCTCGGTCGATCTTGTTTGCCACACAAGTGTCTACATAAGAATTCACTTTGATACATACCAAATGCATTATTATAGACATTTAGATTCATTCACATTGCCGGGAATTCAACGCTTCAGAGAACCTATGGTATTACTCTCTTGAATATCTACACCTATATAGCGACATGTACATATAGTTACACACATATTTTTGGTATACATAACTATAGTATATTACAAAGGTAGGCATAATTTCCGTTTTGAAGATAACTTACATACTATTCACTGTGTATATTCATACGACCTCGACACTTTATATGATATAAAATAGTATATAAAATCTAACGTTTTATAGCTTTGCCGCTCCAACAAAGATAATCAAGCTGTTTCTATTCCACTGGAGATCTTAAGTCCCCATTTCTTTATAAACTTGCTACCTACACAAAGTCACTTTACTTCACTTTGTCAGACTAAACATATGCTGATAGAAATGCGTGGGTCGTTTTAACTGTATAGATAACTGTTATATTTGACAAAGTTTTGGAAAGATTAACCATCACAAGAATGCTCCTTTCTTTCAAGTTTCTGCTTTTTCTTTTCTCTGGAGTACCTCCTTTGTATTTTCTATCAATGTCATCCCATAACATTTATCAACAACCACTTGAGTCGTTACGAGCGTTATAAACTCAAGTGGATCACATGGGGACGAGGTTAATGATAAAGACAGTTTTAAAAAAATATTGGTAAATAGCAATCGAACTATTGAGGACGTTTATTTTATAGCTATAATTAAAGTAGATTATCTAGAAGATAGTCATTGTTTAGTATCAAACTTGTAAACGTACTGCCTACATCCAAGCAACAAACATTCTTAAAAACTGCTTTCCTTCCAATGACAATACCATGAGCAAAAATCCATTAAAATAAGATTGCAATTGACAAGGCATTAGTAGTAAAAACCTTTTATGTAGTTTACTATAAATGTAGTTTACAGTTCTTAGCAAAACATCTTTAGTTTAGACTCAAGGTAAGTCCATCAGTCACAATCATATTTCAGGCACATAACCAAATAAACTAATTCGAATAGTTACATCAATTCCATGTTGATTTTAACAATAAAATCTTAACAGGATCGATATTTGACAAGAGTGCTTCTTTGTTATACCACTGGTAGTACCTTTTTCAATATGTCTAGTATTCAATTATTTGCCTGAATTAGTTTTTCATATGCAAGCTGACTTTGATAGGATTCTCCTTGGTTACGTACGTGTTCCTATTTTTAATTTATAGTCTCCGGAATTATTTTCCAGCTAAATGTTTACTCTAGTTTTCAATTTGGGTAATAAAAAGAGAGAAAAGCTTGTGTTTGCCTAGAGCCTCTTGACGATTTTCTTATGTAGGCTTCTCCCTTGCGTCCTTGTGTGCCTTCAATTATAGTAATTGTATAGCATAGTTTTCCAACAACTTGAGACCATATGGATATCGCAAATTGAGAGACGTTCAAGAAAATTTCATCGTTGAAAATTGGATTGACTTCTGAGTACTGTTGTATGTATATATAGGTATAACTGTGAAGGATTTTTAAGTATTCTTGGAATACACAAAGTCTTCGCTTCCGCGCCTGAATGAAATGTACATATACCAAGGAGGTTGGTAAATAATAGGCTGAATATTTATACATTTTAGTATGTGTATAGTGAATACCCACATGCGAAGAAGATGAGTTTTTAGTCGAGGCTGCCAACTTGAATTTTTATCAAACGTGCTTGATTTCCTCGGTCTCATTTCGTGCACATTATTATGATATTCCCTTGCTTGTTAAATATGCATAACTAATATAGATACTATAGGAGTCGAAATGCATAGCGTAGTGTAGGATGATGTAGGTAGAATGAGCGTTCTTTGGAGCATGAGATCGTAGTGTGTAATAGAAAAACAAGGAGGATCCTGGTTGTAGTGTTGCAATATACGTACATTTCAGTTATGAGATAGGTTTTTCAGTTTTTTTGTAAATACAAAAACCTACTTAAGTGTGGAGTATATGGTACACATTTCCGATGCTACTTCTTTTCATATTTTCATACTTTTTAAGCATCGGTGGTATACAGATACAAAACACGTGGAAGTACATACAAGTAACTTGGCTTCGTAGTCGTTCAGTATATAGAATTACATTATATGTGCTTACCTTTGTATGTGTCAAGAGAGAGAGAGTGAAGTTCTTCCTTTGATGTTTGCCATTATCATGAACAGGTCCTCTCCGATTAGTTTCTATATGTGCTCATGTAAAATCGCTCGAGTGTAAGTATTCTCGTATAAAAGTAACTATCCATTATGTTATTGAGACTGTTGATTTTTCCGGAGAAATAAACTCAGTCATGTGGTGAATTTTTACTTTTTACCTATGAAGCATTTCCAATAAGCTATCTACTTGCAGCAATCCAGGAGCACTCGGGTAGAAAAATTCTTGCATAAGTTTTCCAATTATAAACCTCGTTAGCACAGACTTGTTTGTAATCCTTGATTCCGTTACTTAATGTCATAACTTCATTAATCCTTAACTAGTTTTGGCGCATCACCAATGTGTCAAAATTAAAATAATCTTAGTTGTCGTGTAAACTAATAACCTTCTTGATCAGATCATGTAGCTCTACTTCAATCTCCTCCTTCTTTTTCCTGACTTGGGTGGTAAGAACGCCACGCAGCAACATTATTGTTTTATACAACATATTAAAAAGCAAAACGGATACTTGCCTACGTGTCATGATACATGATTATGAAAATACAAATACTTGGAATGTGACTGTGCATTTGTATCGTGATACATCTATCCTGATTGTGAATGATTTTAATACTGTTTGAAATCCGAAACTTTTAAAGATCCATCTCAAAGGATTGTGGCAGAAAAATGTGTGGTGTATTGACTTGATTTAGAGGATGCCAGGATTTTTCAACAAGAATTTGTGCAAGCAACAAGAATAAGTGTGTGTACAGGGAGAAAGAGGGATGTTTTTGGAATGATTATACACGTCAGCAGTGTGGAAACAAGGGATTTTGCCTTTAAAATACCATCTGTATGCTGAGGTTTCCAGGGAAATGGCAGTTGTGGAATTAGAAAGCACGTTGTTGTAGTAAATGTGTATAAAATAGAAGAATCTACATAGAATGACTATATTGTAACTTTCTCATTTTTTATGAACACGGGCTGCTGTTCTGTATACTGTAGTCCGGAGGAATTCTATAGACAGAGATACTTGTACAAAGTAGGAATTATAAGCAGTAATGTGTGTTCATGAGGGGTGGTGTGTGTACAATAAAGTATAGAATATATGTATGTCCACCTCACTTCGTTCCTGTACGATTTCTGTTAGAATCCCTTTGCTTTTTTCTAAGCTTTTTATGAACCTATTGAAATGCCTTTTCCCTCGACAATTTTCATGTATGCTGAATCTCTTGGATTACTTTTTGCTCCAGTCTTTTTTTTCTCCTCTCTCTCTCTCTCTCTTGTGAAAGTTTTTTATCTGGGGATAATATCCTGCTCCACATACATAAGTATCTGTATGCATTTGTATCCACTTTTACACGTATGCACTAGATGCTTTCTTAGGGAAATACGTGGGGTGTGTTTAAATATAAACATATATACGGCAAAATAGTTATTTATGTACATCAACGTACCGCATACTTTCGCTGATCTATAAAAATTCATATGGAATGCTTGCCTACATGTACCAACACGAAATGTTGAATCTACAGTAAAGAAATAGTAGGAAAGACTTTCCTAAACAGAGAAATACCAAACCGAATGCTTTCACATATACAGAGTAAATGCCTGGGAAGCTTTAGTAGGGATGAATAGCTCCGAAGCATTTACATATGTTATTGAAGTAGTATTACTTTACGCATTTAAAATACTTGAGCCCTCTTTCCACTACATGAGTATGAATTCTTGCATATGAATTATTACAATGGTGAAGTAGTGCGGGCATTAATGTTGTAAAAGAACTCTTTCTCTCTATCTGTGTATGTGTCTCTCTACCAAAAGTAGATCAGGACTGTAAAAAAAGTATTTTATATACTTTGCCCAATAATACTCCCTTCTATTGTATCTTTTATTCCCGAGCCTATTAATACACTTGTGCTTTTCCGAAGGATGCCTATGGTTTGGCATGCCTGGATTCAGCCTTGATTTTACTTCTTGTACTACATTATGATTAATTTTAATATCCGGATTCTATACTTTTAGTATCTTTATAGGTACATATGTTTAGTTATATGTTATCGGGACATGCCGACAATCCTGAAATTGTGCCTGGAGTTATTTAATGCCATTCATATAATTGATGTCGCTATATAAACAATGTACCATTTGCTTAGTTTTATATTAGAAGAATCTGCACATTGATAATGTTTTTTTGTATTCCTTATCTACAGCAACCAAAGAGGGTAACCAGATTCTGGCGGTTCAACGTATGTTAAATCGTGTCGTTAGTGGCTAAATGAAGGGATTGACTACAGGGAATAGTGCCAAGATTCTATAGCTGCAATGTAAACCTACCTACCACAAACCATCGTACGGCACTGTCCAAGTCGTAAAACCAAATGTGAGTCCAAGCCAAGAACTTTACTAAACTAAATTAAGAGGAAAATCATGACCGTTATACTTTTTTCAAATTTAGTTACAAAAAACTTTGGATCCCAAATATATATACTTTTATTTTTTGTCCGTTTGTCTACCGAATACAAAACTTGTGTGTGTTCACAGTACTTATTCTTTGTTGTAAACTTAGAGAACTAATGGAATTTTAGGTTACATTGTTACATATCCAATTTCGCTTCTAAGAAAATTACTACATAAAGTCTTTAATCATTCTCGGTATGGGTCTTTATCCTATTTCTAGGATAAGTCAAATTCTTGACAATCATTACTTCTATAATGTGACATGAATGAAAATAAAAATAGGTTTTGGTTTCGTCTTAGTACAACACCTTTTGTAAAAAAAACTAGACACATGTCATATTATGTAACCGAATCCATTGCTTATTCTCCTGTTGCTTTTATGTATTTTTGTAAGCATCTGGAAATGATTTTGTTTTGTGAGAGCTGCAGAGCTTTATTAATAAGAATTGAATAAAAAAGGTTGGCGCATATGTATATGTATTGTGCCTATGTATAGCAGCCTGGATAAAATGCTCATCAGTAGGGAAATGCGTCCCAATCATATTCATGCGTGTCATCTCATCTTCTGTTTACCTCTGAATACACATCTGATTAATAAAAGGGAAGTAAAAAGCTTCGTCTATGAAAAGAATTGAGACGTACAGATGAAGAGCACGTGTGGGACAACATCAAAATCCCTTTATGTCTTTCCACGAATTTTTATATAGATACTCTATTCAAGTTCCTATACTGTTACATATAATCTTTACCAAGCGCGACCACGACGTTCTCCCATTCAATACAACCTCATGAGGTGTATTCATAGAAATTCCTGACGGCGTCCTGCCCATTATACCCCGACATATTAAGTTCAGGCTCTCGGATTCGAAGATGACGAGGATTGAGGAAATCCCAGGAAGTGAAGTACTTTTGATATTTAATCTATCCACGTTCAGATTACATATTGTACAGATATTATAGATGTTTAATTGCCATATATTTAAGCATGTAATTCAAATGTGACCGTTACATTTTAAAAGACGGGCATATAGACTTATGTACTTAGTTTTAGTATTACTAATTACAGTAGTTGTATAGTAGTTGCATATTTGCAAATTTATAGCGATAATGACAGCAATAATTGCCTAGCAGCCTTAATTTGCCTTTAACTTTTCCGGAATCTTCGGAAACGTAACGCTTAAATTAACTAGCTTGCAACCTCCACCCCTTGCTGTGCATACACTTGTAGTATATAACTAACGCTCTTGTTATATCGTAATACAAATAGTAATTCCATAAAGGATCTTAAGCTCTAGCGAAGCTCGAACAAGATGAAATTAGCCTTTCAGTCAGCGTGTGCACAGGAAGATTAAAGGATTAAAATCCAGTTCCTGAATCCTTCTCAACCCATTCCTTGACAAATTTCCCAATCCGCTCCACTGAATTCAATTAATAACTCCAGTGATAAAATTGACGAATGACAAATTACTGCTTGAATGAACTCTGCAAAGCCCTGGAATCTAAAGCCTTGTAGTACATACTCATTTATAAACTTTGTAGACTTTAGCGAGGAAGCAAAAGTGTATTTATACAGTATAATCATTATATGAAGGCGTATAGATGAGCTAAATCAGAACACGAATTATAATTCTTCTACGCTTTTCAGACTACCCGAAGAACTTTTACGTCTGCAAGGAAAACATATACATCCCGTATGATTGAAACCTTTTCTAAAATTCGTCTGCAAAATTAAGATTCTTTATAAAAAATAAAATTCTTCGATGAAGGAAAACTTAAATACAAATCAGTTAATTCCTATAAAAAATCAACCGTATAAAAAGTATACGATAAGATTCTTAAAGATTCTTTGTATTTGGGAAGCAGAAATACTTAAAAAACTTATGCGAGAAAAATGTTCGAAGAGTGAAAGAATGCAGAAGCGGAGTAAATCCTGGAGAATAACTGCATGAGTAGATGGATCTATGTATATTGGAATTTTAATCTGTGAGAAATCAGGGGCCTGGAGCAGTCGAAAAAATTTCTTTGAAAAGCAAAAGAATGAAAAGTTAAAAGGAAGGCGACTCATCTGTAGTCGTTGACGATGAAATAGTGAGGAAAAGAATGAGTGAGCGAGGGAACGAGTGAGAGAGAGAGCAAGCTTCTGACTACATACACTATAGGTATATATACACTCCAGTATATGCACAAATGCTCAAACGGAACGATGCCAGCAAGAAATCAGTTTTCTTCGATGAAAAGGAGCACCATCAAATGGGTGTAATTTACTCGAGAAACGAGAGGATCAGGCAAAATGTAAAGTAGCGTCTCTCTTTTCTTTTTTTCTTACAACGGGAGAACTCTCGACTTCATCGCGGGTGTCTACTTACGTACTGATGTATATTAGTGTTTTAAACTTGTGTGCGTACCGATGAACTATAGCCACATATGTATGTGCGGATATGCTCAGATATATAGTATAACCTACATAATTACGTATGTACCTACAATACGTACGTACAATGTATGTCAAAAAGACCCGCTCTGTCTTTAGTAGTTGGTGGAACTAAAAATGAGGAAAATTACTACTCACAGGCATACACTTCCTTGAACCTCCATCAACCATTTTGTTCCAGACTTAAAACGTAACGAATACCCCCAGCACCTTAAAAAAACTCTTCGAGGACATGTTTAACTACATAGGGAAATAGGTATGCATACGTACATAGTATAGACATACTTCGTATATACATTCAATTTATACTTGTAAATCTTGAGTAACAGAAATTCCTTCATAACTAGTAAGTATATACATTCAGCGATGAGACTCTTGTTCCTCGGGAAAAGTTGCTCAAGCCCCCGCAAAACTCCGGTGAGGATACAAAAAACCTGGGTGTACATGCATAATAAGTAACAAAGTATATAGGTTGGGTAAAAGAATGGAGAAAGATGAGGGTGAATTGTAAAAAGAGAAAACTGAGCCAAAGAATAAAAGGAGAGGAGAGAAGGAGAGAGAAAGAGAGAGAGAGAGAGACTCGGGAAAAGCGATGATGTGTAATGTGTCTCTCCCACTGTTTAACTCATTCTGCTCCTCCAATAACAACTCCTTCGTTTACTATCATCAAGTACGTATTACATAATACATTACACGCTCTGCCTTCAGCAATGAAAAAGAAAGGCATTGTACTCTCAGTCTATAGTATACATATAATATAAATACATATGAATAAGCAGAAGAGACTTTCTAAAAAAAAGTCTTGGCTGTATAACACATAATAAGCAAACTTTATCATTTTACACCCTATCCTCGCTACGCTGCATTTAAGTATTTCCAGAAGTACATTTCAGTGGACCCAACGCTTGTAATGCATACTATTCATCATAGCAAAACCCAAGCGGTAATCTATTAAAGTTCGTAGCGCTAGTGTGCATCCTACTTTATAATGCAATCCATCCCGTAACAAATTCTATTAACCAAAGCAATACAAACATCAACTTCATGGGGCATGGAACCAGATCGACTACACTATAGACTAATTTTATATATCTTTCGTGTTCATCTCTGGTATTTTCATGTCATCATTTTAAGAACACTTATTTTAATCCAACCGTTCTGGTTGCAATAAGTAAACTTCAAAAGTTTGAATGCATTAACTTTAAATACACTTTGTCATCATTTTAATGCCAGTCGTCGTTTCTCAGTGTAGAAAGTTCATTTCAACTTTAGTTCATTGTATTTATTAGGACTGATTCAGTGTGTCTTGTTATATTTTTCTCGTGTATAAATATGTAGATATATGTTTCTAATTTATATTAGAGTGCTCTCGAAATTGTTCCACTCATTGCTAACTTGTTGTTATTGTTTTTGTTGTTTTAGTCTCACTATCAGTAAAGTGTAGGGGACTTGAGCCTTTAATAGAATTTGAGACTCTTGATGCTCGTTTATTTACTTAGTGCTTAAAAAAATGTTGTTTTGAAAGATTTAATAAAATTAGAGACCTAGTCTTTGACCGGGCATTTCGCTTGCTGTTTTTGTTTTTTGGATCGAAAGTCGAGTAAAAAAAATGATTAGTATCTTCGAGTACCATAGAACAGAGTAAATAAAGTTTAATCTGGAAACAACAACGTCGGCAAATACTTGGATTTACTTTTCCACTAACTTCTGCTCTCTACGTTGTGAAGAGAATAATGATATTATGGTTTGATTGTGTTTCCTAAGTTGAGATGCTATAATGTTTTGATATATCTTTAGTAATATTGAATATTGAAGACAAGTTCAAGATATAGCAGCAGGTTTTCCTTTTTAGGCTTTGTATATATCTATTTCCTAGAAGAAGAAAAAACAAATAATAAGCCAATATCTACTCACATGGGGTTATTATTCGATTAAAGTAAACATTTCCAGGATCCCGTCATTTTCTTTTTCATTCCATATGGAACGTAAACATGATTTTAATGAGATATGTTTTAATACTTAGCTTCTACTACTTCAACTTTGTTGTGTTTAGCTGTGGCATCCTACGAGATGTAAAACTCTTGTGGAAATTCATGTATTGCTGAACTTTTGAGTATTTTGCTGTTCATTTCCAAATGGCTGTATGTGCATCTTCCTGTAGATACCCATGGATGCTCCAGTTTCCGCTTTGAATCCCTCAACTTTATCTCGGTAATGACTTTTTGTTTGATGGAATTAAATATGATTGGAAATACACGAAAGGATTAAAAAGGTACATATTATATAGACACGTATATCAATCTATATATGAGAAGGTTTGTGAAACGAGCCTTCGATCCTAGTTACACAAATTTCGTTACTAATAATCCAATTAAAACTGTTCTAAATCAAGAAAGTTGTGTTGTTACGGGTGGAGGCGGAGGAATTGAGCGGAAGGAGGAGGAAAGAGCTGTGAAGGAGGCAGGCAGGTTGTAATATGTAATATATATACACGTTGACATGGAATATCTTGAGTAGATAGAGTCTCTGGGGCTGTGAAATTAAACTGAGAGAGACAAAAACTTCTAGTGTGTAGTCTCTCTTTCTCCTTTCCTCACTTTAGTTCCTAATTTTACTACATGGGGAAAAAGACTTCACTCCGTAAGCCATAATATAATTACCGGGGATCCGACTACACCACTCCTCGCATACACATATATACGACAGGATGGAACATCGGAAATAGTTGTCTCATTTTGTCAACTTGTAAATTACCTCAATTAAATTCTCAATGATTCAACCTGCTTAGACTCTTACCGGATGCTATAATTTGCGAATTCTATTTTAATTGGCAGTAAATTGGCAGTTGGGCTTTTAAGCTTTTAACTATTAGACACCATTACAAGGCTTTATACTATACATGTATACTATATTCACCCTATTGTTCCTGCCTTCTACTAGTGTTTGCTATTTATGTAGATAAGTTTAAATATATGTACGTGTACAGCAACGTAGATTCCAGTGAAGTGTAATTTCCATGATTGTGCATATAACTGGTTCTTATTGTGAATATACTGGAAACAAAAATCTATAATAGATTCCAAGTCCTCTCCAGTTCTTGTAGTTGTTGTTGTGTAGTACTAGAGGCAGCGTTTTATAGTTGATTTGTGAATTTTCTTTCTTCGTGGCTTTTGCCCGCTTCGAGGTCACTACTTGTTTGGAATCCACAATGATGGTTAAACTGATGATGGCGAACTGCGGGGTCTTTGGAGCGAAGAGTAAAAGAAACGAAACCACCGTCCAGAACAGAGAATAAGTCTCGGGCTGAATCCATCGGGACGTGAATTTTATTCGAAAGCAGATGCTCTATGTATATACAGTGCCATCCAGCAAATTCCAAGGATTTTAGTAGGATACGACTACATGTCCTATCTTACAAATTATATATTATATCATTTAGATAGGGATAGGAAAATGTAATAATGTACGAAATTATGATATATAAAACATAATGGTATGATTCTTGTGTAAGGCATTTTATGTATATGTCATACTAGATTTAACAGAAGCTTGTGAAAAGAAGAATTCAGTTATTTTCAAGAATCAAGAAACAATCAAGTATACCGTCATGGTTCATAAGTCCAAAGATTGGAAAACATGATTTTTTCTTACATATCCATAACTATGCGGTAGTTGTAACTCTGGAACGTGTAGGAAATCATAATAGTGTAATGTATATAGACGCATTATTGGCTATATAAGAATAGGAATCTACAATAGGTTATCTGGACATAATAAAGGATGCTAGTATAATATACATGCATATAACCTATACTTGCTGATTACATTACGGGCCACATCCGTGTGTAACGATCAAGTTTGAGTAAAGTAAATTGTGTATTCCCCGAAGGTTGCTTCACTTGTGTTAGGTATTTGGACTTAGCTACTTTCAGTTCCATATGTTTCGTACATGTAAATTAACATGACCTCCGGTCTTTGCTGGGTATGATATACTAGCTTCAACACCGGAGAATTATTGGATTAAAAAGCAAATTCAGGTTTGGGATGAAATTACTGGGCCTTTCGTTCGATGAGTGTATTAGAATGTGTTCGTATGCAAGTTTCGTTAGGTGCAGTATGTTAAGCTTATTTGCAGAGATCTCATGACAGCGTGGTTACTATTTAACAAAACCACATCAATGTTTTGACTCATCAAGCTTCATCCTGTCTACTATATTTGCACAGTTACTCAGGAAATGCTTCTGTATAAGATTTACTGTTTCTCTTTGCTACATGGAATTACTATTATTGCATAGACTGCTACATGCATATCCATTCGATTTTGAATTAGTGCAATTCCTATATATGTATAGGCATGTACTTTTGAACTCTTAGCTCGCTCTAAGCGGTACTACTTGTACTTTGCACTGGTAATGTTGCTGTAAGCTGTAATACATGTACTTTACGCTATACACATGGCTGCAAGCTTTTATTTGTAGATTATGTACGTCCCACCGCAAGCGAGGATATAAAGTGTAACTTACAAAGACATGTTTAGACAATCTCCATGATTTTTGTCTGATGCAGAGATTGAGATGGAGTGTGAGGGAGAGAGAGAGAAAGAGCGGGGCGATGTGCACCGTTGACACAAGCGGATAAAGTGAGTTGAGTTTGAAAAGCAAAGCAGGATTCTTGGTTTTCGTTAAGGTTTAAAGCTTTATTTCCTTTCGTCACTATAGACTAGCTCAATCCTCAAATACTGCCTAGAAACTTGCTCCTTCCTCCCTTCAGTAACATTTGGCTCTCTCTCTCTCTCTCAGCTTGTATTTTGTATCTCTTTAGTTGTTCTGTTGAAGCTGTTGGCTTTGCCTTTAGGTTGAGTGGAAACTGGAAACCCACAGCTCGTTCTCTTTTCTCTGTATTGATTTTTATGCAAACAAGCTGCTTTCCCAAAAGAAATGTTTGATTCTTCCACCTCCTTCTCCTGTCTCTCTGTATATGCTTAAGCAGCATGTGAGAGCTGGGCATATACTTAAAGAGCACACGATTTCTCTGTGTACTTAAGCAGCAGGGTATACTTAAACAGCATGTGCGGGACCTGATTGTGAAGGCTAGAGAGCGGCTCCCTATATATTTTTATGTATCTCTCTACATCAATTTGCCCTGTGTATGTATGTATATAATATCCATTTTTACTACTCTAGACTTTGACGTCTTGAAATCTTTTTTAAATAATACACAAGCATATACATAGGTAGCTTACATACACAGCGTCCTAACCCCTTATTTCATAACACAATCTCTTTTTTAACTTCTCCACATCAAATCTGCAGGCTCCACCGTTGTATGTCATTTGCAAAGTTGGAACTTATTGCAACTATTTGCTCTTCTTTCTGGCTCTATCCATGTATACATAACGTAACTTTTAGAATCTACTTTTTTTTGTTTGCCAACAAATCTGTCTGTACATGAAGGCTAACAATATGAATATGTTTTATCTTATGGAATCCCCTTTCCTCATTCTTTTCGGGGAAAAGACAAGGAATTCCTTTTTTCTTCTCCTTGTCTGAAGATAGAGAGAGAGCAGAGAAGAGAAGATGAAATAAGTGTTTAACCAAGAGTTTTTCTTCAACGAACTGATATAATATGCTCAAGGGTATGTTTGTATTAAGATGAATGGTAGTATGATTACTGCTGCCACTACTCCTGGTCTATAGAAAATTGAACACATACATGTGAACAAAAACAATGTAGCCCAAGTGCTGGCAACTGCTCTATGAAAAATGCAGTATTAATCGAGGCGTGCATTATGAGCTCATATGTGAAACTGTTTCTTTTTACTTATAACTACTGCTAGCTTGGATGTGTGTACTTCTTCAATCTAATGTATACCACTTTTGGCTCATTTTTTCGGGAAAATGGACTTTTTCTATACCTGCGCGTTTAAAGAAGAGAATGAGATGTAGAGAAAGAGAAGCAGAGAGTGAGAGACAAAGAGGAGTAGAAAGAGAGAGAGAAGGAGCGAGAAAGAGAGTGGAAGAGTAGATGAAAAAACGTTGCAAGAAGCAAAAGAGTATATTGGAGACATGTGTCAACATTACGTATGCATTAGAGAGATTCGTGGGGAAAAGTCTCACTTTCTTGCAACAACGACTTTTTAGTCGCGGAGAAGTGAAGGCTGTTTTGAGAGAGTTTTACACATATCAGTTGTTCCTATGTATATGTTATTCTATGCAAGTTTAGAGAAGATCCAAGAACTGAGACGACCGTAGTGGTTGTGAGTTGGATAATATGTGTGAGTGTGTGTGGGTAAATCTAGCGGCTACATGCATTATAGCTACACTTAGTAACGTTTCAACTGGCTTTATTTGGTTTCACTTTGCTCGTTCTGCTTGCGCATCAAATTCAAATCTAAAAACCATTCTTGTCAAGTTGAGAAATCAATTGAGTTTTCTTTCATGGCATCTAAAGCTCTCGCTCTCACTCCTTCTCACTGCCACACGCTTGTATTTGAGAACGTGTATGAAAGGAATTATACGTATTTACTCTGTACAAGAAATAGGATATAGCTGGTTTGCCTAAAAGGAATATTTACATGAGGGCTAGCTACCATCTAAGTACTTATAGTAGCCCTGCCTGTTCGAGTAGAAACCGATAGATAGGTATTAAGCTTTTTTCTGCGTATACATTTTTATCGCTCTCATGAAGTAACACAAATATCATGGAAGGAATAGAACACTGTAAGTTATCACTGTACATAGTATATAAGAAAGAATAATATTCATGTGTGCAAAGTATGTAAAGTCATAAGTAAGTATAATATTTATACATGCTCTGACTTCCCATCTTATTTCTTCTTGCCAGGTTCATTTTTCCAACAGCATGTTTGCACGACCAGTTTTTCCATGTATACTTACAATGTGCCCACATATGCAATGAGATGGTAAGGCAAGCCTGGTTTTCTTAAATGTACTTTCAATTTATCGGGTGGTGGATGTTTAAGCATTTGAAAATGGCATTTGGATAGGGGGAACTGTCGGGTGTGTAGGTTGTTAACTCAGCAGTGCACGTATATACACGGACGACATGGTGTAGGTGAGCTCTTATTCACTCACACCGAAAGAAATCAAAGGAAATCACTTTTCCCAGCAGCTTCTGATCATGAGAATGCCTTCGGGTCGTGTTTTCCATGGAGAGAAAATCAATGGCGTTTGCTCCTTCTGGTCGATTATGTGGTTATCTAGGTCTTTCAATTGACGTTTTCAGTTCACGGCTGTCTGTCGATCTATCTCGCATGCCTTTAGACCTTATATTTTATACTACCACCACCACCACTACGAAGTTTCTTCAAATACGTTTCGTGTTTCTTTGGCTGCTGATTCCAAAGGGAAACCCGGGAGTCTTTATGGGATCCTTAACTACTTGTACCCGGGCGTTCATCGGATGTTTTAGTATACGTGTACATAAAATGTTGTGTATGTAGGGATAGTTTGGGATACACACAGCCTTCTATATAAAGCCTCGTTCAAGGAGTCATGTTCCTTTGAATGCCTAAACCTATAAAAGCACATTTGCCGTGGCAAGACATCCTAAAATGTATTGTATGAACTTTTGGGCCATTTACTTTAACCATTCCATTATGCTCTTTCGCTTGGTATACCTTATATTGGCTCATTTGACAAGACATTCAAATTGAACCCAAATGGCTCTTGCTTTCAAATTTATGATGGATCTTAACAACACACTTGCCATTCAATTTTTTTTTCTACATTATCAAAATTTTAATTCTACACGATTTTCCCTTCATTCTTCGATGAGTACAGTGCTCGGCTAAACTACCGCAATATATGAATGTTCTCGTAGTCTCTCCTATTTGTAAGAGGATCTGCGTATGTGCATCAAGAGTTATTTTATAGATAAATGTATATAAGAAACTTTTAACGATATGGATTGGACGCTTTTTATGCAAAGATTGAGCATATAGCATGCACGGATATGTAAATATGCAGAGCATGTAATTTCAAATGTACTATAACCGGGCCGGCGGCTAAAAAAACCAAACGTGAAGACGTGAAGAAAGTGCTGCAAAATTGAAATTCTATGGCGCTGTTCCACTTTTTAAAAGGACATTAATTATGCACCCAACAGAGCAGAGCATTCCACAACTCGCTTAGTGAATATTGGTCCTTAATGTACAAAGCTTAGAGCCTGAAAGGAACCCTTAAAACTTTTAATAATCATGATTGTGTGTAAAAAGAAGTGAAAATTACTAATAGTTTTAATTTAAATTATCTGAAGAAACTTGCTATTTCCAAATTAATTATGCACTTTTGCCTTCCACCCGCTCCGTGGGAAATCTGTGAAAGACTTTGGAATTTAATGCACATACAGATAATGAGTATGTATAGCTATTGGCTTGGTGAATGGCGGCTTCCTCCGACTGACGACAACTTTAATGGATGGGTGATGGTGACAATTAGAATTAGTGTTGGTAGGTGTAATGGGCATATTCTTCACACTTGCTATTAAGGATATTCAAGAAGGATTATATATATACCATTATTTTATACAAGCAAATAATGTAACATGATTAGAACAGAAACTTACCAGCTAATGTATACTTTTATTAACGAGACGACATGCGACGTGGAGAGGAGGAGGATCTTCCCCGTAAATGTTAATCAAGCAAATGGCTCACACATAATATCCTGCTTAATTAATTGGTTCCTGTATGAACAAAACTGATTTTGTAAAGTGTGCCCTATGCTGATGTAACTTATATGAATGGTGGGAAGTGGAAAGCAAGGCAATCAGGCCTTGTTAAAATAATGGTTGGTGTGATGCAACCAAAGATTATTAAGATAATGAAGCAAACCTCGATCATCAGTGTCGTCTCTAATCACTGTAAGTTGTAAGTTTGTATGCATGGCGTGTCTTCCTGATGTAATATGTAGCATAGACATACAAAGTATGGGTTTGATTCTATGCATTTTGATCCCGAAAGAGTCTGTAAGTGCCTTGAAGTGTATAAATGCAGTTTAAAATGCTCGGATGTTGTGAATTTGATGTTCACATAAAATCAAAACTTAATTTACTACTAGCATATGTGCGCCTGTTTGTAATCCCATTTTGAATCTATAGCTTTCGACAAGGTTTTAAATGGTTGTTTTAAAACAGCATACACACACAACACTATGATGATGACTTTCCACCAATTAAATGCTGGAATAAATCTCAGACTGAAACACTTTGAAGTGAACAAGATCATGATATTATTAATGGTTTTAATTATGTTGGAATACATTTAATACTGTTGTTATTAAATACTTAATTGTATAGCATAGTTGATTCGACTGGTATGTTATTGACTAAAATGTACGTTTCGCATCACTAGAATATATTATAATATCGGTTTATATGTGTTATGAACAGAAGCACTTTTTAACTTGATTTGTAAGTAATTATAAAGTCGTGTAATTCGTAGCAGATTTTATGTATATTACCCTTACACTTGGCCTATTAAGTTTTAGACTAGACTATATATACTTCTCATACTGTGGAGCATTTGAAAATTTAATAATGCATGTCGAAATGAGCATTATCTATATATTCATCAATAAACCATGCAAAAATTATGAACGTAATAATATTAAATCTATTGTACTTAATCCTTATTTATATTTGATTTTTAAATAACGACATGAAAAACTTTTTATTTTGAGTACCTTTATCATATTTGAATAGCTATTAAGGAGGCATTTATAAGTAAGTTATATAATACCATATAATATAATACTATAGGGTCGATACTTCACATGTGTACCGATGTCACAGAATGAGAAAATTACGAAAAATAATAACATTTACGAATCACAACTATTCTTTAGATACATTTATACATGTGTAAACTCTATTTATTTTCATATTAACTTTGATAATTGTATATTCCTTATTGTAGCACACACGGAATCAAATACGCTATATAGCTTATTGTTAGTTTCTATTCTCTTTAGTTCCACATTATTTCAATTATTCTTGTATAATTAAATGTATGATTAGCTATGTCGAGACTTTGACGAGATTCTTTATGCCAACTGGGTAGATCTTATAATAATTTCTTGTATTTTATGTACACTATCTGCAATCTTGGTTTACAATAATTAATTTAATTAATGGTTCCTATTCATGGTACAAGAAACTGTTTTAGTAGCAAATATTGTGTCATTTATGCTTAAACAATGTAAGTGCTAGTCGAGGAATTATTTGACGAGTAGATCACATTAAAGTTCTTTTTAGATTTCTCGGAAATAAAAGTCGTTGAACATTCAATGATTTGTTAACCAATTTATTTTGGGTAGATTGCCATAAGGATGAGTAGAAGGTAGAAAATATCGACTTGTATGGTAAAGTGCAGTGTTAAAGGTTCTGTAAAGGAAAGTTTAAAACTATAAAATCAGTCATGGTCGTCATTATCATCGGATAAAATATTGACGTCATCCTCGGTCTCATCGAGATGATTGTCGGGATCGTCTTCATCGTCCTCGTCGTCATCACTATGAGTCTTTTTAATTAGCGACTCAGAAAGTTTATTGTTATTGTTACTAATACTGTTGTTATTGATGTTAGGGGTAATTTTGAGGTCTACACAGGAATTTGGAGTTGTTGCGGGAGATAGTTTCTGCTCATTGTTGGTAGTTGGAGGAGATGAGCTGGGGGAAGGTGTTGAAGTGGGAGAGTGATTCTCCACCTTTACAGTTGTGTTTGCTTCAGACTCATTCTTGTTGACGGGTCTTGGTGCAATAAGGGATGAGATGTTGGAGAGATTACCATTTCCTCGACTATTATTACCATTGCTACTATTACCACTACTACTGCTTCCTCCTCCACCACCACCGTTAAGACTGTTGTTACTGGTTGTGACTCCACTACCGGGCCCAGCCGTTGTGGAACTGTTCATGCGGTAATCATCAGAGTCAGCTGAGTCTGAGCGATGATTAACATTACTTTTATCACCCGTGGAATGATTATTGTGTCTGCCACTGTTACTGTTTGGCTTACTCGTGCTATTTTTGTCAATGAATCCTGCCGATGGGAATGGGTAATGCTGTTGTTGCCTACCCACAGGAAGGTGATGATTGTCTGTGGGAGGGCGCATCCGTTGGTAGATTTGTTGTATATTTCCTAAAACATATCGTACCGATAACTTGCTTTGAGCATCCGGTGATCGCTCCATTTTTCTCATCTTTGCTTGTGAATAATCGAGAGATTCATATTGACGATGTGGTTGTTTCCCAAGACTACCAGCACCACCACTGACCGTCGGATGGTGACCATAAGAAGAAGGAGATGCCGTAGTACTCCTTGAGGTTGTGGCTGCGGTGGAGGATGAGCGTTGAGAAGAACCAGCGGATGAATTGTAGAGATTTACGTCTGTGGGTTCATGGAAAGCTGACAGGGGTTTATAGATCGAGGTAGGTGCCGAGGAACAGGCACTGCTCTCCCATATGCGACCCGAGACTCGTAAATCAACGCAAAGACCCGCATCCTCGACTACGTTTAACTTGGACGCAGGAGAGACCTTGCCTGCACGTAACTTCAACGTGTCTCGGTCTTTGCTCGTACTCCCGCTACTACTGTTACTTCCATGGAACAATTTCTCATCTGACAGTCCTGCTCCTCCAACTCCCGTCCCTACTCCAGCTAGTAGACCTGAGATTCCAGTGGGTGAGCCTGAAGTTGCCTCTAAATGATGCTGTAGGAGGCGTCCACAACCTCCCATTGGATTGCCACTTATTCCACTACTACTACCGCCACTGTTACCACCAGGACCTGCACCACTCCCTCCGCTACTATTACTTGATGGAGATGGTGATGTCAACCGGGAAATTGAGAAGCTCGATGATGACTTTTTCCCACTGTCAGCACCACTTATTTTGCTAGCTTTACCGCCACCACTACTTCCACCACTACTCTTACGGTGATGATGACTGTTGTTGTTTCCACCACTCGACTCTTTCTCCAGGCTATTCTCCCTTGTAGAAGCTGTTGTTGTCCCATGCTCCCCTATCAACTGCGGTCCTCCACCGTGATGATGGAGGTTGTGCGGTGAGGCTTGTAGAGAGGCGGCATGATGATGAAGCTGCTGTTGAAGGTGATGATGAGAGAAGCCCAAAGACGACGTCGGCGTCTTACCACTGTTTGGACTAGTACTATTCCGAAGATTATTGATGAGTCTGTCTCGCTCACTAGCTGCACTTGACTCCAAGGATGATGGAACAGCGGGGTTGAATGGATGGCTTGAATGTGGGTTCCCCAGGAGATTGTCAGCACGGAATAAATCCGAGGCGGACGTGCCATGGCCCAAGTAAGATGACGGAGCACCCGGGCTTGACATCCCAGGCAAGTTCATATTCATGGTACTCATGTATGGATTCGGGAGGAACGGTGGGAAAAACCATAAAGGGTGGGCGGCTGCTGCAGCAGCCGCTGCAAACGGATTCAAAGCTGCAGCCGTAGCCGCCGCTGCTGCAGCAGCGGCAGACGAAGAGGAATGACTTGAACTACCTCCACGTTCTACACTACCGTTGCCCCCTCCGGAGAGAAGTTCCGCTTCTTTTGCCTGGAATAAATCAACAATCATCCAATCAATACATAAAAAATCTCAATCATTACTCTGGCGAAAAGAATTAGGTAACGTACACTGAAATATGCTTCCCGAGTGAACCAACCTTCCTGGAAAAACAATATTCATATACATCGGCATGCAGACATTTATTTCTTCATAATTGATATGTGTACTAAATATAAATACATCAAATGCTAATAGGTTTCGACAATAAAATGTTGTCCTATTAATGGCATATCTTTAGTCTCAGGGCATTGATACTCGAGGCTCGTACACACGATTCAATTTACATGAAAATGTCTGCATTATTTTACTATCAGAAGAAAGATGGAGCAGACAATTGAAAACCGGTGAGAGTGCTCAGTTTGTTTATCGCGTGGAACATTGAGTGAGAATAGTAGCCCGAGTCGTCCGACTTCATATGCAAATAAGAGTATAACCCTTGTCCACCGTGTAAACCGACGAAACACAGTTTCTACTTACACCCACTCGGCATGTAAAATTGAGCTTGTACCATGTCAGTACACAGTGACATCCTGCTCACACAACATAATGAATTTAATACGTATACGTACAATGAAGCTTTAAGTGGTTTCATGTGTATATTTATACCTAACATGAAAGTATATATATATATGCCTTGTACACTAACTGAGACACATTCTATCAATATTTCACCATCACCTTCATATCAACAATAACAACCTACACTTATACAGTCACCATCTCTTTCTCTCTATCAAAATGAAACACTTATGTAGTGTTGTTGGATGTAATAAATGCAGTAACTCCCTTTAACTCATCTAACTCCCGAAGCTATATATTAGCTATTCCGGTGGGTTTTCAGGTCCTCGTGTCAAATTTGACAATGGGCTATTTCGCACGCAATAATCTCATAACAGCGGCTTAAGTGCTTCACTTTCCTGCCAACTTATGGAAACCTTTCATCAAATAACACATTACCTAGTCACAACCATTGAATTTTAAATATTTTCTGCCTATCTCCTGCTACTTTCACTCCGGACAGAGCAATCCTATCCTTACTATACATTGTACAAGGTACGTACGTATATTGGAGCAGATAATAAATTAGATACATATAACCCCAACAGGTACATCGTTGTAGTTTTGAAATTATAACCACCCGGAGAATAACTTTGTCACTAAATACAATTCCATCAGATATATTAATGGCTGCTGGGTCCACAGGCACTCAAATGTTAGTGCATATACATTTTACAATTTTAAATGTATACATGTGAGGCATTTAATATAAAAGATGCAATCATATAAAGTGACAGGGCTCTGTAGAATGTGAAATCTGCTGAAATTAAAACGAAATTGCGACAGCATCATTTAGCATTAAAAAGAAAATTACGACAGACCAATACCTCCTGTCCCTCTTTTATTCACTCAAGAGTGGATGGAAAAGATTGTAAAAGTAAATACAATGTTTCTCAATTTTTTACTGCCTACCTAAATACATAGGTGGGTGACTAATCAGATGGCAGGATAATCGGGATATATAATGGCATACTTCAGAAGTAGAAAAAGTGGCATGAAATTCAATGCAGTAATATAGGTAAAATCAATCGAGCCTTGTAGTAAAATTAAGGTGCTAGAGTTACCTTATATGAGACATAGTGGCTAAAGTGCTTTAGATACATGACTGTTGCTGAGTCTAAATCAACAAGAAAAAGTCATAAGTGGAGGTTGTTAAAGTATCTAAATAGTAATATAAACTGGAGCGTAGTAGTTCGCCCGTCATCAGAGCAATTTTATTTGCATTTTGATGTATATACAGAGACCTTCGATTTCCAACGAACAAGTGGAGTAAGGAGAAAAGGGCATCAAGTTAAAAGTACATGGGAAGTGTAATAAGTATAGGGCCATGGAAGACTGATTGTTCCGAAGTAGTTCATCCTATATATATACGGGAGTGAAATTCAGTCAGAGTTAAGCTGTTTAGCTCATTAGTGGGTTCACTATACTTTAGGTACAGTTATCACAATACGTTTACTCGACACACTACATCGAGGCATGTGATAAGTAGGGAGGATATATAGTCATTATATAATAGATAGTGGGGTGACTACGAAAAAAGCTACTTTTCTCAAACGGTGCAGTATGTCAGATAGACGGTATGTAGTTCAATAAGAGCATAGTAAATACAGGAGAGATAGTGTAAGTGCAGTTTAAATAGAAATAGAGGAAAGAAGTGTTCGTGGAAAGGGCAATGAAGACAACTACTGTATTGAAATAATACAACGTACTTGATAGTAAAATGTTATTCCGTGCCCAGGAAAACTCCATGTCACCCTAACCCTACTTTATTTATTCAGCCTTTCAAATAAGCTCTTCGGACACTGCATACTATGTATTTTGTGGTGAGGCTTTTATTGAGTAACTATAACTTCTTAATGCATAAGTATATGACTCAAGGTAGATGACCATAAGTTGTTGTTATACAGTGGGAGTAGATAGTACTTACTCATTGATTGCTACCGGAGGTTCTCTACTAGCTAACGCGTGTAGGTGAATACACTTAATAATATTATCATTCTTCATCAATTATGTATCAGTACGGGTCTGGTGCAGTTATCATGCACCTATATTTGTCGTACATATCAGCGGCTCTGATGTTTATCTTGTATCTGTGAAGGACTTGAGTACGTTTTTTTTGGACGTACATCACATGAAATTTTCCTTACTTCTCGTTGGATTACCATCATGAAATAGGGATGATTAAAAAATTCGTATAAATGAATGCAAATACTCAAGCCAATGCAATTACAATGATTTTCTATTGTGAATGGGGCACATACAGAAGAGTGACATATTGTTCATTCGAGGAAAAGCAATATTAACGGTCATGTAGTAGCCAAAACAGTGTAAAGCTCCATAGAATAACACAAGTTTACGGTGTTAATTCCGTCTATGAAATCCTACGGAACGAACTAAAAAACAGTATATTGGTTATGTATATTATGCGGAGAGGAGACCAAGAGGGTAGGATGACATCGAATAGGCTGACCTCCATTTTCAATTCCCCTCGTCATTTACGATGCGATGACGATGGTGACACACAACTGGACTCAAGAGTTACGAATTCAATACCTATCCCTATGACTGTTCCTCAACCAATGCGCATTGATTCTATAGATATACTTATATACCTACGCTGTTTATATCGAATGTATATTTAGTGTACAAGCGGGCTCACGAATTAATATTACCAATAAGTGCTATATTGCTATTGACACTGACGTGTTCTTATTTACAACCGTGGAGAAAACTAACGATTTTATACAATGTATGTGACTTGATATGCCTATGTGCAACGGGCTACGATGCATTATATATATAGTGTGAAACTTATAATCGAGGTTCCTACAGTATTTGTAGTTCTCATCATGACCACTTTAATATTTATTAAATTCCTAGCGAACCCACAAGCTATACTATACTAAGCGCGAAAGCTATATGACAGTAATATTCGAAGGTAATGTAGACCATAAGTGCAACATTACATACATATTGGGCATAAATACTTTGGCAAAGGGCATACAATAACAGTAGAGGACTTATCGTTTTCCTTGCAACTACAATGGTCATGCCATGGTATAAGTATACCTATCTGTATCTCAATGAAACTATGTCCGTCTCATATGTACCATGCCTTGTTTACTCACTCACCACTTCATTAGTTTTATCCGAAAATGTTCAATTTATTTTATTATTGAGCTGCATTCCTGGCTCACAGCCTGCTTCCACTATTTAGATTAACTATACTTATACTTCGCAACATATATTCCTATTTAGATTAACTATTTAATATTATCCGTACATGTCAACCTGCTCGTATCCATTGTCTGAGAGGGCTTCTAGGTTCAATTATTCTGACGTCTAACCTGCACTTCTATATATTTCATGTACAATGGTATACCTATACTGTTTGGTGTGCTGGAAATGGAACTGTTAGTTCATTAAACATGGACCTACAGTAGTTACTGTAATGCAAATGGTACAATAAACAAAATCCTAATTACATCACAAGTTATCATCCAATGTAGGTAGGTAGGAGTATCAATAATAGATGGATTGTGAATTGCCGGCAAAAAAGCGTTTTACGTCTTACACAAGCGCAATTGTAGTATGTATAGGGATGTATATAAAACAGTTGCTACCATGGGAGAGCGAAGCAATCCGGGGATTATTAATGACTATCCTCATACGGCGTGTCACGACCCTACATTGATATCACTTTACCAAATCTCTAAATGTTAATAAACTATCATTAGGCTCTTCATTTAACCTCAACTTATCATTACTGCTGCAGGATGTTTACTTAAAGCGTTTGTAGGTTCATATGTGTTCTGTAGTTTCACAACGAGCTTGCCTTCAAGTGCTACTCCTATGTATTATATGCAAACAAACTTATCGTTAGTAAGTCAGCTTACTTCAACGCTAACTGAATAATGCCAAGACATAGCACGTATTGATTTTTAGATTGTAATTACCTACATTATGTACGTATAATAAAGTCAAAACAAGTTACTATTTTTCATAAAATTCACACACTGGAAAATAGGGGGTTGGTTGAGAAGTCCATTACGCGGATGAAGTTTTAGGTATAAAGACGAAACAAACCGAAAGTTTAAAAAGGAAACTTTATTTTCTTTTTAAACTGGTTTGGATGGTAAAAAGCAAAACATGAAAAATCTACTAAACAAAAGTAGCTAATGATCTATTATTTTAGGATTAATTCTCTTTTAGGTTCAAAGTCTCATATGAGTTTTGGATGGATGCTATTAGTCAAGTTATTAGTGTATGTTTCAAGTTTAAATGCTCGAAAAAGAAGTTAAATAATAAATACAAAGAACTTGTAAATAGATAGTATGCTCAATGTGATTACTACCTCTAACCACCCGGCCTGGATCGATTTTTAAACAAGATTCTTGAAGTGGCTCTATTTGATCATTAAAATAATTTGATTTTATCAACTCAAGCACATGGTCATGCATGTTTAGAACCATTTATCCTATTTCCTATACAGTTGTAATCTCTTGAATTAATACACAAAAGGGGAACTACTAGTGTCACTTGAAACGTGGGCTGTCTACGAACGACTCTAAGGATATTAACTGATTTAAAGTGGAAGGAAGAACAGAGAGAGAGAGAGAGTTGAAGTGAAAGGGAATGGGAATGTGAACCCGTATATAACACAACCGTACTACCACTTACCATTGCCTCTATTTCACCGGTATGTTCATACAGAACTACGTAAGATAGGTACTACTTGTTCGGTCACATACCCACAATAATATGATGACAGAGAGAATCTAAACTGAAGATGAAAGTTGAAACTAATACCCATGGAGTCAGTGTGAGTAGCATATTTAGCTTCAGCGTGGTCTTATTCTATACTTATAATAGTCAGTCAGTACAACATGCTATCTGTGCACCCTACTGTATACTTATAACTGTTCACGGCACAGTAATAGTGAGCACATAAGAACGAACGTTTGGGCAACTTTCATTCGACGAGGAAATGTCTATTAGAGGTAACAGTTTAAGTAAGCGCTATTAAGCACATATGCCCTACTGTACCTCCAGTGGAAAATTGTTTTTTACCCGTATTTATAGATATCCGAGAGGATATACAAAGAGAGTTATAGTAGACCTCCAACAGCCATAAGGGGCTGTTGCTGGGAACGAAACGGGAAGTGAAACCATCATGTATGAAATCCTTTTTGGTTACAAGGGTGGAAAATATTAGAGAAATAAATGTGGAACCTGTAACTACCACATAGGGCCATTACCTATCTTTATAACTATAACCCCCACGCAATGCCCTTCGTGTGCCTGCTGCAACCTCGCGTTTTATATGTATCCTCTAATACGTACATTACAGAATTATTTTATACACATTACCACAATGTCCACATATCAACTAACTAACACATATACCATATAGTAGAGCTATGTATAGCACAGCAATTTAACCGTGCCCATAGTCCATTTTACCTCGTAAAAGCCCTTGCACAACCTGCTACTCACTGCACATTTGACAAGGAACGTGTTTGGTGTACACTACAGATGTACCTATAGATAAGTATATAAAAATTACAAGATATATAATAGATATAAGGAGAATGTATACTGGGTATATACTATTACATAGATATACATGGGGATATATTGTTTACGAATGGTGGTTGGCATATATATGTAT
This sequence comes from Lipothrix lubbocki, assembly GCA_034696945.1. Taxonomy (NCBI): domain Eukaryota; kingdom Metazoa; phylum Arthropoda; class Collembola; order Symphypleona; family Sminthuridae; genus Lipothrix; species Lipothrix lubbocki. The sequence goes on along the minus strand of JAQGAK010000066.1, from coordinate 140,156 downwards.
TGCTGTTTATTATAGTAGATATATAATATCTAAAATATACTTGAAATCCACTTGGCTGACAATAAGAGGGGAGATTTCGTTTTCCTGGACTGCTTTATTCTATTTATGCTTGCTCAGGCAAGGGGATCGACTAAATTACCCGGGTATCTTGGAACCTTTGAAGCTCTCTGCACAGATAAACTTTCTATAACATGGATTCGAAATTCTTAAGAGAGCGTCGTCTCTATTTCGAAATGAATAGGAATCCTTCAGAAGAAGAAGCAGCTTCTTTTCAGACACCAATCTCCATAATACTTTAAAATGCAGACACACTTGATTTAATTTACTTAAGCTACGACTCTGAATCTCACTATGAAAACTTAACATGCGTATTTATATACGGGATAAAGGCAGCGTCCCTACTGTTTAGAGTTGCTTTTGGCTTTACCATTTGTATTTATATTTTTGTTTTCGACTCTGAATTAATTTAATAATGAACTAATGAACGGATCCGGACATCTCAAAAAGCACTATTTGATGAATTAATTAAAGAAACCACGTAATATCTACATACAATCTCTGTAACGTATAAAAGGAAAATTTAAAAGAATGAACTTGAAACAAGCATTTTCAATGGTTTTCACCAATGACAAGGATCTAAGTATAAGGGTGTATAAAACGAAAATAAATCAGGGGAGAAAAAACATGAAAGTAAGGCTATGGAAGAGGACAAGGAAAATAGCGTAAAAAAATGGACAGAGAAAGGAAAAGTGGCTACAAAGAGAAGTGCATGCATATGTATATACCTAATGGTAAGTAAAAGTGATGTCTATGTATATAAAGGTTTACCGCATGTTGTGGTGGTTGTTCATTGAGGCGCGAGCGTTTCCTCCGTTTAGTGGGTATAATGTGAGCGTCAAGTGGAGCTCCGTTGGTTTCCGGCTGTCCAGAGAAGGTCAGTGACGAGGTCTGGATGGCAGGAGCAGGCGAAGCACTATTTCCGCTCGGTTTGGAAACCAATCTCCGTAACCAATCGGAGAAAAAGCCTGGAGGAGGATTCCCTATTTCACTCATGTAGGACGGTGTGGCTGCCAACAGTCTGGTCAAAAAGTCAGCATGATGCTTCAATTCCGGTGTTGTACCCATTGGAATCCCAGCACCAACAACATTACCCCCACCATTTGTACTGCCAGTGGTCCCCCCACCACTAGCTGTTGTACTCCCCGTTCCACCAGCACCACCACCACCACCAGGGTAGCCGCGATTCTCCGCCGCTCCGTTCATACTTCTCATCTTGCCCCGACGCACCTCCCTCGCCAGATTTTAACAATCTTCCCCAGAATCCAAGGAATCTGTGTGTTAACTATAAAACCAGCAACTCCTTAGCCCCCTGCAAATAAAAAAATATAAAATATTAGACTCCATATAAGGACATTAAATACCCACATAACTCTTGTTCATTATTAAAAACTCCATTTCAGTGGAGATCTTTCAAAGTGCCCTTCATCAATCCTTTTGACATTACAGTATACAGCATGACGGTAATAAATTTCAATTACATTTCGTCTCACGATTATTATAATTATTGGTTCATTTCCTAAATTGAAGCCCACTTGCTCCGTATGATTCATGGAGATATGCTTTACTCGTTCCACAATAATGAGTAACAAAGCAATAGAACAAAGGAGAAAAGTGGTTTGCTTCCTTTTCGTCTTCCTTGTTGCTTGTTCCGTGCAATAAAAACTATTTAGCTAAAGGGGAAGCTTCTAGTCAAACAGATGGGATTTAAGACAGGCTCCAGAGTACTTGAGAAGCCAGAAGTTGTACGCGATTATGAATTAAAACTCAGTTGCTTCCGTAATGAACGAGCTACTTTTCCCCATTATTTACATGCACAAATCTACGTCCATAAATCAAATCCTGTTAGCAAAAGAAAAGACGGAAGGGAAGAGCGAGAGGGAAAGGGAAGAGCGAGGAGGAAGAAGAGAGAGAGAGAAGAAAAACGAAAAAAAGGATGGAGCTTATGACTTAACCACTAGCGAACAACCCACTCGTTCTTCTTCTTGTAGCTATGATACTATGTTATATATGCACACATATGAGTTTATAATACTTATAAGATATTTGTAAGCACATATGATTTAACTGTGTACTTACATGGATGACACTTACAAATATACATATGAGGAGTCAAACTTCCATTCTACACTTTGAACACTAGCGGAGCTGCATACGGCAAGCATGTACATACTAAAAAGAAAGCACATCTGTGGATTGGAAGGAGCGGAAAGACATTTTTCTTTGGATTTCTCCATACAACACCGTGGGTTTATAATGTCTGAAAATACCAACAAGCCTATGGGATTTATGCATTTATGTAGATACCTACAAGGGTGTTATGAATACGCAAGGACGTGTGGCAGAAGACAATTGTAACATACGTGGTTTCTAGAAAAGTTCCATATACATACATGCATACACTATAGCTATCTAGCATACAACCATGTAAGTGATACTATAAGCATGTATTGTATTTGCTCGGAGTGAAAAGCGTGTGATTTCACTTTTGATCACAATGAAAAATCACCGTATAAATTCTCATTTTTCGACAAGCTTCAGGCTTATATATCTACTTTTGTTTTGTATAACTGCCATTTTTGCTCTTCTCACGCGTTCATTACATGCATATTTATATTGTTATACATGCATACATCACTCGCAATGGATCCGCCTTGTTCCTCTCTGCTCCTTCTAAGCTCCCAAGCTTAAAGTCCTAGGAGATAGGTCGATATGAAAAAAAGCTAACATGTCGTTATGCACAGATATAAAGAAGAGGCTTTGTACATAATGGGGATGCATGCATAAACAGTCCACATAAGATTATCATATGCTTATTGAGGGTAAAGAAGGGAGGAGCAGATACAGAAAAGATATGCAGAAAAGGCTTTCACTTCTGGGGATTAAATAACATGGAGACAATAAAGACAAGCAACCAGAGCTTTGCATATTCACAGCAAATATTTCACCCATTGTGATACAACCTTTTTTATTCGCCTTTTCCTTACATTTGTTGTTAAGTAAAAAAGAATGTTATAAGCATGTTAAAACGAACGCATATTTCCTCTCTAGAGGAAACAAACTATTGGATAGAAACGAGACAGAAGCAGGAATGATGTATTCACTTATACGTTCTGCAGTGCAAATACTAATGCATAAGTAAAAGAATAAGAATGGTAAATGCCGTAAGTACAATGTTAAAAATATATGGGGGTGATTATACAAACTACTAAACCTTATATGTTCTTACAGCTCATTCTGGATGTACTACAGTAACATGGAAAAGTACAACACCAAAGCGACTTGATGTAACTGCACTAAAAATATTAAATACGTATGTACATAAAGCATAAAATTATGCATTTTTACATGTACAAAACCAAATCTAACAACTTGTACAAAATCAGAGATATATTCTTGTGCCTCCACGAAACCAAAGTTATACACATTTACTGGTTCGAAACCAAAACTATATACAGCCTTGTACTACCATTCCAAGCTGGAGCCCCATAACGACGTTTGAAACACTCATATAAATTCCAGCACGAAGGAATAAAAGAGATGAAAAATGAAGTGAACTCTGTTGAAGGAAAGTCAAGGGGAAACAACGAGGAGGATGAGCATATTATAAAACGGGGATGTCGACGCGCGACGAAGTACGGTGCTACGAGAAAAAGGAAAGTCATAATTATTGCATTCACTCCGAGCTTCGAAAAGAGAAAATTCGCAGAGTCAGTCTCATGAGTAAAAAAAATTCTTTGGACTCCTATATATAAATACATGTACCTACATGCATTAGTTTTTACCAAGAGAATTTCTTATATTAGTGCCATAGTAGTGTAAACACATACCATTCAGAAATTTATGAACGAGGAATGTTTAAAAAATATAGTAATCTCGTGGAAGGAAACAAGTATGCTTGTACATCGTGCCCAGCCTGTCAACAGAATGCGAAACCATGAAGTATTATTCTTAAAAGTTGTGAAAGCTCCTGTTTTTTTTTCTATTGCTTTATGTATCTTTCAAATGAGAGTACTAGCTTGAATCAAGCCTTTGTTTCCTTCTTAAGAATACCAGCTTTTTGGATTTGCATCTATGTATTTTTTATGACAACTTCCGCTATTTTGCATTACTTACATTTTATATCCACAGAAACTTATTCAGCCATTCTTGTTCGGCGTGTTATGCTGATCTACTTGAGATTTACAGTATTAATAATACAGCCTAAACAAAATGTAGACATACAAATTTTTCTTAACACACCTACGTTCATGGAGACACTTTAACTATACAACAAAGGTCTCACACACGGTGTAGAATGTCTACTACAAGCATTATGAATATTACATGGAAGAAACGGCAAACTGATGATGACGATAATGATAATAACAAAAATACATGGAAAAGTTTCCCGGGTGATGAACGCTAAGTCCCCGAAGAGTCTATGGTGCAATAAAATATCTGCCATGATCATGCATATGATAACTCGTACCTTCTAAAATGCATGGTACCTTATAAATCCATACTAAATGATGTATCATGAATTTTGAAAGCACACAAAGGGTGTATCATGTATGTTGGCACAGTGTATAAAGTATGAAGTAAAACTGAGCATCATGCACAAGAGTGCAGGGGGATCGAAGGAGAATATACACGTCATAATATCAAGAGCGATGAGATGTATGCACACATTGAGAGTCAACGAAGCGTATGCTGTAAATTTCAATTAAAAATTTTTCGACGGGATGCCGCCTAATGAACCAGCTGCTATTACACACTTACACTCTCTGCACTCCTCTCACCCACCATCACCACACTACCGAAGAATATAGAGTAGAACCATCTCAATCAGACTAACTACCTCATGGTCTACGTTTCATACCTATATCTATAGACCCCATACCCCTATAACAACAATATACTACATCAAGCTCAAAGTTTCAACAAGGAGAAATTAACTACTTAGGTATATTCAGAAGCTCTATGGATAAAATCCTGCAAGTGTAATATCCACCATCTCATGTAATTATACACCACCAGCATTTTTACCCCCGGAGTTGGCCATACTTTTTACGCCTGCACAGGACCATGATGACAAGTTTTAAATTATGCGGCGTTAGTTTTCCCTTCCCTCCGTCCCATTAACCGAATGCTTATAATTATATGTTCCGACACAAATATACGTACATACATGAACATTCATGTATACATATATACCTTTAACACACTGAAACTAGTTGATGGTAGTAAAGTACCTCATATACTAATTCACCGAATATAAACTTTAAAGCACTTTTTTGACAAATATACTAGTTAGTTGTCAAGAGTAAAGATACAGAAGGAACTACATTATACTAAGATATAGTAACAAGATTTTTGTATACATAACTCAACCATCTCTTAATGTCTGTATCCATTTAACTGTGAGTGAATCCCTTTTGTCAATTTCTACCCCTCATAAAAGGTAATGGTATAATTTGTAGCAAGAGGTTGTCAGAAATTTACTACGGGTGCAGTCCATAATAATCAAGATTTAAAGAAAAACTATATGTAAAACTACATTAGACCTTTCACATATATAACAACCTGGTTCCCAAAGTCCTTCTTGACGCTTCTTGCATTATATATGCTGTTCCTAAATATATAAGGTGCTCTACAATTTACATAGGATGGATAAACTAGAAGGAACAAACCGTACATTATTATAATTATAAAATCTACGATGAAGTCTGTTTCAACTCTTTTTTGGGCCAAGAGGAGAGGCGTAATACAGAGGAGCAGATGCAAGAAGCAGGTCTGCTGCAATGAATTTAATCATTACAACCATATTTTAAAATGAAGCAAGCAAATTTTCTTCTTCATCCTATGACTCTTCATTTGTCAAAGCCCACTAATGTTTGATATTAAGTATTATGCTTGATGTAGATAACTTTGCTTCATAAGTGAAACCTTGCTAATTGTAAAAGCTAGACTTGAAATTAGTACGCAAATGCTTCTAGGTTTGACTAACAAAATGGGAAGTGCTGGTCGGGGTGTTGGAAAAAGAAATTATGTGGAAACCAAAAAAGGAATTCTTGTTGACGGTGTGGTCAAATAAAGTACAGCCTTTCCTAATTGTGTCATTGTAGATAATTTTTGATGAGGCTTGCGTATACCAACATTTCAGGCAAAATGTATCAACTGTAGGTTCAGAAAATAAGTCAACTCAGATTCCATCACTTAACTTAAACTAATAAAATAAAAGATATTTTAACTTCTTCAGGTTGTCATAAACTTAAATGAATGTATTTTAACTCCCACTATTAGGTAGGCATTGGGACGCATGCAAGACCTCAAAAAGGCAAAATGCTAAAGCGTAATACATGCATAACATTGAAATTACAAACACTATATAAGTATAGACTTGTAGCTGAAATAGCAAATGTTGTAATGAAGAATAAGAGGATCACGAAAGTAGAAAGTGCAGAAAATCTTTGGAAAGTATTGTAAGTATAAGTATCTATAGCACAGAAGAAAGCAGAGTAGAACCGCGCCATGTCGTAGAGCAGAGGAGTCAGACGGAGAAGAAATGAGAGCGAAAGTAGCCAAAAATATTTCCCCGTCTGTCGTTATTCTAAATGGGTGTCATTTTCATTATGTGCTGAAAAGTCAGGGACTTAAACTCGAGTGCGTAAAAGCTTGAAGAGGAATAAAAGAGAAACCAAAAGTGTTTTTTTATTCTCCTTTTCCCTCAAAAGTCCAGCATGTTTTCTTGTCGTCTACACGACTCGTTAGTTCCGTAACTACATCATTCCCTCTAAGCTACTTTTAATTACCCCCTAATGTTGCACTGAAACAACTGACGGTTCATGCTGAGCTCTTTCCTCTCTACCCGCTAAACTCTTCCGCCGTAGTAGAGCATAGCAGACTGCAAACACTTCTTCTTACTGCAAACTCTCTTCTCTACCCCCACCGGTTCTTCACCGCTTTTACGCAACCGGTGAATTCATTCAGAGGAGAGTCTGTAAGTATAGCTTCAGCTTCTAAGAAACTTTTCAAGCATCCTTCAATTTTATAACTTGAAACCCCCCTTCACAAGTAATGGGCCACAGTCTGAAGATCCTACAGTTATATGTACCTGCTATGTGCTACAATTTCAACATCCTCCTTTCGGCAATTATCAACATTTTGACAATTTCACGCGAATAAAGCTTGTACATTTAAACAGTTTATGGAATTTTTCGACTCTTTGATCCATTACAAACATATGCCTTTTCTTACCCTTTATATAAATATATTAAAATGAATTTATTACATGTTCTGCAGTAAATGAAATCAATAGTTATTGTTCAACAACAAGCTACAAAATTAATAATTTCAAGAAACATAAAAGAGAAATTAATACATACCAGCGAGAACTATGATGAATAAGTTAGAGCTCTAAAATTATACAATTTGCTGTATTGAAAGCCAGTAGATGAAAATATAATGGAAACCAATTCACAGTCAGTGAATTCACCTACTATTAAGAGCACCATACATATGACAAGTTTAACCGCCTTGCAAAATTACGACCAGCTGCAACATTAACAAATAAAAAGTGCTGTCCCAAAAAGAAACATTGAATAGTCTAGTTCAATAGTATCTTAACAAAACGTTATAATTTTCAATTTGAATTGACGTGTCTACGACGCAATGAATGATGTTGTTATTTATTTATTGTCGCACACATCATCAGTATAGAGCTCTGGTTAAAACTAGTTTCAGAACTGACAGCTATATAAGTATACAGAATCATTACCACATAAGTGCGGAGGTTCCCACTGGGGAAAAGGGGCTCGCCTTTATACTCTTTCGTATACTTTACGCTTATAATTGTATTGATCTTCTGATTTGTACAACTCCTTTTTTACCAACGATATATATGCGATTAAACTGATGTTGAAGATACATAGCTATACATTGTGTTATACTCGAGTCAAAAACGAATGTAGGAAATCAAGTGTAATAAGAGGAAATTACATAGTCGTCTTTTTCATGGAAATGGAAATTGCTGAGGATCGTTGATAATAAAGTGAAGGGAAGATCTCACAAGATTAAATAAAAAAACTTTGATGATAATAAAAGATGTGCATATAAATCCGTAACGAATAAGTTGTGTAGATATAGAAACTACATATCCATAACTTGCGAGTTATACATACATAACATAGAAGTTATCCTATGCGATTACATATGCTTGTTCATGTGGAGTTGTCCTAAAATGAAGCCGTACAAACGTACCATTATGAAAACCTTGAGCATATAGTGTCATAATGAACGGGCTGTACATAATTTTGCAATGATAAAAAAGCTCCACACTTTGTCACACAACGGTAAAAAAATCTCTGCATATTTACCGGTTGAATTTCCATATGAGATTTGATTACAAAGAGGAAATGTAATTGTCAAGTGTGCAGTCTCTGATGTGAAGCTGAGATATACATTTGATACGAACACACGTATATTAATATATAGATACAAATGATATTTTGCATCACATACTGAAATTGAACACTGCTATACTCCAGAAAAGCGATAACTACTTCGTGTGTTAGAAGGAATCCGAGTGTAATGTGTAATCCTTGGGTTTGTACAAATAAAAGTCTAATAATGGTCACAGAGTCTTTTAAATCTCTGAATAAATGTTATGCAAATGGGAGAGACAGGGGAGTTGATAGAATGAGTTCCTGCTCTTCTCAAAGTCTTGCATATGTATATATTTATGTTTAGTGCTACACATAGAGAGATGTTCATGCATGCTCCTCCGTATCACAATATGCTTCCCCCTCTCTCTCTCGTTAAGCACGTTCTCCGCAGAATTATGTATTCCGTGATACACCCGGAGAATTCACACTCATTGATTATTATCAACTCCCCTTTTCACCATGTCAACCCGGCTAGATTATGTATGTTCTCCTGCTGCTCTGTATACATGAATATTTACTTAAAAGTACAATGTTTCAGTATATACGCAGTTATGTACGTAATAATTATTTATCCTATGTGTACCAGCGAGCTGCTCAGACAGACATCAAACTACTTACGCTCATCCTGCATTACATCATATTCCACAGTTTTTGAACATGTGACTTACGATGCGACATATGTATGCATATAAATAATGAACATACATGAACTGTGAACGTTGACTGCTGATGATGCGAGCTGACATGTACTGCAAAATTACTTGGATGTTTCGGTTCATGGATGTATGTAGATAATTATGTATATGTACACGTGAATACCGACACCCACAATAATACGGGGCTTTGGAAGCAACAAGGAAAATTAAAGTTGAGGAACATTTGTCCTCTATACTTCTCACCCATACAAGACGATATGACGAGGAATCCCGACGACCGACCCGAGTGAAAATCAATTGCAAGATTCCGAAAACCTTACACAAACCACAGGAATATAATAAATACAGACGTTTATATAACTTTGTGGATGAACTGGGAGTGAGTCAGTGAGGCATCCTATAAAGTTTATTATAAATGCTAATAAGGCCGTGTAGCAGAAAACGCAGATTTTATGTTTGCAATGACTACTGCGCTCTAAATGGTTGAACCTAATAAGTGTACCTTCTGTTTTGAAGCTTTGTATAACTTGTTCTTAAAACTTAAATGGGAAATACTACGTATACCTTTGTAGATGTATATAAAGTTGCTTGGATATTCACCTGTAGCCTCTTGCAAATATCGGCCTTTTAGTACACAATGGGGCAATAGTCAATCTAGAAATAAACAAGGGCACAAAGACTCCGCAGGAAGAACAAGTAATGTGGTTTTGTGTACAAGAGATTCCCATCATTAAATTACCTCATTTAGGCAGATTCAACATATATACGGATGCAGGTTCAAGCTCCAAAGTTTCAATAAATAGTCAGAAACTCCTTCGTTGTGTTTTGTCTGCACTGCTCTAGCATTAATCTTTGTCGAGTGAAAAGCTATAGGCTTCGCTTACTATATTGAATAGTATGATGGTGTAACGCTATATCTAGCAATTAGTAAATGCAAAACTATATTTATATATATGCATGATGTCTAATATTTATACATTATTTATCCTTTCAAACAATATCATTATCAAGTATCGAATCCGGAGTTCTGTGAACTGATGCATTGGTAACTACTAATAACACAAAATAATTATGACTTGGGTTGTTGCACGCTGAAAGGGCTTTGTCCGTATACTTATAAGCAAGCATGGCTGGGGTATAGAGCGTACGGTTTATGTCGTCGCTCGTGTTGGACTATATTGATATTTAACAAGTACCCTTTATAGCTATTCTATATATAGACATTGACATCCTTTCTTCGTTGTATAGCGAGGGGAAAGAGTCGGATGAAAGGCCGAGTAATTCAAAGGCTTGTTGTGGTGACATTACACAATCAACAGCTCTTTCTCTCTGTCTATTCTTCTGCCGATTCCTAAAGCTCTGCTCTGAGTTTTGCTCCCTATCTTGCCTCCAGAACATGCTGGTTTTTGTATTTTAAAGTGAAACCACGGCCAGCCATTATCTCCTATTCTTTCTCTCAACATGAAGGTACTAAAAATGTTTGTGTGTAGCAACAGATTCTATCAGCATTATCAAGTACCTCAAGTACGTTTAGGCTGCTTACTGCGAGGACACGGACTCTCACATCGGGAATCATGTCAGTTGTGATGAGTATACTTGATCAAGAACCTGGGAACCGCTCGTCGTGCGGCCATTCGGGTTCGCTTAAGTATCTCCACTTTTGGTCGTCTATTATCTACATTGGCTACTTCTCTGTCTATCTGTCCTTAGTATATTCGCCAGATTATATTAGCTATAACTCTACTATATGCACAAGTTCATGGTGTTAACAGTGCTAATCCTCTTCTTGAGTTTAGTACTGTCATTGCGAATCGTATTATTAATAGTAAACCACAAAAATGATACTTTCTTTACAATATTTGGTGCAAATAAATGTACGCGGTAACAGAGTAAGTAGCTTATATATTAACTATAGTATTGTTACGAGCACAATTATTGGTAGATGTAGATACACGCAAGTAATTATCTAATATAGTAAAAGTATGTACCGAAATCGAGTATACATAGTTCCTTAGACGGATTTAATAATACACTTTACACCCGCAGGAACCAACCAGATTGTAATCTATTGAAGGGTTTCTGAGCCCATGACATCAGTTAAGCTCCGTATTTACCCTGGATTATTTTCTGATCAAACCGTTTGCCTGCTACCAAGTGATAGTTTTCATACGGGAATTACTCTAACCACAACTACCCACCTCTTTCTATAATATAATATATTTACTGGCACAATTATAAGGATAAACTGACCAAATCCCTCATTCAATTCCAGCTTTACCCACGCATTTCCACTCGACTGTACTACTTCTGCTCTACTGCTGTCATTAATACACTTTACTAATATTGTCCCATGCAGACTTAATTCCTGGAAATCCATATAGGACACAGATAGTTCAGACGTTCACGGTATATGTACACGTGCACAATGCAAGGTTTATAAGTAAACATATGTAAGGTATATGACTGCAGAGCTTGCTACCGAGGAGAAAACATGGACATTACACTTATAGTATGTAAGGTTTACCTCCAATCATGACAAAGCTAGGAGGGAATTAAAATCCAAATAAAACCCTTTGGGCTATAATCCATCGGATGGAACTAATGCTCCTATTTATTTCCACGCCAAATTAATGACAATACATTCATAATTTACTTCCCTGAGAATTCCAAACAACTTATTGGAATTAATGTGTATATAAATACTTTAATTTTCCTTACTCCCTTTGCCACATAATTATTATTGATTCCATTTGTTACAAGATAATACACATTTCAAGTTATAACACGTACATTTTATAGTAAACCGCTTTGATATGAATGCGTTCTTCATGATTCTTTATGGAAGCATATTGGTGTAAATGTTTCGTTTAATATCTATAGAACACTTATCGTTATAGTACCTTTCACAACAATAAGTAAATATCTATTATTCTATGATCCCTATAAATCAATTATTGCAAACGAAACACAATAATAACAAAGGTTTATGTGACGTCAATGAAACATGTATCTAAGTGTACACACAAGCCAAAAGCTAAGTTAAGTATATCTTGTTATCCACGTTGTTTTCTCTAGTTATTAATATATATGTATTATAGTATGCTTTATATTCTACACTCGAGCTCGTTACCCGGTAAATTAAAATCCTTCCGTTCCCCCAATAATTCCAACAAATTCTGACCTAAATACAGCTTTTAAACTGTTTTTCCCAAGATTATTTTCATTATTAGAAACAACACATTTGAACGAACGAACATTTGCTTGAAGTGCTCAGCTAAAACGGCTCTATTCAAATAGGAACTTATATGTACAAGGAAAATATTTATTTAAAGGCGGAATACCGTGGGAGCTCGTGCCGTCTCAGAGACCATGTTAAGGGATATATAGATTCCAATAATAAGGTAAGTGTTAAGGGGTACGGGAAATCTTTCTAACGACATGAAATTTAGCACAATACGTGTAGCAGAAAATATATAGCAAATATACAGACGTTTCCTGTCATACCAAATCTAATCGCATATTGAGTTAACCTTATACAAAAACATCACGAGCCGATATACAGTTATAGAACATGGGAATGTAGATGCAGAAGAAAAGGAAAATAGCAAGAGAAGAGTTTGTATTGTCCTGGAAGCTTGGCTGGGTTCGTCCAGATGAGATGAGACGATAGGCAAGTGTTTGATGCGATTATATTCAGTTCGCTCGGATAAATCCACGAGGAAACTTGAAAACGAATGGACGACTGAACCCATGAGGAAGCCAAGCATTCATCCGTTTGTGTCTCTGTTAGCAATATGACAAGTTTATGCAAGTACTAGTGTTGGAGTCCGTATATCTACAAATGTGTGTATGTGTCTCCGAAGAGTACAGCTGTGTATGACTCGGTGGTAGTTGTGTGTACAACCGAAATACACGAAGACACACTTTACGAACCGACGGGACAAAGAGCTAAAACTTGGTAAGGGAATAATATGCTCTCTGTTGACAAGGCAAAGAATAAGCGAGGAGTTGTCTCAGTATACGGTAATATCCAGCATGCCAGAGACCCTTTGAGATGTCAATTGAGGAATCCGCAAGGACTGGCATATTTCTAGATCTTCTCCCACTGTACCCGCCTATATTTCATTATTGTGGCGTAACTCTTGAAAACGAAGTGGAGACATTGTAGTATAAAGATAGACAGCATGAGACGAGTGAAGAGAATTGAACCGGTTTATATTCCTTTTCTTCTTTCATAGCCGTGTTTATGTTATTTTTCTATCTTTTCCTCTTCATTCACTTTGCCTCTCTGCAAGCTTATATGTAAGCTGTTACAACATCAGCAGTACATTCAGTTTAATACTGGTAGTTACAACCTTCCACCAAGATTAACCGTTTTATGTTTGACCAAGGTTTTAACCAGATGGTTGTAATATATATTTCAATGATTTAAACATAGCAGAAAATATGTATAAGTATAATTTGAGTACAGCATTCACTACATGATTTAAAGTTTATGCTAGTAGCTATAGTACTGCAGTTGATTCCCGGGAATCGAATACATTAATTTGCTTTACAACTCCAACATTGTACGACTACATTATGTAGGAAAGCTGATTATAGGAATCGGAGTCTACAGTGACTCGTCAACTGCGTGATGATGCCGCCGATGCCGACGGCTTAGTGCTTTGGCTATTGTTGACCAAGGTACTTAAGCTAACTCAAATGAAATGATTCGGTAGCAGGCCGTATCGCACACTTACACTCTACCTAATACCACGATCAGCTTCGGCAGCTTTGTTGCTCTTCGCGTTTCCCTACACATATGTATATACTATAACACGAAAAGAGTATACAAACATCAATATATGAGCCCCATACATACACACTCACACAGCCAAACCCTCTCAACACACAATCCTGAATCCTCAGGCTACACGGGTACACATGTACCATTTACTTTTATGTATAAACATTATGAACTCCAGCTTGCTATAGATAAACACCTAAAACAAATAGGTGCGCTACGATTCAGCAACACCAATACTATGCTGTCCTTGGTGTTCCAACTTCATATTGTAAAATATATAGTATTTCCATGAATATCAGATATTTACAAAGATGGAAATAATGGAGTTTATATGTACACCGTATTTATTCAGCTTATATTTGTAGTCTTTAAAAACTAGTAGCAACAAATATCTGCCGACATATGATATATAGCCGTTTTGGCCTAGATTTGACATTTCAAATTAATTTTCTTATTTGTGTCAATCTCTTGACAAAAATAAAACGTATTTAATATGTGTATTACTGAACCACCTGGCAGTTTTAAAAAATTTGCCTGACAACTAAGCACACATATGAATGGTTAAAATTGTATAACAAAGAAACATGCATAGGCATGCAAAATGTAACAAAATATATTACAATGGACGACCAACTGAAATGGAATTCAATGTAGTCCAATGCAAAAACAATGTAGATACTTGAAAATGGAAATCGAATCCGCACAGAAAGACGTGACCTTCCATTCGATGGTTTTATTTTCATCGTACAAATTTCATCAACTTGAATCGCACGATGAAAGCACGATAGGAAAATTGCCACCTTTAGGTTATTTCTCTAAAGAAACAAATTTTCAACAACAAGGAAATTTCACCTCAACAGAAATCAGCGTTGCTCACAAAGGAAACCGTGATTTTATTACTTAGGCTGCATTGTACAAGAACTATATACACACTAGTTTTATTTAAATTCTGGAGCACAAAAAACTGCCATAATTTCGTTGGCGGGGTCCACATATGTACAAAGTGGAAGCAGGCACATAAGCAATATAAGCGCGGACACAGGAGCAAGAAAGACCTTAAAAGTTCAAACGCGGTTGCCATGTATCTTGCTTTTATCCGTGAAGAGAAAGGATGGAAGAAAAAAACGCCAACACACTTTTACATAAAAGAAAGGACGTGTAAAAAACACAAGTTTATACTTTCACGGGAAAAACTCATATAAATGGAGGAAACTTCAGGGTATAGGATCATCGTTTATAAGCTACAGAGTATATAGCAAAGACCCTACTAACCGCACAGGAGTGGAAAAAGAGCTTATATATAAATGCAGGGAAGAAAAAAAGACTCGTTTTTTTCTGTAGCCAGAACCGCTTCACCAAAACCCTGATAACCGCTCCAGCGTAAAAACATAAACATGAGCACAAAAGGAAAACAGCCATTTCAACTCACACAGTCAACAAGAACTTGGAGAGAACTTGTTGGGGAAACCAAGAAAACCATCAAAAGAAGAAAAGCAACTACTATAGAGGACTTTCTCTACCACACACGAAGAGAAGAGAGACACTCACATACACACAGAAGAATGTGGGCTTATTCATCTTACTGAAAACTTTTCTAATCTTTCTCCATCCGTATCTCTTGTTATGTGTGGGAGCAGAGTCCACGTAAGTACTTGGAACGTAAGTACGTAGGAGTCCATAAGGGAGCAACTTGCTATATATAGATGCAATACTTCATGTACGTAAAAAACCCAAGGAAGTAGCCTTGGATATGCTTAAAGTAGGTAAGAATCGCGTGGAAAAACATTGGACATACAGTTGAAGTATGTAGGAAAAGAATTCAAGGGAGCAATATCAGATACATACTTGAAGTGCATAAGAATGCTAGAAAGCAACACTAAACATGTACCGGAGAAGTGGCCTTACAGAAAGACAAGAGCTCACATCACTTCACTCTTACTACTCATATTCCTTGTGTGTTGTATGTATCTATCTATATAATATGAGAAGAAAAAGACCTCACTTTTCTTTCTTCCTCATCTTTTCCTTCTTCTGGTGCTGATGTGGCTTTTTCTCTTTAGAAAAGTTTGACGACGATGGCCCTTAACACAGACACATTCGCTTTAACACCAAAGCCAATGTGGGTCTGAGCTGTGTGTGTGAGGCACATTACATCAGATCCCTTTGCACAGTCAGAGTCTCACTCAACTCTAAACACGTTCAATTTTCCTTGTTTTGTAGTATTTTCCATTTTCGTTCACAACACACCCTCTTGTCCTTGTCTTTGTTCTATCTATATATCTTTTCTCTGTCCCTACCTTCCACTCTTCAACTTATGTATAACTTCTGATACGTCTATGTTCTACTTATGACAGCAGTAATACAACACAGGACAACAAGAACAGAAATATCTTGGAAAACAGCAAAAATTCAAAAGGAGGGCTATCATACCCGGAATATGTTGTTTTTATAGGAGGAATGGAGTAGTGAAGGCATCTCGTAAAAGTGATATTTGTTATGTAGAAAGTCTTGTAAGAATTTTAAGACTAGAGTCACACGTCTACATATGTACGTATGCATATAAGCACATGAATATGTATATATATGCAAGCTTTCTTATATGGTTTTGGAGCAAGCCAGAAAAAATGGGCTTTACACGATACGATGACACGACCTATGCATCTGGGTAACCAAGCCCATCCAAGTACATACAAAGTTCTCTGAGTATCCCGACGCCTGAGACAGTTTAAGCATTCAGGAAAAGAAATGTTGGTTGGAAAAATCGAGAGAATGACTACAAGAGTTGTAGTGGAGCGAATGAAAAAACGCGAGAGCAAAGAAAGAACAACATGGAGTTGTTCCTTGCATGAATAAAACTATAGTGTACATGCATTGAACGAAAACGCTGGAGTACTTACTGTATGCGCATATAGTTTTATAGTGGACGACATTTCAAAAACAGCCGTATGCTTAAAGAACATGCATCAAAACCACCAGCACTATTTGTAGTTTACAACATAACTGCATCAAAACCACAATATATCTGTAGTATGCAACATAAACATAGATACAAGAAATTGTAGATAGTGTGAATACCTAAAAATCCTAGGATAGTGTACAACATATATCAAAACTGCAGTAGCATACAACACACATCAGCGGAGGAGGACATATCTTCTATATCTAAGCAAGGGAAACAAGGAACGTGGCGTGTAAGTAGTAATTCTAAAGAAAAAACTTGGCGGAGTCAAAGCCGCCATGAATAGGTATGGTTCATACATGTGTGTGGAGTATGAGTGTTTGGCAAAAATACTAGCATTCTTCTGCCTTTCGTATCTGTACTTGTGTGTCTAGAAATAGTCAAAAAAAAGAGAAGAAAGTCCCGTTAGGAAGGTTGAAAGAGAGGAGTGACTTCAGGAGAAAGGCAAATTTATGGTTGTAAAAGAGAAACTGTGGATAGAAGCATTCAGCAATAATCGTGATGGGAATACTAATAGTGAGGAATGTCAGAAAAGCGAAAAGTTCGCTCGTTCCCTTCGCACGCATTTCTACATTAGCCGATCGAACTGTGTCTATCATTAATTCTATGGTGTCCTCGTATTTTTCTTAACAATACCCTCCTGCATGCTTATTCTCCCTTTGCCTTTTTATATGTAGAATGAAAACCCAAATCTAAAGTGTTATCTGTCGAAGGCCATATAGCAGTATTAGTGTATGTATGTACGTATATTAGTATTTGCAGTGTATAGAAGGAAGGTATACACATATACCATACAATATAGAAGGATCTACAATGTGTCTTTTGAATGTAAGAGAACTCATCCTCAACGGAACATTATAGTACTGCTCACTTAACACCCCTACATAAATCGGTATATATAGAGATGGATCCCGTAACGTATTCCACTCGTTAGCTATATTGCAATTTGTGATTCATATCACAAGATTACATGCTTCTTCCATCACGTTCATTTCATAATGTCATGTTTTTTTTACATTTCCAATCGCTTTCACTCCTCCGTAGGGTTTCTTTTCACAGCCACACACGGGAACCTTCCACTGACCGCAAATGTTAGGTAACACTCGTAAATTGATACAACTTTGGAAACACATTTCCTTCTGCCTTTTACATAAGTATTTACATTAAAAAATGAATGCAAATGACTCACACACAAGACATTGACGTCAGAATTTATATACGAGTGCTTAAAAGCATATACACCATAAAGAATAAATGGATCACGCATATTAGAAGTTTATGGCTCGAGCAAACTGTATACATTAGAGTTGAAGTACAGCACAAAATCACACAACTGATGATGATATGGTGGAATTTATATAATCCTCCTGCATGTATTGCGTGCTACACAGTGTATGGAAGTGCAGGACGACAAAAAGGGAAGAATGAAAAATCGACCAAACTTGGAATGATTAATTTCCGCAATCAATGACACCAGAGACTCGGAGAGCAACCCGGTAATCGATTAATAAGCGTTTCCTCCGTTTCTGTCTCTTCCTCCTATATCATCCCAATGGCTTTTATACACACTGTAACTTTTCTTTTGATATGTACACTACAGTTGTTCTTGTAGACAGGCATTATACATGCAACCAAGTTTGTGTAATACCCAGAGTATACTTAACAATCTTTTAGTGTTATTACTTGCGAATGATTAATATACGTACGGACGGAATTCAATAACATATGCATACAAGGGCTGAACTAAAGTGGCAAGATACAATATGGGAATGATCCAACAGACTGGTGCTTTCTACTGCACAACAACCTCACTATGTATTCAACCTCACTCCCTCACCAGCTCCACTCACTCCTTTACATCATTATGATGCATTTACATTAACCAATGATGAAACTGACTCAAGTGGAGGCTAAAGGGCCCACCACACTTGTAATTTGTATTATTACACATGGTCCACAGAGTATATTTCTTGATGTGTCACATGTATATGTACATCGTGTACGTAACCAATGTTATTGTAAAACTAGCAGAATCGTTTGTTGGAACTGCAATAACAACCTATAGGTACATTCTGATGATGCTGCATCTCCACACAGCAACAGTGATATTAATGATTCTTACTTTTGTATCGCTTATTGAGAAGTGCACACACACCATATGTATACTCACTACTCAGCATCGGAAACGGCATTTTAAGTATTTATATTTACTCATACAAACATTGCGGACTTGATATTGTACTTCAAAGTGCATAAACTCCCCAAACTTGAAATGGTTATCCTGTGAGAACATATGTCATTGATGTAACCATTTATATCAAAACAATTATAGACAGTCTAGTATGATAGCCAGATCTTGTAAATCTAAAGGTTTTGTTCGATCTCTGTGGGGAAAGAGAATGCGTGTGTGTGGAGTGAGGAAGTACGATTAAATGGGATGGCACATGATGGGGTTAAAACAGAGAAATGAACATGTATATCTAGCAGGAATGAGTGAGAAGAGCGAGATAGAAAAGCAAGCACGTCTCCTGCTCTAATAATTCTCTTTCGCTAACACACTCTCTGCTAGTTGGAAAAACATTAATTACCTTCATGCACTCACTGACTTGACTCTACTCTCCTTCATCCTTTCCCCGAGAAAATAAGCTGAGTCGACTGAGTTGGGTTCCTGCTGATGGGATTAACATGATTAAATTCTATCTCTTCCCTTGTTTCCTCAACTGTGTACATCTACAAAGATCTGTATATACAGAGACGCTGCTCTGCCTTACTAATAGATGTAAAACTACCACAGTTGGATCGTTTTTTACTTCTTCTTTCGGATATAAAATCCTTCTTAAATTGCCACTATCCTTAAGTATAATACGCTGGGTTACTGGGAAAGCCGTGCAGTAGTTGGAATCTGGCATGATGCACTTATACTTCAGGCTTAATTCTCCATCGTAGATATTACTTATGTAATAATATTCATGAGAGAACCAGTGCCAGCGGACGTATATTAATATTTTACAACACAGTTATACGTTACATCGAATGGGAATTGATCATGGAATATAAATGGAGGGGCAATCAAACTTGTTTAGTTAAATATTTGTTGTGTGCCTGCACATTTCCTTATTACACCCTTGGCAATCCCATTTAAATCAACTTGTGTCTGAAGCTAAATTAATAAGCGTTTGCTACATATCAACATTTCAACACATAGATATAAATAGAACTTATTACTTGCTCGTATACAGAACACAAAGCAATAAATTCCCTTTAACAGATAGACATGAGTATCTGTTGGATGTTTGGCAGGTCGTCGTTTGTAGATTAAATATACTTATAGATATATGCCAACATTATATAGTCACGAAACGATTTTGATTTCCAAGAAGTCAACGGATGTTGATATGATAAAGACATGCAAAAATAACATTGCACAAATCCACTGCCCGCCCACAGTTGGGTACAATCTATGTATGCAATGTATATACTCACTATACATATAAAGTAGAAAGCAAAGAAAATCAAATTATGCTCCAACTGGTTATGACTCCAGTGCGGTCAATGGGATTAAGTAAAGTTCAAACGATCCGGAATTGAATCAGCAGCAATATCGATTTCTGTACCCTGTACCTGGGAAAACTTTCTGCACGATGAGGTTCTACTTTAAAGATAGATGTATCTACATTAGATGTCAGAAAACCTATGAATACCATAGACAATGTAAAGTGCAACTTCTCAATCCAATAACCACTTTAATGAAAGGAAATGATCTCTTTCCTTCACCATCCCATCATCATTGACGACGCTCTACCTTCCTAATTAATGCGATTAAACTACCGTTCACCATGCTCCTTAGTAAAATTAATGAGAATTTTAATTACCTTTACCCAAATGATTTAAGATCCGTCGGTTAACCAATTATTAGATTGACTGCAACTCTACCACTATGTAGTTTACCTCTTTAAGTCTTAAGTACTTGAAATCGATGCCAATTTAATCAAAATTGGAAAATAATTCGAATATTTAATATAACGCGCAAAACCCGCGTTGACAGTAACAAGCAAAGAGTTAAATGTTAATTTAAAAACGTTTATATTATTTTTTAAATGAAGACACTTACCTTTAATGATGTTATGGCTTTTCTTGATTTAGGAGATTTGCTAAAACGTGTCGTTAATCAGCGTGGCAGCCATGAAAGTGCAATATTAACGAAACTTCAGTTTTTCAGCCTTGACGTTTCTGCTATTCCCTGTTGCGAAATATAAGCCCGATGAATTGTTCAGAAAATGTGTAGAGTCACATACTGCTATTCCATCTCGTAATTTCTTGTCCGGAAATTGGAAAACTGCTGGAAGTAAAAGGATGTTGACAGAGTGAGATGAAAAAAGAAACAAGCTCAGTAAATGATTAATGAAAAGTGTGGAATAAAGTATCTACACACCTCCTCGTCAGCCACAATCAGTGGCATGAAGAACATAAAAGTGTTTCTTATTAGTACATACGTTTAAGAAACGGACGATCAACCAAATTAAACTTTCACAAGATGAAGTAGTGAAAGCTTCTATTCGTATTCTGCTGGAGCAGACACGGCTATGGAGAAAGTATGTACATACGGATGTTATATCTACTTCTTGTACTTACATATGTATTACATATGTATTACAAACTCTATATATATAACTTTAAGGAGGGTTGAAAACAGTAAAAAAAATATTCGGTTAAGAAGAATGGGTGAGCAATAAAAGTTTACACCAGCTATATAACTTGCTACAAGGCTGTAATTCGGTGGGGAATGAAACTATAATATGTTGTATTTTTAGATATGTGTATACATATGTTCTACCTTCCAAAATGTGAGAAACGATGATGACAAGACTAGTGAGAATGGAGCACCTTGCGGTTCAGATGATCGAGGTTGGCTCACACAAGAGACCTCGGGAGAGGCAAGAGAGATATTGAAGAAACGGGAAGATAAGATGAAGCAAGGAAATGTGTTTGCAAGAACGAGATCAGGTCCAAGAGTCAACTTAAGAGTTGTTATTCTCGTCAGTACACATTTGTTCTTCCCTTATAAGTCGTCCTATATATGCGGTAGACAATAATTTTGTGGAACCCCTTGGAATTATACCGGAGCTATAGATAAGACTCTCTTTCTATAAAAATTCCAATCCCCAGCTCGTATAGTCACGCTTTAAAGAATCCTCAGGAACAAAGCACAAATACATGGAATCTCCAACAATAAAACTCCTTCTATACAAAATCTCCAAATAGTACAAGATTCATTGTATAAAGAATCCTTGGGAAAATACACGTTAGTCACTATAAAGAATCCCGGAGAAAAGTAGTTTTTACTTGTTTTTCTCTATTTCCGATTAAAACTTGCCCGGACAAGTTTACAAGGACCATCTCGGTCGGTGACACTGCACACACAAGGAGCGGGAAAGTAGGGAACGGGAAGCGTAGTTTTTCCTCTAATTCTCTTCCCAACCAATTGTTTGTTTACACAAACTCCACGAAGACTCGGTGACTTGTTTAGCTCTCCGCATGTCACTTAAGTCCTATACACTTGAGGACGTAACAAGTTTTAGTCCGAAAACGTGGCCAGATTAAAAAAGCTCGAACCTTGTACTTATATAGAAATCCACGCCGGAACTTACGTATATATATATTGATCTGATTTATATACTGAAAACCTTATAGGTTTACATGGGATTTACTTTAGGTCCGATATCAAATAAATGAAACATGTACAATCCACTGTCGATGATCTTATAAGATTAGGTATGTATGCGATACCATATCGAAGAAGCTTTTACGTCGGGGTAATGTGCACGTTTCTTTTGAGTAGTCTGGTTATACAACGGTGAAAGTCCTGATGAGCCAGTATATATTCGGTTTCTTCCACAACAATCCTCAAAAGGTATATCAGGTCTGACAGTGTGGAACGTGCAGAATTCGGAAGAACCCAGACCCCAACTCCTTGGTAGCTTTTGTCAATTGTGTCCTTATATTTACACGGTTATGGTTTGTCTTGAAAAGTCTCGAAATAGAGATGGAGAGAAAGAGAGAGGAGAGAACAGAGAGGGTCGCTCTCTCGCTTCACCGTATCTTGTTCAACTCAATCCGAGTCAACAAAAGATCGTATACAGGATCATTTCTCTTAGCAGCGTTTTTGCGCGCACAACAACAACAACTACCGCCAAAAAATCCGATGTATATAGTGATAGATGTTCAAGGAAGAAGAATATAAGTACAGTTTACAAGATTTATAACAACACACAGATTGTAAGATGTGGATGTGTGTATCATCTATAGAGATGACAACTATTTTAGTATAACAGAAGGTACGTATGCTTCCCCGTTCGGGTTTGCTTGCTTGCTTGCTTATGATATGCCCGCTCCGTAACTCGGTCCTGACGGACTGACTGAAGTTGAGCCAGCAGGAGCAACGAGTGAGTTCAAAGAATAAAGGAAGAGCTCTGGAGAGAGAACGGCGACGTCAACGAGTTTCAGTTCACAACTGACGCATTTTACTCTTCCTCCAGAACGATATCATGCTAAACTAGCGTTAATCATATCGATTTTTGAGTAGAGCTTCATGCCCTCCCTTTCCCTTATTCTTTCACAAGGCAGCCCCAGCTATCCCGAGTATCCATATGTCTATAAAGCGTATCCGGGCAGGCAGAGAGTGAGAGGAACATGCAGCCGCTGCTTTACTTTTACTGTCATCATTTTATCCCAAAGACCGAACCTATATATACACGGTTATAAAGCATCATGCATCCTTTATGTTTGACTTTGCTAAACCAAACTATTACCTTGCCCGAAGAATCAGACAGTTTATATATACATACAACTAAATAGCCGGGTAGACAGCATCAGGAAGAGACTGGATTGTATATATGCACATTATTCTCTTCGATCTAGTCACTTAAGTACATCGTGGAGTTAATGAAGGACTTGCCACATACATGCCAGATACAGGCGACGGCCTTGCGTAACACCATCATGACCAATATTTTTCGTGGTTTATGAACATGCTGTTACTACAATTATTGTTGTTACATTGAAGTCGAAATAATTTATAATCGCTGTCAAAGCAAGTAAATTGGATGCAGTCTGTGTAACAACTTTGTCGAAATGAATCATTGCCATCATTTAAATGACATCAACATGATATTGCGCAATTACAATGATGAGCTGAATAACTTACATGACATGGATATTTTTGGGTTTTAAAATAATGCAGGTAATCAATTTATTAAACAGATCAGTCTAAACAACAGTACATTGATAGGATCACTTGTGAGTAAAATTTTTGAAATTTTTAGGGGGCCAGATTAAAATTTTGAAAATGCATCTTAAATTGCAGAGAATTTTTTAAAATCATCGAAATAGTTTCACAAATTAAAAATTACAGTGCCAATTGTATAAAACAGGGACAGATATGGTGGATCCAATTCATTAACATCCACCCCGGAGACGGAGGACTAGATGAAGGGTTGACTCCTTTTGAATATTATAGTCGGACAAGGTTCGTCCATCCTCGAGTTGTTTACCAGCGAAGATAAGACGTTGTTGATCTGGTGGAATGCCCTCTACAAATACAAATAAGAAAAAATTATTAGAAATTGTGTCATTTTCATATGTTGAAGAAGCAAAGGTATAAAAATTTGCAAGCAATTACAAACGAAATTCACGTTTGGTAACGTAAAACAATCAGTATCCTTTTGGAAAAATCATAATTAATCAACCAAGTTTTCTCGTCATTTTGAATACGTCCCTCAGTGAATTTCAATTTGCGACAACCGACATGAAATAAAACTTCAGTTTACCTTTATCTTGGATTTTGGCTTTCACGTTCTCAATGGTGTCCGATGGCTCGACCTCAAGAGTGATGGTTTTGCCGGTGAGGGTCTTGACGAAAATTTGCATGCCACCGCGAAGACGGAGGACCAAGTGAAGGGTGGACTCCTTCTGGATATTGTAGTCGGAGAGGGTTCGTCCATCTTCTAATTGCTTTCCAGCGAAGATCAACCGTTGCTGGTCTGGTGGGATTCCCTCCTTGTCCTGGATCTTAGCTTTCACATTTTCGATGGTGTCCGATGGCTCGACCTCCAAGGTGATGGTTTTCCCGGTGAGGGTCTTGACAAAGATTTGCATACCTCCACGAAGACGAAGGACCAAGTGAAGGGTAGATTCCTTCTGGATGTTATAATCAGAAAGAGTTCTACCATCCTCCAACTGTTTACCGGCGAAGATCAACCGCTGTTGGTCTGGGGGGATTCCTTCCTTGTCCTGGATCTTAGCCTTTACGTTTTCGATGGTGTCCGATGGCTCGACCTCGAGAGTGATGGTTTTGCCGGTGAGGGTCTTGACGAAAATTTGCATGCCACCACGAAGACGGAGGACCAAGTGAAGAGTGGACTCCTTCTGGATGTTGTAGTCGGAGAGGGTTCGTCCATCTTCCAACTGCTTTCCAGCGAAGATCAATCTTTGCTGGTCTGGGGGGATTCCCTCCTTGTCCTGGATCTTGGCCTTCACATTTTCAATGGTATCCGATGGCTCAACTTCGAGAGTGATGGTTTTGCCGGTGAGGGTCTTCACGAAGATTTGCATACCACCCCGAAGACGAAGGACCAAATGAAGGGTAGACTCCTTCTGGATGTTATAGTCGGACAAAGTCCTTCCATCTTCCAACTGTTTTCCAGCGAAGATCAATCTTTGCTGGTCTGGGGGGATTCCCTCCTTGTCCTGGATCTTCGCCTTGACGTTTTCAATAGTGTCAGAAGGCTCAACCTCCAAGGTGATTGTCTTTCCCGTGAGGGTCTTGACGAAGATTTGCATACCTCCTCGCAAGCGAAGTACCAAGTGAAGTGTAGACTCCTTTTGGATGTTATAGTCGGACAAAGTCCTTCCATCTTCCAATTGTTTACCTGCGAAGATCAATCGCTGTTGATCTGGTGGAATTCCCTCCTTGTCTTGGATTTTGGCCTTCACGTTCTCGATCGTGTCAGAGGGCTCGACTTCCAAAGTGATGGTCTTCCCAGTCAGAGTCTTGACAAAAATTTGCATACCACCACGAAGACGGAGAACCAAATGCAAAGTGGATTCTTTCTGAATGTTGTAATCAGAGAGGGTTCTTCCATCCTCCAGCTGCTTTCCGGCGAAGATTAAACGTTGCTGATCTGGAGGGATTCCCTCCTTGTCTTGAATTTTAGCCTTTACATTTTCGATAGTGTCCGAGGGCTCTACCTCTAATGTAATGGTTTTGCCGGTGAGAGTCTTCACGAAGATTTGCATACCACCACGCAGACGAAGAACCAAATGAAGGGTGGATTCCTTTTGAATATTGTAGTCTGAAAGAGTTCTTCCATCTTCCAATTGCTTGCCGGCGAAGATCAATCGCTGCTGGTCTGGGGGAATTCCCTCTATAACAACAAAGATATGTATGTTATCATCAACTCATTCAATTTAGGACTTTGAATTAAAACGCAGTATTTACATTAAAATAACTTTCGGAAATAACAAACACATTCAATCAGTATCCTTTTAGCTTCAAATAAAAATCTTCATAATTTTTCCGATTAAAATTGTCATCATATTGAACTGTTTGATAATTCTGAAAGCTCTCAATATCTATAATGCTAACGGCCTCCATGCAATCAATTAACTTTTTATAATACTCTATTTTCTCCACAAACTGCCGAAAAAATTACCTTTGTCTTGAATTTTAGCCTTCACATTTTCAATGGTATCAGAGGGCTCGACCTCGAGAGTGATGGTCTTGCCAGTGAGGGTCTTCACGAAGATTTGCATACCGCCCCGAAGACGGAGGACCAAGTGAAGGGTAGATTCCTTTTGGATGTTGTAGTCCGAAAGTGTTCTTCCATCTTCCAATTGCTTGCCAGCGAAGATCAATCGTTGCTGGTCTGGGGGGATTCCCTCCTTGTCCTGGATCTTGGCCTTGACGTTCTCAATGGTGTCAGAAGGCTCCACCTCAAGGGTGATTGTTTTGCCAGTCAAAGTTTTCACGAAAATCTGCATGGTGACTTATGTATTGAGTTGATTATCTGCGGGAAAACAAAACAAGATCACATTAGTATGGTTGCTATTGGCAATTGAATTTCGGACCCTACTTTTCCTATGTTTAGTTTACTTGTTTAAAATATTTCCTCCCGCAAAGATCTTATCTGACCTGATCCCCTATTAAATTACCTCTAAATAATATTTTAAAAGACCCAAAATATAAAATCAAAATTAGAAAGAACAAGATTAACCTAAATGAAAACTTGTAGGGTTAAAGTACTAATACAAAATAATTATTAATTATTTTATCCTCTCATTACTGTTCTAAAATAGCCAAGTCAAGGGAGCGTCGTCTCTTTTAGTTAATACAAGCTGACTCTAGCAGAATCTGACCCCAACTAAACCAGGAACTTGACAAACAACTATCGACGATTTGAAGCGTGCCTGGTAACAGCGCTAAATTACCCCCTCGATCAAATCCATTGGTCTGAGTTCATGAGAGGAGCCCTCCCACTCCCTGACGTCATGCTTGCTTTACCTTCTCCTTGCCTCAACTCCCTGATCGCCATGACACCTTTCCCACAAATTCATTTTCCAACCTAAATTTCCCCATTTCTTCTATACCCCACGCCTAAATATCTCTTTTAAAACACATATTTTATTTCACAAAATCCTACATTCCCAACAATCCCTTTCAAGCGTCCAGAAATTTAATTACAAATTATTAAAACCCTATACAATTTCCCTATATTTCAGGTCACGCCTAAATTCTACACACTATTTTGATGAATTTTAATCACAAAATTAGAAATACTTACTTGATGTGTAAAATAAAATAATAAATATATTTAATATGAGACTTCTGGAGTCGTGCGTGGTATCACAAATAAAAAATGAGAGTGTGAGAAGCGAGAAGTAAGGGATTCTATACTTCTTTTACCTTAGTAGAAATTATAAATGTTTTCAAGTTGAGCTCCAACGGAATACTGAGGCAATGAGGACGGAGCGCGTGATTTTGTTACTTCGAGCAAAAGTTTCAACGAGCTTGTTCGTCGTTCTTGTTCCGAAGCCCTTGTCCTCTCGTCGTCGCTTTTTCCCTTGCCCGATCATGAGTCTCCCTCACGGTTCCTATGATAAAAGACGTTCACTCAAACGTTTCTATCCACGCGAAAGATTCCAAAGTACTAATTTGTATACTTTTAATACAGAAACTGACACTTTTTGATACTTTGCAAGTACCGTGGGCGAAGGATCCGAAAGTGCTAATTTGTATACCTTCAATACAAAAATTGATACTTTTTGATACTTTGCTTACAATTTGCGTATACTTATACATATTACCATTTATTAAGCAAAATTCAACATAAGGGGAACCTTTTCGTATGAAATTAAGTTGATAATATTTTTTCGTATGAAATTAAATTGAGAATATATTTTTCGTATGAAATTAAATGGAGAATATTTTTTCGTATATGAAATTAAATCGAGAATATTTTTTTCGTATATGCAATTACATGGAGAATATTTTATTGCAGATGTTTTTGTGCGAATTTTGTGGGTTGAGCGTGCTGATGCAATGTAAATGTACTTTGCCATATTTTATCTCTTAGAAATTGTTATTATATAGCGTCGTGGTTTGCCAACTTTTTCATCTCGTTGTTTTTGCATGCTGTTCTGTTATGCTGTAGGTTATAGGATTTGCATTCGCCAAACGTTTTATTTCGCAGCTGAAACTTGCTAGTTATATGCGTATGCTGTGAATGTTGAAGCTGTTGTAATATTATTTAAAGTTGAACGTCACGGGAATTATCTAGAAGTTTCGTGCTGCCAATTACCTATGAGTCATCATCATTCCTGACAAAAACACAAACGTTTGCTAATAAGTTCGTTTTAAGTTCAGAGGATGTTGCCCGCGCGGATTTGCGAATTTCCGTATTTGCTTTAATTTTTATGACAATTTTGGCAAATTAGTTTTGTTATTAAAGGAAATAGGAAATGGAGCTCTTATGTTGTTGAATTTTATCAGATTAATATTGCTCGGTATTTTTATGGATTTTTTGGTGAATTTTTGTGTATTATTGCATTTATTTTGCTGCATTTGAGAATTTTTTTGATGATTTGTATTTGTTGCATTTATTTTGCTGATGAATATTATTGTTGCATTTAATAATTTTTGATGATTAGTATGGTTCTAAATGTAATTTATTTTCCGGATTGGTACTTTTGCATTTAATTAAGGATTTCACTAATTTGTATCGCGCATAATTATAGTTACTTTCCGGAGTTGTGCATATTTCTCATTTTATTTTTCGGCTTGTATTTTTTAATTTAAGTAAAAAATGTACATGATGATGTGTATTGTATGTTGTATGTTGCATTTATTTTCCAGAGTTATTATTGTCCTTTTGCTGCTTTATATTCTCTGCTTTTTATTTGTTTAAAATATTATTTTGCATTTACTTTCCCCTATGATTCGTATTTTTTTTCATGCATTTTTGCAAATAATATTTATACTTTTGTACACAATATTTTGTTTTTTATTGCCTTCATTCATTTTTGGTGTATAGCGCCATAAATCTATATAAGTATGTACTTCAACTTCTTACATATTTTTTAAAAATAGAACAAAAAAGCAATCCTGCTGTGTACTTTCAACTTTTAGGTACACCGTAATTAAATTTATAATTGTTAATACTTTTTATCTGCATTTAAGTTATTTTATTTCGTAGTTTTCCCCTGAAAACTGAATTATTTACCATAAAATCGCCATAAGTATGTATATGCATGTAATATTATTATAAATGATTTTAGTTAAGGGTAAATTTTGATTATCGACTATGAAACTTGATTATAATTTGCAGATACTTTGAGGAAAGGGTAATTTTCAGCATAATAACACTAAAAGTACATAATATAAATAATGAAGAATCAGAGCAGAAATTATACACTTTCCCAAAAATTAACATTTGTTAGAGTGAATTTAGAGAAATGAAGTATCTGTATTATCTTTTATAATTTGATTTTTCACAAAGATTGTGAAATAATATAGTGAAATTATTACTTTTACAATTTTTAGAACACCAATTTGATTTCTTTATAGCAGGGCATAATATATTTCTGTAAATTCTGTAGACGCTGTTCCGTGTTAAATTTTACGGGTACAAAAAATAATAGAGTAAATATTTGATTTTAATTTTTACAAGTTTTCATATAGCTGTTGCTGTTATGCAAGTACTTTTTGGTAGTTTTTTGTATAAATATGCTAAAAAATGCTGCATAGAGCAGGAAAAGGATAACAATTTATTTCATATTTCATAATAATAATAATTTATGCATGTGTTTAGTGAGTATCATTCGGATTATGGGCTGAAGAATTCATAAAAATATCCTTAAAATGTTTTTATTGTTCTTTTCTTTGTTTGTAATGAGCTTTCTTGTTTTGCTTCCTTGCCTGATTTTTACTACACGTGTAATATTTTCAGCTATAATTCACTGTTGATTGTAATGACTTTCATAAAAAGCAAAATAAAAACAGTTTCATGTTCAGGATTTCAGGATATTTTAATACAAATTATTATTAGAATTATTAGAAATATTACATGGTGAGAAACTCGAGCAGTAAATTCCTCGTTCTACAAGTAATCGTGTAGCCCACAATGCCCCAAGTTAATAATTTCATGTGACAATGAGAAAGGCAGTGGCCATATAGCTGTAAATTGTAATTGCATTTTGTTTTTGTGGGAGGAAAGTTAAACTTGATATCCATAAATAGCATTTTGAAGGTTTCGACTTTTCATGTGACTATTTGTGTTTGTTGTATATTTTAAGGATATGTTTCGTCATTAAAAATAATGCACATGTGTGTGCTTCGTGGCTATATGGGCTGTTTGTTATTTGCTTTAATGATTGTCTTTATACACTCTTAATGCATAAACATGTATAGTCTGCGTCTCAAAATCTTTCATTGTTTGCCTTTTTGCCGATTCAATATTATATGA
The DNA here is from genome assembly GCA_034696945.1 of Lipothrix lubbocki. NCBI lineage: Eukaryota > Metazoa > Arthropoda > Collembola > Symphypleona > Sminthuridae > Lipothrix > Lipothrix lubbocki. The sequence goes on along the minus strand of JAQGAK010000066.1, from coordinate 109,251 downwards.
CCAAAGACAAGGTTAAATAGCGTTGAAGAACAGAATTCCATGTTTAGAAGTTTACTTACAACACTTACATACTTGGAAAATGCATCTTATAAAAATGCATGTGTACATAAATGAGTATTCCTTATTATTCATGGTCAAGCCAATTTATATTGAGGCGAGGTGCATGATCTTAAGTATCAAGTAATTCACTTACTGCATATGATATGATGGGCTGCCTTCTTTGTGATATGATGATGTTGTTAGTTTTAATCCGACGTAGATTTATTTTTTTCACGACGTTGCCAGCTGAAAAGTTGATTTGTTGAAGCATTTCAAGTGCAGACAATAACGGCGTATTGCTGTGCGGTTGTGAGTTTTCCTTTGTGTAATAAATTGTAATAATAATTACACAAGTCAGCATAATAAGCTATTATTGCTGACTCTCATGGACTTTGAACGTATGACATGACTGCATAACCAAGACAAAGAGCTGAAAAATACAATGATACGTTTGTTATTAGACTTGAATATTTACACAAAGAGTATCACGGCTGATGATATGGATTCCCTTTAGAGATATCGTCATTATAATAAACGTTATGTTATAAGGTGGTTCATGCTTCCTATCTTCCTGTGAAATGACTAAATAAATAATGATAATAAGGTTCGAATATATTGCTTATCTTTAGGGAAAATTGATTATCTTTGGGTCAGAGTTCTATTCGTGCATTTACAATACAACCACAACTCAATTCAGGTCGAGTATAATAATTCGATTTATTCGACGTTGAGTGCAATAGAGATGCTTAGAAATAATATGTATCTCTGTAATTCTGTAAAATGTTTAACTTGTGCTTAGAAAAGTAGGACAGCAATAAGCTATTATTACACTTTACAGATGACAAGTATACATAAGTACAAAGTCAGATCTCACATCTCACTTCACGTAGAGCATAGCACATAATACTTAACTCTTTGGTGTTAAAATCTTGTATTTAGGCTTTAGGCATGAATACAAAGTAGAAAAACACAGAAAAGGTCAAACAACATGGACTTGGCTGAAAAATTGCAAGCAGGAAATACATGTGAAATCATAGAAGTGTGCATTTACTGAGGCAATGTGCGATAAAAGCCATTACCTATGCATTACACTTTCGTAGATGTTACCGTTACCATACTGTAATTTACTAGTAGAGTAATAAAGATTGCATTTTTAAGGTTTCCTTCCTGTACAATGTAAAAATATTGGTCAAGGATACTGTTCTTATATTTAAGGTTCTGCGGAGATTGCATTATTTGTTTGCCCGGATCCGGGTAGTTACTGCGTTGTATAGCATTTATGCGATGAAGGTAATTGGAATTGTACGTGACGTTTGTTCAATGATATGGCAGAGTGCAATGGCTAAATCACTACTGATTGGATTAAGTGGATGTTTATTTTGCTGGCTGGGAGCCAGCCCGATGAAAGTATTTATTAGAGTTAGTATACAAGTATATTAAAGCAAAAATTGTGTTGAACAACAACAGCAAGAGTCCCCGAGTTTTTGCATGTGCATTTAAAAAATTGTTTCCGTATAGAAGCGGAGGAAATTCTTTGTATATGTTTGATGTTCCCAGGCCACCTCAGAGACGTCATAAATGCGGCAGAGGATGTAGAGTTCGATAACACCACGTCAAGTTTTTTCGGATAAAAATACTTATAAGCAATTGAAACGTGTGTAACAAAGTCGTGTCTGATTGTGAGTCAACGTAATCAGTACAGCCGACACAGGCAGCAGATGTTTGCTCGAACGATTGCGTCTAAACGCCCACGACTAAAATGTGATACAGGCAGACGTTGAGGATGTATTTCTCATCCTAATGAATTTGGCTCAGTACGAACTATTTCACCTTTTCCTGGGGGTCAAAAAAATAATCTTCCATTAATGTGTTTACTTCAGCAGAATCTACATCGCTTGGATTACAAGAAAATGGTAACGCTATCAGCATACAAATATTTACGCAGTAATAGTTCCAGCTATATTAAAAGTATATTTAACTTCCACATACTGAAATCAATAAAACTGAAAATTAATCATTTGTTCCAAGAATGCAGAATTATTATGACTGCAGTAGAAAATGATGAGAGAACAATAGAAATATTCATGGGAAGAATAATTACAATAATTGATTAGATGCTACTGATTTAACAGGATTTAGTTCTTTAACATACGTAATCTTTAAAATTTCAGCATTTCTGGGCTGATTTCCTTTTATTAATAAATATCATATAATTGATATAAATAGTTTATAAAATTAATAAAAGCTTTTTTTAAATATATATTAGGAATCACAGCGAAGTAGTAAAATGTTTTAGTAAAGTAACTCGTTATAATATTTATATATTTTGTTGTTAAATAGTAATACAATATATTATACATATTTAGATAACTGAACAATATACGAAACTGTAAACATGATTTTAAACGCCAGTTTTTTCCTCTTTGGTATTCCCACGAGACTGATGACTCTTTTTGTGACGAAGAATCTCTATGGGTGTCAAATGTAAGTGCTTCTGGCAGTCTGTGCAGTAGTAAGCTTTGGCAAAAGGGCGTGCTTTTAAATCGTCTTCCTCTACTTGAGATTCAGTTTCTGTTCATATTAGAATTCAAAAGGGTTAGAATGTACTTTTTCATACTTTTGGTAAAATATAAAAAATGGTTACAAGGCTGTATGGTACCATGGTACGTACCTTTTAGTTTGACTAACCGACACTGCGCTTGATGAAGCAAAAGCTCTAGCGGAGTTGCCATTACATTTAGCTTGCAAATCGGGCAAGTCCATTCTTCTGGGTCGGGTAATTCACCATATAAGCTGGAAAGTAAACACATTTCAGAACCAGTAAAATAACATTCACATAATACGGAAATGTTGTTTTAGTATAAAACATTTAAATCCGCTAATTAGCTCACCATCCGTATGTGAGGAAGGAAGTCAACGAAATTCCTCCTTTAGTTGCATTCTCAAGAATTTCCCATTTTGACTCAAAATTCAATGTAACGTCTGGCATGAATGGGTTGAAGTGTCGATCGTAAAGATCTTTTTGGTCGGCAGCCAACAACCTCCGAACAGTGTAGAAAGCTTCGTTTCGCAGAAACGACACGAGGCCAAAACCCAGTTCTTGACCTTTCCTTGTATCAAGTTTCGACAGTATGTCTTCTCCTACAATAATGTATGTATTATTGCATGCCATATGTAATGTGTTAAAACGCAATGTACTGTTTAAGGCTAAAATTAGAACTATTTAGAATCGCATCAATAACTCGTTAATGATACCTTACCTTGGGAAAGTCGTTGAGCCAACAGTTGACTCCAAGCATTACGTAGCTCTAAAGCTGTTAAAATCATAGTCCTAGCAGAAGAAGCATCTGCAAACTCAATTTCTATCCACGAGTCAAAAATTATTCGGGTAAACGCCGGGTCCGTATCAATGGAGTGGGCAAACAGTAATAAAGTTTGAACCGCTGGCATGCGAAATGTGTTCATTAAATAGGGCTTATTGGTTTCCAGCAAAGTTCTGAAAAGTCAAAATATACACCTATACATTTATATTTTCTATGTCGTCAGCAAACATTGTTTGATTAGAATCATAAAATGTTGATTTTCAAATTCCAAGCTAAAAACGACGGAAGCAATAACAAAATAGTGTGACTATGACTCACAGGAAAAACAAAAGTTGATGCTTGGAACTAATAGGCAATTTGGTGGTCATGTGTGGGACTAGGATTATGTCACTCTCGTTCAGTTTTAGAACATCTGGCTGGTTAGCAAAAATACTCATAGGATGGAGTACTGTAAAACCCTTTCCTCGTGTATGAAACATTTGGTCGGCGTCACCCTATAATTTTAAAAACACAATAAACTTCATTCTTTGGTATCACAAATAGAAAATCGTGTAAACGATCCTTACTTTGTACTTATTAAAATCGTCCGGGATTCCAATTTGTGGGTACAAACCGCTGGCAAGAATGACTTTCAGCATCATCAGGTCTTCATACCCGTACGGAGTGCTACGATGTAGCAAATCCTGGCAATAACAAATTTATAAATTGCAGCGAAACTCCAGCAATACCAATGTAATGATATGGATTGAAAAAGAAATGGGTGCATAATACGTACCTTCACTTGCCGAGAGTCGTTCCTCAAACGAAACTCGACATCCCGAATGTCAATCTCTGTATCTTCTTGATCATCCTCATTTTCCTGGGCATAATCACCTTCATTTAATTTCAGGATTTTCTTTTTCCTGGGTGCTGTTTGGTGAAACTCTTTTTTCAACATTCGAAGCTGCTTCAGTTCACCATGTCTCATTGATCTCTCTTGGCTGCTCATTTGAGATGGGTCTGCTTGAGTACTTCTAATGAGTTTTGAGTCCTAGTAATATTGCACAACATTAACCGTTTTCCAATAAAATGTGTTTACATGTTACGTTTAGAAAAACATTAATTTCAATACTCACGGTCAAGAGGGATTTAAACTGTTGTCGAAGCTTTGTCATTTCATAAAACCTTTGCTCTTCAAATCCTCTTCGCTTGCACCATCGCTTAGTGTTAGAACTTGAGTCAGATTTTTCTTCCAACCAAGCTCTGTATGCATTGAGCAAAGTCAATGGATCTCCGTGATCAGAATCCAAAGTCTTTCTCGCAGCCTAAATAATTAAATAAGCATAGATAAAAATATGAAACAAACTGCAAATAACAATCAGAGTAGAAGTAGAGACATACCACACAATCCGGATCCCGATGAGCCCAATTGGTGAACGGACTCTGGACACTTAACGAGGCTGCTAAAGAAAGAACTGCGTCAATATGATCGAAAACAGTTCCCATTATAAGCATTTTTCCTATCGTCACGTCTACTGGAAGCTGTGACAGAGTTTTACCGATAGGTGTTAATTTTTCATCATCCGTTAAAGCTGCCTAAATTCAAAGGTATGTACATATAAACGATGTATGATATGATATGAAGTTTTTCTTCATATTTTCTGTCATAAACTATTTTTAAAAATTGAATACATACTTGCTCCTTTAATCTCATTATAGAGCTCTCCATACTCTCTAAAGTCGGTGGTTCAATAAAAGGGAACTTCCTGCAGTCAGGAATTCCTAAAGCTATCATTTGTAAAAGTAGGGAATCCAACGGTACTCGTTGTATTTCTGGTGTTGAATAAGCTTGTAGTTCTTGATACTCTGCTTCTGCATACAGTCTGTAACAAACACCAGGACCAGTTCTTCCAGCTCGACCTTTTCGCTGTTCCGCACTAGCCTTGCTAATCCAAAATTCTTTTAGCCGCTGCATTTTACATGCAGGGTCATATGCCATTTCCTTTACTTTCCCAGAATCAACAACGAATCTAATTCCATCAATTGTAATCGAAGTTTCGGCTATATTAGTTGAAATTATGCATTTCCGTACTCCTTCGGGTGGATAATCAAAGGCCTTAAAATAAAAAATATAAATATAAGACTAATACTTTTGAGGTTTTTAGGCAATTTACAACTAGAACTTTCTATTTCAACTGCAGTTGGTTGATTGGACTGTATTTTCAAATTACCTTATCTTGATCCGTTATGGACAACGAGCTGTGTAATGGCAGGATTATCCAACGATTCGATTGTTCTGCATACATTTGGGCAGCTTCAACGATAGTTGAAATTTCATTCATTCCACTTAGAAACATTAAAACATCTCCCCGTTCGTCCTCTGCAAATTTGAAATCCAAAAGAAATTAAAGTTCATTAAAGTTATTTTTGAATATCGAATACACTTTTGTGTACTGCTAAATATACTTTTGTGTAGAATCTTACGAGGATATTTGTCGTCTATAAGCTGCAAAATACGAACATATGGTGTAGGATTTAGTTTTCCAGATTTTGACGTCAGTTCTTCAATGGAGACTGGCCTGTATTGCATTTTGATGGGGTACAATCGACCAGGTACCTAGATGTTTTTTAAATTAATAATACATAAATTATAAATATAAAATTATAAATAATTACAATGCTAAATGTTATAAAAAGAATAAATGTCCAAATCAAAAATAGGTAGATACTGTTTTTTTTGTAGAGTAAAAATGATACAACACTGACCTGAATGATAGGGGCCATGCCCTGAAAATAATCTTGAAACAGTTGTGTATTGATTGTAGCTGACATTAAAATTACTTTTACATCATGTCTCTGGTAAAGAAGACATTTGACAATGCCCAAAAGAAAATCTCCGTGGAGGTGGCGTTCATGAACTTCATCGAGAACAATCACATTATAATTAGTGAGCATGCTATCTGTGCTGACCTGTTCAAACATATATAATTTTGCATAAAAATAATTCAAACATATCTCTTTAAGTACACATAATTCGCGACATATTGGTTATAAATGGCTACCAACTACCAATATACCTGTCTGAGCAACAGTCCCTCGGTCAGGAATACAAGCTTTGTGAGTAGGGTTTTGCTCTTTTCAAAGCGTATTTGGTATCCAATTTCTGTTCCATACTCATTCAGGGTTTCAAACGCAACTCGTTTGCACAACGAAATACATGCTATTCGCCGAGGTTGTGTGCATGCTGAAATTAAAAAATAGTCAGAAGTGAGTTCGAAAAAAATTTAATTAACTTAAATAACAAAACACAAATCCAAATGAGGACTATATTACCGATATTTATGTAGTTGGCGTCTAATAAATACTGGGGTACTTGAGTTGATTTTCCACATCCAGTGTCTCCAGCAATGATTAAAACGTTTGATTTTTGAAGTGTGTCTATAATCGATTCTCTGCAATCAAAATATGCCAAATTTATTTTTTACTATTTTACATCATTATTTAAGCAGTAAGCATACATGGGATATAAAGCACTAATCTAAATACAATATAAATACATTCAGCATACCTGAAGCTTGCAATGGGTAACGTTGCCTGTGTAGTTCTTAATTTCTTTAATTTATTGAAGCGTTCCTTTTGCAAAAAATCCAGATAGTAGAGCAGCGTTTGGGAAAATTCATCTATGGCTTGTAATGGAATGTGTTTCCTAACATAGTGCTGATCCTCTGTAAATATTAAACATATTTGAATAGTCAGTTACTGCATTTAAAATTTCAGCAGTTATATGTACCAGTATACATCTGTGTTTATCTCCATCTTTCTACCTGGATTTAATTTGTAAATGTACTCTTCTGCACCGGAAGTTTTCAAAGCAAACGGTAGCGTCAGGGCCTTCGAAAATTTCTCTGGAATGCTGAAATCACTAGTAAGTCGAACTTCCCGAGACTTTGTTGAAGATGGCTTATCCGATATGGATTGTTGCTTTTGCTTCTGAATCTTCTGTACCTTATCATAGAATTTCCAAAAGTCTTGGTATTCTTGTGAACCCTTTTTTATCACATCGTAGTCTCGGAAGAACATTCTATCGACATAAGATTTGTAATCTTTGATGTCAACATCTTCCTTTTTGACACGCTTTGCCCCATCATCACTATTGTCTCTTGGGTCATCATATTTTTCTTTGCGATAATTACGCTCATCCCTCCGGTCGCCCCTCTCCTTCTCATGGTATCTTGATTTTGACGATGATGCTGAATCCGGGTATTTGTCACCCTTGTGACTTCTTCGTCGGTCTTGTGGTGAATGCGATCTTGTTCTTGATCTTGACCTTTTTCTTGTTTTATGCTTCGGCATACTTGCCTTGCTATGCAACACCCGTCGTTCAGTCGCTGCAAAAGTTTAAAACAAATATTTAATAACATGTTCTTATTCTTTAAAGTCGTACATTTTAAACGAAATACATGCAAAACCATAAATCCGGTTTGACGTTGATTATAATAATCTCACATTAAAAATCATAAGTCAAGCAGATAATTTCAGGATTTTTCGGTACGTAAACAAAAACTTACTTTAATGTAACATTTTGGTTTGTTGCCCTTTTGTCATATTGTTAATTGAAATAAATTAATAATAGTTAGCCAAACAATTAAAACTATATATATTTTCTTGATTAGCCAAAATGCGTTTTTGTTCTGATGATAGATGATCCATGTGTTTTTGTTTTTCTCGATGAAATTGCATGGAAAAGGATGAATAAAGGAAACGATCTTATTATTTTTCCAAGAGTTTCCCGGCCTTTCAACATGTGATTTTTCCTTGAAAATGATGGAGGGAGATGGTTTATTTCACGATTTCACTTGGATTTCACTAACTTTCGCTTCATATGTCCACATTCACATGTTCAGTTTTAATTTAACTTCTAATTGAACTTTTAATTATTATGAAAAAGATATTTATTTTGATAATAATAAATTACAGAATTGCATAATAATTAGCAAACGTAATTATTAATACCTCAGGATTGTTACTTCTCATATATGGCGTCAGTTTTGAAATTAAATATTTATTTAATTTATTATTCATTAATAATTAATCCTAAATCTAATTTCTTTGATAATTACATACTCTAATTAATTTATGTCCAGGTGGAAGTAAAGATGGGACCCGATCGACGACCTTGGAGGAAGCTGGTGAAAAAGCTCCGAAGGAAAAAACTGCGGACGGAAGTTGCTCGCAAACGGGATGAGTTGTTAGTTGATAATCTACAAGCTGACAATTGTGGGGATTCCGATGATGAAGATGATCAACAACTGCAACAGGAACTGGAGGAACAGTGGCTGGAAAGGGAGGAACGGGCTAGACAATTGTTTGAACAGAAGTTAGCCGAAGAGAAACGTCAAAAAGAGCTGGAGGAAGAGGAAAAAGTAATAGATTTGTAATACTGTCTGACTAAATTTACTAACTGTATAGGATTGTCTTCGGGTCAAGTATTGACCCCCTGTCTTGACTATGGATCTGAAGTTGATCTCTGAAGTGTTAAACGATAGACGAGGTCATAGTCAAGTATTTTAAAAGCTTGCCCTGAGAATAATTCCATCATTGACCTCTTATGCTGAAAATTATTTGGATGTCATTCATGGATTGCTCTATTTATCTGTACTTCAATATTTGTAGGCCCGAATCCGAAAAGAATGGGATGAACTGGTTGCTAAACAAGAGGCTTACAAGAAAGAGATGGAAATACTTGAAGCTGAGAAAAAAGAGAAACAGGTGCATGGGAATCTTGGCAAATATTTCGCTGAGTATCCTTATCATACGGAATATATTTTTTGTCCATTTATTAATTCGAATATACACATTTTATTCACTATTTTACGTTAGTATGTAATTTGAATCATGATGAAACAAGTCCAGTTTAATATATTTTCCTTAACATATGCAAATCTGTGAATTGACCGTTTTAGGAAAAAGAATTTAATGAATTTCTTGATTTCCTTGCTGGGGTAAGCAATGTATTTTGATTGGATCAATAATCCGTTTTGTAATCGATCATTCTGTATAAATTATAAATTGTGTATAATTTATTTTGTACATGAATTGAATGCTAGGACATTGAAACACCTCCTCTTCCATACATAATTCCTGATGATCTATCTGGAGATAGACCTGTTTGCCCATTTTTTGCTCGAACTGCTGCCTGTCGTTTCGGCACCCATTGCACGAGGTAAATATGAACGCGTAATTATAATTCGGCTTAATATTTTTAAATGATTGTGCTATGTTGCTTATTTTTAGTAAATTATATTGTAAGTAAATAATAAATTATAATATACTTGCAGACTTCATTCAATACCAACACTAAGCCAAACAATACTCATTCCAAATTTTTTCTCCCACTTTTCTCTTGAGCAAACTTTAAGAGATGAGTATGACACGGATCTCAATCTTGAATATGAAGATTCAGAGCTGTACCGAGAGTTTTTGTAAGTCTCTGCTGATTATTCAATTAATCCATTTGTTAAATCGAGTTTCCTGTATGCTTCTATTATTATTTTTCTAGAGTTTTTTACCATGACGTACTTCCAGAATTTCAAAAATTTGGAGATGTGATACAATTTAAAGTATGCTGCAACTATGAAGCTCACTTGCGTGGGAACGTCTACGTACAGTACAAGGATATACGTCAAGCAGTGGAGGTACATTTTCCAGAAATGCAGTCTTTCATAGATAAATTATACTTACATTTGCTGTAAAGTAAAGGTTTGTGATAAAATGTTATTTTCAGGCATACAGAAGCTTTAACGGGCGGTTTTATAATGGGAAGCAATTAAGTCTTCAGTTTGTCAAAATAGATTCTTGGAGATCTGCGATTTGTGGATTATTTCACAGAAAGCGTTGCACCAAGAAAACAACATGTAGCAATCTCCATGCCTTCAGAAACCCTACCAAGGAATTTGTAGCAGCTGATAATGATTGGAAACCAAAACAAATTCCTGCTACATCTCATTTATCTAATTTACCCGGGTCATCTAGGAATCGCAATGTGTCTAGGTGGGAATCTACTACTCGAACTGAGAGAAGTAATGTAAAACAAAATGATTCCTCATCCCGAGGTTCTAACAACGGAGATACCAGATCACATGAAGTATCGGACCAAAAAAGTAAGAAAAGTCGTGACGTCGATGCTGATTCATCTCACCGTCATAAGCATAAGAAAAAAGAAAAGAAACACAGAAAAGAGAAGCACGATAAGAGCAGTCCTAGTTCGAAATCAAAGAAGCATAGAAAAGAAAAGCACGATATAAGAAGTCCTCGTTCGAAATCAAATAAGAAAAGAGATAAGGAAAAAGATACAAATAGTTACTCGTAAACTACATAAAATTATGTTCCAATAAATAAAATCATATTTTTGTTTAGGCACACATTTCTTTTGTGTTTACGAAAATTCCTAAAATTTTATTCCATTATTACATAAAAATTGCATAAATTGGACAAGTAAAAAAACAAAAGTAAATTATATTAAATACACAGCACGCTCAAGGGTCGGAAATAATCAATTCGTCGATCGCCCAGTCTTCGTAACTCCCATCAGGTAAATACCGTCGAATGATAATAGGGATCTTACGCTGCTTCAACTCCTTCATCGCAATCTGCAAAGGATCCGTTTCCCCTTCTAGCTCGACCATCACAGGAGCACACATGCTAATTTGCAGGGCCCTGGTCCCCAGCACCCGGGCCCTCTCATATTTCGTCATATAAGGAGTTGTGATGCGTTTGGCCGCCGGTGTTGTAGCCGATTCACTTTGGGTCAGCAGATCTATTCCATCTCCATCCTACAAAATTATTTATATTCAAATTAATATATAACAATTTTAACTTATTTGTATTAGATGCTCCTGCTCATTTAAACACAAGTCATTTACTATAGTTTAATAACAATTTTATTATTAGTTTGTTTATAATTTACAACACTCACATCTTGCTGCTCCATATCATCATCCATTCCAGGTTCCTCATCCATATCATCGTAATCGTCGACTCCACCGCCAAGGCTAAAAAATTATTTTATTTTAAAATTTATTTAAATTTAAAGAAACCCAAAATAAAATGACGCACATTATGGCCGTTCTAATGCAAAATGGTGAACAAGAACGAAATAATAGTTAAAAATTAATAATAGCAATTTCAAAAATACTTACTCGTCGGGTTCATAATCATCGTCCGCCATTATTCCTGCTACTTAAAGGTGTTCCAAGTAATTTTTTGAAATAATTTGAATCAAATTCTTAATTTAGAATTAAAACTGGACTGGAAGAATTTAACAAACCGTAAATGCCCAGCGCAATAATTGAACTAAACCATTCCAAATTGGAATCTTCCTCCACAAAGTTCCAAAACGTGAATGCGGAAATTTCCTTCAAGCGTGTTGTTTGAACTTGGCGGAGTTAATGAATGTCAAGGATTTCTATTTTGCCGCTAGGGGACTCTGCTATGTTCCCTTTCCGCTCGATGCCAATTTAATGGTTTATTTCGTGTTTGTTTTGCTTTTAAAAGCAATTTTTGTTATTTATTTTTATAAATTAAAAAGTATTATAACAAGTATAATACTAATTCGTCAGTTGTCTTTTTCTGGATGTTTAGCCAATATTAATAATTTAAATGCATTTATTTGTAGTTTATTAAAATTAAATAACTTCAAAAATTCTGTTTTTTAATTTTGCTAATTTTCATTATTATATACTTGTCGGAATTATTATTGTAATAATTTAACCAAAACCATTTTAATTAAATTTTTTATAAATTGCACATCGCTACTTGAATTGCAAGGTGGGTGATCTCCATTTGTCTTAAATGCAGAATGACTTATCGTCGACCATCATTTTGCTGCCTGCAAAGTGGGTTTACGCATATAAAAAGTATTGAAATCTAAAATCTACCCACGAAGCCATTTAAAATTAATATATTAATTTAATAAAAACTTCATTAGGATTGCTGAAGTTCATTTACCCATTACTTCAAATTATGGTGGATAGCCATCTTGATTTGAAGAAAACTGGAGATATCCCACGTTGCATCTCAAATAGCGAAATGTGGTACATACTGGTCTATCAGAACGGTGCTAAAACGTTCTTATAAAAAATATAATAGGAACTGTATACAGTTTGGTGTCGGAGGAAGATGAACAAATCCGCGGGGTGAAACATTCTGAAAACATTGGGAAATTATTCTACATAAATATCCTGCAAAAGCAAGTACAAATGACTAATAATGCTTTCAATTCAATGTTTGTACTATTTATACAAGAAGAAGAAAAGCTTATTTAGGGACAGCATTAGCATTTCATTGATGGTCATTCACTCGTCCCTAAGTATTGTATACTTGCTTATACAGAGTTTATTGTTGATGACGCCAAAGTTTACCCAAAAGCAAGGCATAAGCCATACACACATAGGGTAATTTCCATGAGTAATGCTCAGTCCTCGGGACTATGGGGACACCTAAAAGACCTAGCATTTAGTATAAAGTATTATTGAATGTAAGCCACATGGAAATAATGGTTAGTGACGGCCGAACCAGAAGGAATGGGAAGAGAGAAGAGCTGTAGACAGTATCGTTCATTCCGGTTTCGGCCAAAGCATTACATAATCCGCTTTACAGACTGATCTTTTATTTATGTGGTTTTTTCCTTTGTTGAAAAGAAAACCAAAACTATACGCTCCACCGATATACATATGTACTAATCCATCATCATATGGACCATTCTTGTGTTTTGCTGTTGTATCTATACAGCTCTGTATGGGATTGTTCTGATTGTGAGTTCTGACTGGGGCCACCAAGTCCAATGTATATAAGTATAGTATAAGTAACTATAGGTAAGTAAGTATAGACCTAAGTAAGTATAGGTAAGTATCTAACTATACTTGTGCACTCATGTACAAGTGCATTTCCATCATCAAACTATACAGCACGGGATATTACGTATTTTTGAGGACATATTACCCAAAAGGATCTTCCGTAATGTCTCTGTCTTGTATACACTGGTGCCATTCTGAATTTGTTAGCTCCTTAGTACACGGACGCAGTCAGTCGTCAAGTGACAATAGTATAGCTTATTTGTTCACTGCTCTTTTGGTTTTTCCCATTCATCCCCGTAGTCAGACGTTCATCTATAGCATTTTTGATTTTGATTCATCTGGAATGGAAAGTTCGTTGGCTTCTCGGTATTCATGTACATACATACACACACTAATATATAGTGTTTATTGCATAGTCTATAATCTATAATAGGACGCTTTTCCATGTCGAGTGCTTTTTTGAGGACACCCGAACACCCGCCTGTCTAAAGCTATACTATAAATACTAAAAATTACTATATTCCATCAATAATGGTGTGTAGCAGGAAATAAAGTTTCTCCCGAAAAGAGATCCAACGCGGTCCAAATAGTAATAAAAAGGAACATTGCCATGCTGTTTTAGTTTATAGTAAGTAGGTAGTTTTTCCACAATGGGAAGTAGAAGTGTCAAACGTTTGTGCATATAAAGTAAATGCCACATGTCAAGTATTATGTTTGTCGTGTAAAGGATCGTTAGATGAATCAATGCTTGTTTGCAAGTTTTTATCACATATATATATATTATTATTTTTATACAAAATGATGTTTGTGTAGATGGCTGGGAGTTGAGCAATAGCAATAAGTAGGAGATGCGATGACATTCTTTTCCTATTTTTTCTCCTTTTATTCCCCCCATTGAATGCATTTAGATGTAGGCGAACTTAAACTAAATCTAATCCTATTTCATAGTTGGGAAACTCGCCCTTGTTATTATACGCTCATGAATTTAATCCTTATTCGTTCTGTATAAAGCTTGCTTCGTCTCTGTATATTTGAGGAGATTTCTTCCTAACTAGTAAGTAACTTATAATGGACACTGTGTTTGTATTACTGTATTTATACTGAATGCAGATTAAACATATATGTCTTACCCGTATGGTAAAAGTGTATTTTCGTCCGGACCTTATGCTTCAAGGATTGAAGAATTTGTAGTATGTTCATGGAATCTGCTAATTATTAACATTGAGGGGAAACTATGTATGTAAATTTACTGTAAAAGAGTATTTTTATTATCACTAAGAATGTTAAGACAAGGCTGTTCAATGAATTCAGTATTGCAAATCTCATTTGTGCAGTTGTAATTCAGTTTTAATTTTGGTTTGGGATTTTCTCTGGTTGAAGCAAATACATATTATTTTCTTCAAGTGAAAGCATCCATATAGGCTTGATTTTTCATTATTTACTTGGAAACGCTGTTTTCAGATTTTTAGGTTTAATTCCGATTGTTGTAATAATTCAATTCAATTCAGAAATTTCTGGAATCTTAAAATATTAATTTCAAAATTATGCTAACTAGAACGTTGAATCGTAAAAAATAATCCAATAAAGTTTCCGTGTGCCGTACCTGTTCGAATTTACCTGGTGACTTCTGTGTGACAGTATTTTTGGTGAATGTGACATTAAAAATTCCATTGCAGTAGGTTTTCTATATATTACTTTCATTCCGTTTCAAGTTTCACCTCAACAAAAATCAATGAATTTTGACAAATAATAATCAATTCATAAATAGTTGCAGATTATACAAAGTATGCTCATTAATATTATTGTATGAAAGAAGAAGAGCTTAAATTAATTTAATGAATTTTAGTTTCTCATCAGTAATAATAACTTCATTATATGAGTATTAATTCTTGTTAAGTACTTCAAACACAGTTTCGTCAGCTTGCCATCTCGAGCTTTTTTAGCATCGAAAAACTCTTTGAACGAAGAGACCTTCAGTTTTCTACGAATAGTGTTTCAATTATTTACTACAAGATATTATGAAATATCCTCCAAACCATGAAGAAGATAATCATCTTGCTAAGAACATTGCTACTGTTGCAGCGCAAATATTTCTCGTAGTTGGCGGTGTGATTCCATATATACCACAATACTATGAGATTGTGAGTACCAAAAATGCTCGAGGTTTTTCTTTGTACGTTTGCTTGGCCATAGTTCTATCGAACTTACTCAGGATCAGCTACTGGTGTGTCTTAAAACTGGGTTATTGTAAAAGATAGTCTAGTTATATTGGTCATCAATTCTTTATACTATATTTACTTTATACTTATTTACTACCTACATGTTTTGGGATTTATCAACGACGATTGGCTTACATTTAACATTATAAACATTAAACACCGATATGTCGCAGGTTTCGGAAAGCTTACGACACTGCATTACTTCTTCAAAGTATTGTGATGGTATTTTGTATGATAGCCATGCTGGAACTCTGCCTTCGGACAGAAAGGAAAACTGGGAGAATTCGGAGCGAGCATTTTTTCTTAGGTATACCAAAATTGTGTAACATTGTGTAAATAACTATGTAATGATATATCTAGATAATGTAGTAATATTGCTAGACCAGTTCATCCAAGGTATGTGTATAAAATATAGATACACATTATTTTATACCAAAATGACATTTTACATTTGTTCATTTACCAGAGTTGGAGCCAGCATATTTTTGGAAATGGACTGATCTGCTTTCATATATTCAAGCCATGGTATTTGTTCTCGTCGCCTCAACATTTGTAGTCATGTTTTTAGGATGGATGCCAGGTGTAAACGAAGGAGTAGGATTTACTGCACTGCTGATTGAAGCTTGTTTAGCATTGCCGCAGTTTTACAGCAATTTCAAAAACAAAACTACACATGGAATGAAGTAAAAAAACATCTTTTATTGTTGAAACGAATACCATTTTTAACATTTAATTTAATGTCAATATACTTACTATATTTGAAACATTACGTAATTTAGCAAAGCCATGGTCTGCATGTGGGGATTAGGAGACATATTTAAGTTAACCTACTTCGTCATCCGAGAAGTTCCATTACCATTTATAATCTGCTCCTGCTTTCAATTTTTTCTGGACTTACTCATTTTAGGCCAGATCTTCTTCTACGGAGATCACCCCAAGATTGATCCTGATTAGTAAAGACATATGTACATTGATCCAATAATAAAATCCTAAAATAGATGCTTCCACGTGCACCTAAAGAACAACTGAATTTCATTAGTGCTCATAACTTGGCATAATAATCATTATCTCCTGTGTTTAAGCATGAAAACAATAAGTAATGATGTAAAAAATCTTTTCACATCAAAAGCCAATTTTTAATGATTAATTAATTACATTTACAATTACAACCATAATTGAAAATCAATTATGTTAACCAATATTTTTCTTAAGACATTCTGTGTATACAAAATTTAATAATGTTATAACGAAAAATCGCCACAAGAAATATGGAAAAATTTCTCAGAATTCAAAGACGTTAACGTTGAAGTTAGTCAAACTGATCGATCACATACCTATACATTTAAGAATTTCTTAGAATACAAACGTTTAGTTCTAGAAAACAATAAATTATTGTTGTCAGTAAGTATGTCAACAATACCAAGAATACCAACGTCCGTAATTTCATCTGGACCCTTTAAGACACGGTGGGCCCGGGCCATGAGCCACAATCGCAATATGCTAAGATCCATGGGAAAAACCCACACAGGAACAATGAATTTAAACTATGCATAGTATCTATGTAACTATGTAAGTTACATCCATTTTAATTTTATGATTCTTTCGTTTCCATGTCCATTTAGCATTTTGGCTGGGTCAAAGATGATGACAAATACAGTGAACATTCAAACTATATGCCCGATATCTCTAATATCCTATCCAAAACCGGGATATATCGTCGGCGAAGTATCAAAAAGTACCCTATTCCACGTTGAAGGGATAGAAATTGGTACTTTGGGATCCTTCGCCGACGATATGTAGAATACCTACCCGGTATACCCCTCCAGATAAAATACATACACCAAGCTATAGGTATCTCTAATCTTTAAGATGCTATATAGTACCATGATCATGGAAATTATTCTAATAATTACGGTAAATAACATAACATAAAGTACCTAAACCTGGACCTGACAAGATGATATTCCTCAACATACCAAAATACCAAGATAGTTAGTATGTATTACCATAAGCAATTAGTCCACGAATGCCCCAGGTCCAAGTTCAAAGTCCAAAGTTTGGTAGTATATTGATACACTTGTAAGTTACATAGTAAAGACATTCCAAAAACACAAACTCGAAAACGTTAAGTATGTACTTATATGCATAATACATACTGTTTATATTTGCAATTCATTATTAGTTAGCAGAGTGCAAGATGAGCAAGATGCATCCTGCTGTTGCATAAAAGCTGCTGCAGATTGTTGAGGGTGTGCAAGTTCTAACTTGTTTCACTTTCCATTCCAGTCTATTCTGGAATGCAACCTGACACATCCCATACATTTAATCCTGTATACGAAGATTTAAAGGGAAAGTTTCGCTTATCTTCGGGACTGACTCTGACAAGATAGCACAGTGCTTCAATATCAAAGTTAATAGCCACACACACGTTGTGAGTGAATAAATTCTTATCTCCCGAAACTCGTACAATTTACTATTGTGTCTATACTGATGATTTATTGTGTTTTTAACTTGTATTGTCTACTATTTTGTACTTTTTGTTGAATTCTTTATTTTATTTGTGAAGTTATTTCTTTGTAATTAATTTACTCATTAGCAGGAGTATAGTGAGTATTGTACATATAAATAATAGAAATATTTTTAAAACTTGAGTTATTTGTTAGCGAAGATTTAATTCAATTACTCTGCTACAGGCATTCAGGCATTCATGATGGGTGAGTTCGAATTTTGTATTTAATTTTATTATGATTTTACAGTATTTTTTCGTGTGGATTTCATTATAATGGAACCTTCATTTATTTGTATTGTACATTATTGTTTTGTTGTCATTAATTATCCTGGATAATAATTTAATATTTTTTGCAATTCTTTTTTTTACTTTTTGTGGAATAGATATCGACACAGTTTTTGAAGATCATAATTACGTGTATAGACGTCATGGATCCTTATGCGCGTGTAATGGGGATAGTTCCTCCGAATCCGATTCTGACGACGAAGACTGTGAAACAGAGGGAATTAATAATGCGGCAATAACTCCTTCATTGGATGCGGTAATTCTTTAAGTATATTAATTTGGTATTGACTATCAGAAGTACTTACCTACATGAGTATTTATTTGAGTAAGTTTGCTAATTTTTATTGAAAGTTGACATTCTAAGAAAAGTGGGTAATCGCATTTTGAATTAATTTAGATGCGTATTAATGATTTTTCTGTACTCATGTAGACTCCATCTGTGCTATATTTCCCGGGACTCGATAGTTGCAATAAGGATTATTTAGGTGAGTTTATTGGTTGTTCTAGTAAATAGCAGGTCAATTATTTTAGGTTTTTTGAATACTTACTGGATGCTGGCTTCTTTTAATACGTACACTCAATAAGCTTTGGAATTGAAATTATCTACGTATATGTGTGACAAGAACGTTTGTTTTGATGAATTGATGAAATCACCGTAGGTCAGACCAAGAAGCTCCGTCATGGCCCGCACTGTGCATGTGATAGTGACGATTCCGGTCGGTCATCTGATTCCAGCTCTTCGACTGACACCGAAGATGAAGAGGAGACTGATAGCGAAAAGGAATCTAGTGAGAAATACCCGAACCTTCAGGTACTTTCAAAATACTCCGATTAAAGTGTATACATCTTAGAATTTGAATTTGCCTAATAGTCTTGATGATGATATTTTTGAATTTTACTTTAAGGAGTTACATCGCCTCAAAAGCTGCCTTCCTGAGGATTCTTATACCTTGTCATTAACGCCGAAGAAAGATTCTGGATTGTTTAGCCAATTACATTCACAAGGGTGGCGGAAGATTTTACATTGCTCACGTTGCTTAACTCCTATTCAACCATCTCAATATTGCAATAGTTGTTTGCAGGTAATCCAGATTTAATTTTTTATGAAAATCAGCTGGGGTTTACGTACAATTTCGTTTACAAATATTTAGATTAGGTATTTTTAGAATTATTTTGTTTACAACTGAGTCAAGAATCAATGTTGATTTATGATTTATCATTTCAGGAGGGCACGGATAAGAGCTATACTAGCAATAGCAGCAGTACTCCGATTTCGTATAATTAGTCAATCAGGTACATTTAATGCGTATCTTCGTTTATATTATTCACGCAAACCATCCACGGTCGTTGGACATTTCGTCGAATATTACATCTGTCTATATAGAAATAGAACAATATGTATTTTCTGTACTTGTCAATAGTTAATAGTTGGCATAACTTCTGCCAAACCCATAATGTATCGTAAGTAATTTAGTTGAGGTTAAGCTTTTAGTGTTGTAATGTTGTCTGTTGTAGTCAGCTTACTGCTGCGGTTCTCATATATTTTCTGTAAATAAAATTCCCCTAAAGTGTATGATAGATAATTTATAAGAGGCTTAGACTTCATAAAATCCATGATGGCAGTATTGTATGTTAAAAAAGGGTCTGTTGAATACAAAATCTTGGACCCCCTGTAGTTTAAGTAGCCCGAAAGTATAAACACATGGACGTTTTAATGCGTGTTTACTCCTCCTCTATGCGAAGCAGCTTTTCCGACAAAAACACAATTTACATTGGTGTTTCTCCCATCAAAATCCTTGTTTTACTCTCGTTAAGGAGATGAAAGAGTGAAAGCAAAACCCCAATATTTATTGACTTAAATGATGATGAGGATGTTTCGACCGTGAGGGACAGTGCTACGTAGGGAGCTATTGAAACTTAATATCTAAACCGCGACTATTGAAAGCAACACAACGATTGACATTAGGGAAAACTTTCAAGTTCGGGACCCCCGTAGTACATTTATCACATTTTCGAGTATATGTTTTACACAAACTTTAAGTAAACTGACTTTTCAACTTTTTCCACAACCTTCGAACAGATATCGTGATCTGCACTGCATTCTAATGCTTTTGACAGATTAATTTAATGATTTAAGATCTTTGCATTCCCAGTGATCGTTCAACTGTTAAATGTTAGTTGATTTTTCTTAACCATCGTTTTCTCGCCCGAATTTTATTAAGATATAAAAGTTAGTCAGTTGCATTGTTTATTGAACGGCTGAAAAAAGTTGCTTTTTCTCAGGGATTAAATTATACATAAACACAATCACACGAGTGTGGACATGTGTCTATGTTCTAGGTTACAAGTTCATCGAATTCTACTAACTTTTTATGTAACTGTGATACAAAAATCGTAGAAAATGCAAAATACAATACTTTTTTGTTCGGAGTCGGGAAGGCAAAGCGGAAACTGTAAGCGGTATCCACAGATGAGGAAGAGACAGACAAGGATTCCCCAAGAGAGTCAAATGTGCATGATGGGTAAAAATTCATTCTTTATTCCATCAGGGGAATTGGCTCTCGACAAAACTATTGTAGTTGAGTCGAACTTGTGAAGCCCGAACCCTCGAGTATACTGTTCGAGTTCATGAGTATGCATCTAACGTTCACATATTCCCCTTGTGCATATGCTACATACTGTATAAACGAACTTATATTTAAGTACACAAGTTCCTACACCAGTTCATGGGTTTTTTATTCTATAAAAAATACTACGATGAGAATCTCCTATCAGAAATTCAAACCCCTTGAAACTTATGCATTCGCTAGTAAAAATGTTTTGAATGCTGTATTTAAAATTTTTACTCAAGATATTGCACCAACCAAGCCAACTCTTTAATGCTAATGAACATAGCATGGCAGAACAAAACTTTTCCATTTATTTTTTTTATTTGCCCTCCCTTCATTGAATTAAATCCGTCATTCTTTTCCATATATACGAATTGTATTCTTACGATCTTTCGCCGTGAATATTAGTGCATTTTATATTTTCTTCCTGACTAGTGAGTACCTCCGCTTGAGTAAACAATCGGATGTTGCAATCTTGCAAAGCCCCAGGAAGATTCTTCGAAACTATATACAGTCGATTCTATTTTTTGTATCCATGTGACTCCGTAAAATATACTCTTTATCAATCTCAATAAACACCCTCTTTATAAAGCATTAAATTGAGCCGAGTTAATATAGCTTAACGAAGTTTTAAGGCAGTAGGCGCGATTATACTAATGTGGTGCTGATATGTCCTGAAAATATTAAAATGTTGTATATGATGGTTTAAATAAAAAATGGGGAAACTATAAATCACTGGGATCTTCGGTGCAAGCTGGCAGTGAAAAATTAAAGTTTACACTTCTTTCATATAATAGTTGGAAACCACAGAGAGGCTTTTGAGTTGTGCTCCATGACATGAGGCAATTGTTTGTCCTGTATGAATGAAGGGTCAGATGAAGAGGACACATGTTAGAATAATACCATACCTTCCCATCAATGATGTATCTCTCATGCATCTTTTCCCAAACCAGAGTAGTTTTTCAAGTGAATAAACACGAACACTTTGACATCACTATACTGAGTATACAGATAGATGAACACTTGATAAAATGCTATTATTACTCTTTTCAGTTTCAGCTTTCCCAACGATATGCTGATGTCGTGTGTTCCGTAAACGTGAATACCGCACATATATAGGATTTATCTTTACATATTTTCCCTCGTTGGTAGGTATTACGGTAATGTTCCCGCATTAAGGTATCTATAGTTATATATGAATTTTAGTTATGTACACAAGTATTTAATGTTTATTACATATAGAAGAAAACATGAGCAATCGGATATCAAATTTTGTAAAGAGAAATATGTTTTTCCTTTTCGTGATTATCTGAGAGATATGAGTAGCTATTTATAGCATTTTCTCTATGCATCCGAACAAATACCTACTTAGATTTTTAGTTTATTTTTGATTAGTTTGGATATTTCCAGCGATTTTTGATGCAGCCAGGAGATTGGTATTAGTAGTCATTGGCATTACTATTTTTGGGTGTTGTTCAGGATAACTTCGAGGAGTTAATTTTACATGCTTTTGTTGTCATACGCGGCACATGGTGCAGGAATTGATCATTTTGCGGCTAACTTGTTCCGGGTACTTATGACATCAGCAGGCCTGAGGGTGAGTGTGTCCATTGTGCTTGTATCTGTTCGAATGTTGATTTTTTATTTACATCCATTTGATTCACATATGCCTGTGTAATTTCCTCGCAGGAATTATTACTTCCAGTCCGCTACATCTATAAAAGCTATAGTTCATACATCCTATATATTGTAGTGTTTATGTTATATGTACAGATATGAACATCGACAAAGTTGTGGATATTGTCGGATTTATAACATATCATTCAAAAATTCAACACTTGGCTTCCTTTTTGTAATATAATTCAATTTGCTCATTTGACATTCACAGTGAAATTTTATTGACTTATTTACATTTGCCCACTGGCAACCTTGATCAAATAGACTAATTTCAGATTGCGGTGGTGACACATATGTACATATCTACAGCATTGAGAGTATACTATGACTTTTTTAAACATACACGAGTGTGAATTCTCATAAAGTAATTTGTGGTAAATCCTAGGGAGTAGCTCGTAAATAATTTTTGTTTTCTCACATCAAATTATATGAACACTTTCACAGGGGAAGATATTTCTACTATGTAACGTTCTGACTCCAAAGAAATGGCGGTTTGAACGGAACCGAGCAGTTGACACTTCAGAACGCCCTGGCACGTGTCTTATGATACTGTCACGCTCGACCCCTTTACCCTATCTTCTCAACCGAGGATTCGGATTCGGATTCATGAGTCTCCGTACATAGGGCGTACGCCGCGTCGAACATTAAGGATTCAGATTTTTTTGAGAAGGGTACGAAACGAACTAGTCCATAGATGTTATGTACTTAACCGATGCCGTAATATATTTTGTTGAATTTTTTTAACAATATAAGCAAAACATAAACATTCAGACATGTAAGTATGCACTACACAAGGATATATTAGCGAAGGTTGCGGAATTGAACATGACATAATAAATAACTGACTAATATTTTAATGTCCCCTCTCCCGCGTCCCGCCTTGGCCAAGTGCAGAGGGTCTCGAAGCTTTTAAAAAATTTCTTCCACCGACGTCCATGTTCGTCATAATTAGGCTGAACGACGTACATCTACCACAACAACTCCATTCGTTTTCCATTGAGTTGAGAGTCGTCGTCGGCGGTCGCATCAGATTATTTATTACTTTTACCCAAAAACGTCTGTCCAACAACACCGTAGAGAACAATTTGTGAATACTACTTTTTATCGTTTTGAAACAATGTATGACTTTAATTATTACAACTTCGGTTTGAATTTAGTTGAGTAACATTAATCTATATTTTTCTCGGAATTATTTTGCCGAATTTAAATAGGTATACCTACATACATGCCGCGAAATTACTTGGTTGAGGGCAAGTAGGCTATCCACTGTCGCAAATATTTTCTCTAATGACATTTGAATGACAATTCGTAGTCCAGGTTCAGAATAGTGGATCCATAATCATTATCAGGGATGAAGCTTTATTACGTGAGAGTAGGTGGATTTATATATAAACCCCAGAATTAAAAATGTGGGTGCACACAAAAGCCAAGGCTTTCATCCTATTAACTTTTATGGTTGTCGACACGCTTGAACCTAATCGCAATGTAAACATGACGTATCTTACATATGCTTCACACTTACATATAAAGGGACGTTCACTCAGGTGCCTTTTGTTCAGCACAGTGTGTACAAATAAAGTAAACCTTGGGATTAACTGAGTACACACAATTATTGAGATCCTACAATGTATTATGGGATTATTTCCAAGGTATCATCCCTGATTAATAACCTTTGTATACCTATGTAGTTTGGTTAGCCCATATGATCTATAAATGTATCAAGTATGGGCTTACAAATACTGTATAGACACTACGGGGTTGAACTGAACATCCTGTTTTTATCCCAAAAATGGTTATCACGTGAAATCAAATTGATTGAAAAGCAACAGATTGTGCAGTATAATGTTAATCGTCAGACTCATAAATTCTGGGAAAGAGTATAATCTTTTTGTATGTGACGAACAACTGCTAGAATTTAATTCAAAGGATAATATGCGGTTTCATTTTCAATACATCCATTACACAATCAGTTTTGACTTGCTTTCCTATACATAGTGCTTCTGTCCTGAAGAGGGTGAGGGTGTCATGATGTTTTTAAACACCACAACAGTGTGTGGAAACAATATATAGTTACTTTTTGTAAGTAGCTAACCCAAAGAATGTTTCGATCTAAAAGCCGACGTGAAATGTGTAAAGGCGTCAAGCTGACAGCGATACTTTTAGCGACTGTACGTGTGTATACAGCGTTTCTCAGTTTGATCAAAAATATTAAACCGAGGTTACTTAGCACTCCCTGACCTATACCATCATCCCCATAAAAATTAATTAAACGAAGTAGTTCCGCTTAAGAGGTTCCACTTGCCGCACATCACACCCCAGAATAAATAGTTTTTACATACAAGACATTCCATTGGAATGTCCAATTTATTATAAATGAAACATTGGTTCTGTATCTAAGAATGTATTTTTTGTAAAAGTACTAAAGACTTTCCTTAATACGCAGTTTTGTTTAAATACATATGTATATGTAATGCACTGATGTGCAAAGACCTTCCCCAACCTTTTATCACTTCTCCTATATGTAATGTTTTACTGTTGCTCTTTCAAGCACTTAAGTCTTCACTTTTCTACCAGGTGGTATTTCATCCTAATAGGATGTATGTATGTACATACATGCATACATATGAAACATTAGAGAGTGAAGGAATTATTGTAACGCTAACAACTAATGTATAAAAATTTTAAGCTTTTAGTGGGATTCGTGTGGCAGTGGAAATCGTGACAGAGTCATCCATGACCTTCCATCCTTTTGATGGTGACTACCTCAAATCTTCATCGGGATATAGATACAAATCAAAGGGGTTGATTAGATTCAGATGAAAGCTTGGACAAGATGATCTAATTTCCTTAGGTGTTTAGTAGGCAAATTGGTTAAACTCCCATTATAGCTGGGAAGTCCCAGTGATGACTACTTTGCATTGAAGAATGGCTTGCTACCATGTATGTTTCGAAGCGACTACCAGATTTTGCGTGTTTGCATTACAAAGAGGGAATTTATGTAAGAATAACTTACGGGAAAATAAAAACCAGAGAATACAGGTTTATTGCGAGCATTGAAAGTGAAGTAGATATTTTAATTTATTATTTTTGGTACTAAACTCACGGACAATGACACTACTGATTAAGTAACGACATGAGGTCTTTCACATACTGTCATAGGCCGAAAGAGTTGAAGAATATCGTTTTAAATGGACACTACTCGCAGTCCATTTAAATAGTAAAGTTGACTGAAGTTTATTTCCTTCCGAAATGCAGATCTAGCTTACCCTCCAGATCTTCCAGTTTATAACTTCATACTTTACGCTTCACGTTCCATGCTTGTATACTGCTTCGCAACCCTTAAAACAATGTAAATATGTGGATGCGTTAGCCGAGCGGACAGGAGATATACTCGTAGGGCTAATACATAAGTATATGATATCAGTAGGGAAAAGATGACTTATGGACGGACATAGTTGTGCCTGGGTGATAAATAATGTATACGAAGAGCATTAGTGCTCCTGTCAGTGTCTGTTTGCCAACCTTCGCATCGTCTTTGATTCAATCAACGGTGGTAAAACGCCAGGCACTCCCAAGAGAAAACATGGATGGTCCACACACACACACACATACACACACATAAGCAAACTCTCGAATCCATTTCTTTCTCTTCATACGGGCAGGCCCATCATGTCAGGGCTTTTCCTATACACAACAGCCTACTCGCTGTCATATCAGCTGTGCTATATGTGAGTATCACAGTATTGTACTTGCTTATTGTTCCAAAGTATATAAGTAGATATTAATATGTACACGTCACATCTCACATCTATAATATACATAACGCATAATGTATTCTCGGTCACATATGTGATAGGAGGTAGGTTTGATGTCGCTAAACGGGGAAAACGTCAAAGAAAATAACGACAGGTACATCCTTTTTTTTATAAAACTGGAACACAGGATTTTCTTTTCACCCGCTGCCAACATATTCCCGAATTCCAGGCATTTGCATTTTACGGAAACAGGTTTTACTAAAAGAAAAGGATCGCTGTAAAAGTACACTATAATGTACGCTCGTCCTTGCCAGGTACTGTAATAACCGAAAACAATCTTTGTACAAAACAATGACTGTTTATACCGGAGAGAAAGAATAAGAGATTATTTTGAGCGAAGAAAGGATTAATCGCAATTTTTGATAGTAAAACACTGCTCGTTACTTAATGGCTTAGAAGAGTAGGCAAACATGTTTCATCCCTATAAATTGTTAAGCGGAGAGACAAACTGTGCAAGTGCTTGTCGTTAGCTTGTCTTCTAGTAGGAGATTTTGTATGAAAAAAATTGAGCTTAAACGACTTTCCATCCCTTAAGGTTTCCTTTAAAAGTAAAAGATGGGGATCAGATGTATATGATGACTTGCTATAACACGAGTCTTTTTCACATTACAAGTTTCTTCAGTATACAAGATATACAACTAAATCCTTTACACAGCTTTAATAAATTGTGCTGCACTCTCTGCAGTAGCTTTGCTCGATACATAAAAACGAATACAAATATGTACGGCAACTTTATCGTTTCTCTGTGGGATGAGAATTGCGGAGTCAGGGCGAAGAAGCCATCATAATACATGTAGGAATGAAGGTAAAAGCTTTGGTGATTCCGGAAAGACGTAAAACCGAACATGAGGATGGATAAGAGGCAGGGGCTGGAGTGCCAGAGCGTGTATTGGATGGAAAAAGTCGTAAAAATATGAATATGGCCATCATATTTTATGTGACTTGTCGTCACACGAGAGGTTGGATCCTAGAAGATGGGTTATGTAGTACCATAGGTACGTAGGTAGTACTTGGACGCATGTACACCAAGGGTTGGTTGCATAACTTCACATTATAACAACAACGAAGAAAAGATGGTCGACTCAGCAGCATATCAAAGGTTTTATGGCCTCCAAATGAAAATATGAATCTGAACCGGTTCAGTGAGGCGTTTCTTTTCGTATCTAGTACTTAAACCCTTTGTTCATGAGGATGTATCGAAGATTCCACTTGCTTTTAAAATTGAGATGAAATTATTGTGATTGTTTGTATGCCAGATTGTTATTGAATCTTTTCTTGCATGATTAGTGTTAAAACTTTTCATGCTTGATTAGTATTGAAGTTAGCTTAGGCATGATTAGCAAAGGATTTTTGTTCCAGGCATGTTTATTATTCATGATTCTACAGACGACATGATTACTACTGAATCTTTGTAGAGTCCAAGTTTGTTTTTGTGTCGTAGTTGTATTCATTGTCACATTATCGGCGAAAATGTACATTTGAAACTGAATCTTTGTATGTATGACTGCTGTAGTATCATTATCTGATTCTTATTCCATCTTGCTTTGTATCGAAAGCTAATTTAATCATACTGTATAGGCAAATGTTATATTCCATTTAGGCTCAAAAGAAACATCTTGAAAGATAAATTACCGCGAGTTTTATTGGAAACTGGCAGATCGGAACGTAAAGTTTTATCTTTTGTACACACGATGTATATTATATTATGGTGACTATGCGGAAGAACCTAGGGTTCGGATTTAAAAGCAAGAGGACAATTCCTGCTGCTGGTGCTTTTTGCGTATAACCAACATTATGGAGTGTGTCTCCGTCGCGGTGTTGTAGACGTTAGGTGGATATAAGCTGGGCGGAAAGGCATGGTGTGACTTTATTAGATTTTCTCAAGACCCTCGATAATCTAATTGTCATACAAAAGAGCATCAGATGCATTAAGCAATGGCATTAGAATACTTGCCTGAAATGCCCCCGTGTTGGACCAACATGAGTGCCTTTGTTCTTTTTGATCTGATTTCATACATGTGAGTTGGTCTCTCTCTTGGTTCTGCTCCGTTCCTGTCTCTCCGCCGATTTATTTTCTTCTGTCCCGTATAATAAATATAAATAATAACAGACAACTCCATCCAACCAAGCCGACTGTGTGTGTATTTTCCTAAACTGAATAAAACAATATTTGTACCAAGGAACGAGACCCTAGTCCTTCACCCACCCAAGTGCTCCTCTACTCCACGTCCATTGAATTAGGCAGGAAGATTTTGACAAGTGAAACAGGATCAGAAATTTAAAATCTTGTTTTATCAAATCTGACTATCATGCCATATGGGTTAAATGTTAAATGAAATCAACTTATGCGGACCAGCTCTGTGTGCAGCAGGTTTCACGTTACCTACAAATTATTCTGCATTTAAAACTTTAGAGCACAGGGAATACGCTCTAGTTTTAGCTGCTCCAATTGTATGCACAAATTGTTTTTATTGTCCCTGTATTTTTCTTGTACCGCGTTTCTTTTTCATCCCATTCATTGGATCCACATGGGACTTTTGGTTTCAAATTCCATTCTAGACTGTTACTTAAAAGTAACAAAGTTTTTATAAAGGGTAGGAATCGTTACAATATGTTTACAGAATCATCCCGTTCATCACAAATAGTATGTAACATCACAAATAGTATGATAATCCTCAGATTTAAGCAATGTCAGCGTCCGGGATAAATATGATTTACTGTTATAGAATTTTAACATATCGTCGATTAAAGTTACGGTTACGGTGTATATATACTTTGACATTTGGAGCACTTAATTATGTTGATACATTTCCTAGTTAGCTGCCCATGCGGGTTTCGACTTCCAGCCTCTAATTGATTGGAACATTATTGATGAGTCAATCTACATAAAATTGATGGAGTCCTATTGAGAAATGAAAATGGAAACCTATAATCGAACATTTAAGCTCATCATGGTAGCTATATAGGAGGCGACGAACATGCTGATTGTGAGTGAGTAATGGATTATGTATGGGTTAAAAGGTTTATGAATATTTAATGTGGGTTACATACGTTATTTTTAGTGATGCATGATATATGCATATGGACTTCAGCTTTTGAATATAAACTTTTGGCTTCCTCTTCTGCCTTCCTCTTATATGCTGCTTGTATACAAACTGTTGTTCACTTAGTAATAATTTCAATGATAATGCACGCTTTTTGCATTTGCAAAGGGATTTTAAAATTGGGGTTAAATCTTTATACAAAATGAACATCTGTAAACATCGGAGCAGAAAATCAGTGTAAAATGACAAGTATCGAAATATACTGCACAGGTGCATTGGGTGGGATTTTCACTGAATAATAACATAAATTTTAAAATTTGATTTTCACTGAACCTTTATGAACAAACCTTACAGTTTGGATGAATTTCAAAAGTCTACGCCAATGAAAAATTATATGCACGGGTTTATGTATTCTATATTTATACAATATGCCTGTCTAGTATTTCAAAGTGAAGTTAGTATTTGTGGACGTCAACAAGTGGATATCCTAGGCATTTTAAGTTAAAAAGAGATATTTAAATTTATTCAATGTGACAGACTGGATTTTGTATCTATACGAAATCAATTTTCTTCAGAAGGGGAGTGAGAACATGTGCATTTTTTATAAAGCATAAATTTCTGAAGAAGAAAGACAGTTTTTTTCTGAATTCGGATATAAATTTGTGTATGGAAAAAATTTCAAGCTACTCAACTGCAAAAGGTGGTGCATATGGAGTTGACAGGAGTGAGAGAGAGAGAGAGAGAGAATGTAAATATTATGTATAGAAAGCTACGGTACATTACAAGTGTACAGCTATCATTGGTAAGGGTTTAGGATGTAAATGTTGATCCGAAATTGAAATGTATAGGTTGTTTTGGGGTGAGTAAAGAAAAGGGTCGGGCGGGAGTAGTAATTCGCTAATGGTGATGCTATACGGTCCCCTTGTAATGCTTCCCATGGTTATGAATTTGATTATAGCAGGACTGCAAGTATGACTGATCCAATATTATACACGTACATACAGGAGCCATCCGTATAATATAAAGTTATCGGCATAATGGTAGCTATTTTCGAGCAAAAACAAGACTTTTGCATAGATATATTTATATGTCTATGTACATGGGAACAATAATGCAGGCAAAACAAAATACAAATAATGGCCTCATAGTGTGTAGCCTGCAAAGTAAGTACACGTCCAAGCGGAACAATTCAATATGCTAACCCCATACACTCACCAGCCAACCGACCAAATCCATGAGAGACTCGGAGAGTCATAGTCCTGACGGGACCTTAGGGACACTACATTTCATCTAGTGACGAGCGTCGTGTAGGTACAGTAGTCGTCGCGGTGCTGTGGTATGGAACGTCTCCTTTCTCTTACTACACTCTCGATGATCATCACTGAAACTCATATTCAGCCCAAAGTCTCTCCACGGAATCCTTTCCCGTGATATCTATAGAATCGAGAGTAGCTCCGATGGATTAGAGTCTCCGGAGCAGGCACAGATGAGCCTTCCAAGTCTCTCCCTACAGAACCAGAACAATGACACTTATCGTTAGCCCTGTATGTAGTCCTCATATACTCACTTGGTTGTCTGTTTAAAAGCGGAGGCAGTTATGTGTGATCACCATCACATCAACTTGGCCTCTTTTTATTCTCAGGGTCACGTTTATCAACCATTATAATCGAATGCATCACGAAAATTGACAGCCGTATACTCTAGACGCAAAACATAATAGCACATTTTTAAAGTACATAGTCGGCGAAAATCCTAAAAGACCAACTTCTGTTTGAAGGGATAGAAATTGGTACTTCAAGATACTTCATCGACAGCATTACTACTGTCACATGGTTTTCGGTTTCAACTATAACAACTAACTATAACATCTGTGGCATATTTAAGCTATGGGTACTTACATTGTTACGAACAGCGGATTCACTTTAAGCGAAATGAACTAGGCATTCCTGTAGTAAATAGCTAATTAAAATTAGTGTAACTTCTTTAATTTTGCAATGTCACAAACAAATCACAACACTTATTTTGGAAATCAACCCAATGTGAATGATTACTTTCCAAGGCTTAGTTTTGTAAAGGTTCATACATAAATTTTAATCTCTCCTTGTTTTCACAAGGTGCAGTGCTTAACGAAATTGAAGACGCTGATCATCAATAGAATTATCGCTCTTTGCAAGGTTATGAGGGGAATGTAATGGACAAAGACAAACCTGAACGAGTCCGTTCTTTCGGGCTAATTGGCACACTGTCGTTAGATACATGGAGAGTAGGTTTGAAACAGGGAGTTCATACAGTCAAGAATGTGTGATTCACAGATATAGGGGTGATGCACATGGTGAAATGAATCTAGACTATTATCAGAAGAACCAATGGAATTAGTATTGATATGATTAGCCTGAGACCAAGTCATGTGTCTCTATGGTTCTGGCTTGTGTCAGTGTGTCTGCCAAGAGCCTCTAGCGATTTGTGATTTGATGATAAATCCGAGACTAGGCATGATCCTGCATTGAGTAGGAGAGAGCTTGTCAAAATATAGAGATGTTATTCTCTGGATTGTTTGTAATCGGATCTATAGTAGCCTCAGCCCCAAACTATATTCCAACAAGTCTTAAACGACCCGACTTATTTTCCTAAAGGAGCAATGCCTATTATGTACTTATATCTTATTTCACCTTAGTATATAAACATATCCACATTTATAAGTATTTCCGCATGAGTTTAATAGATAGGTACAATCTATTCTTATGTACGAAGGTGATACGTATTCTTTTATTTCGCTACAAAAACATAACACATACATGTATAGAACTTTTGTACACCTAATAATGGTGTTTCACTACAACACCCTATTCGTTTTCTTTGTAGTAGTGCACAGCTTACCTCGCACGTTCACACAATGAAAGTAATGACGCTCAAATCTTGTTTTCTTTCTCTCCTGCATCTCCGCATGATGCCAAGAGAATATTTAAAGTATCCATGGAAAGCTTATAATAAGTGACAATCTATCTTATATTAGCTGGTTACATTCTGTCGTACAGTAAACGCGCAACTCAACACCGCGGGTAGATCATCTGGAATGACATCGGCAATGTAGTGTTCAGATAATTCAATTATACCCAATACATATAGTTACTACCTAATTAATACAATTCCATCAAGTTCATCGGTTTCATTGCATACGTATATCTTTATCAGCATGAGGTAATTTTCGCCCTCAAATCCGATATCCGAGTTAACAAATAATATTTATATACCTTTTTATATTTCATTATCTGGCCTTGTTCAGTTCTAATATCTCTATTGGTTTATATATACATACAGTGGTTGGATTAAAATGCGTTGGTGTTGGTGCATGTCTTTAACTGATTTCAATTCAGCACGATCATTTTTAGAAGATACGCACATACAAGGGTAGGTATATGAACATATAATGAATCTATAAAATCAGTGTCAGAAGGACAACTGTGATAGAAATTGATAGTGAAGTATTGGACATTAGTTGTACCGTGTCTACATATGTGCAGTAGGAGAACAAATCTCTTGTGCTTTATGGTATTCTGAGCTATACGTATATATACTTGGTAATGCATATACTTTTACGGCAAGCAATAATACGCGGGTTATAAGTATATAGCGCATACAATATAACATCACTCTGAATTCTCCGGGTTAATGAATTAGCTGTCATTTGGTGGAATGGGGCAGTCAGAGTGCTTGTATTTATTCACGAGTTGGTGACTGATGCTTACTGTCATCTTTCCATGAGCGAGATAGATGATTCACGTAGATGAGATCCAATCTGAAAAACTTTGCTCCTTCACTAGTTTCCCCATTGAAAAGTTACAAACTGCTTTCCATCTTGCTAGTATCACTGTGCTAAGATTCTCGTCATCAATGTTCCTACTATATAAGTATACCTACGTAATGGTTGTAAATGTGGAACATGCATCATGCATCATTACTTTTAGGTTCTCTTTTATTTTCAAACATAGGACTATTTGTAAACGGAAGAGAGACCCAAATGATGCATCCATGTCGTTTAGTTCACTACCAAGTTGCATTATTATAATGTGTCACCATATGTATAGTTACAATATTAATATACCACAACATACTGTTGCAATATTAATATGCTCCCATATACATTTGTAACACTAATAGGCCACCGCAACCAAAAGCTGTATTAAGGGACCTGTCAAATTCTACCGCTCTAATAATCTCAGATACATTTTTTTGAAATGCATTATGCAAACAATGTCATAGAAATTACACTGATCCATCCTGGAGACAGTAATGTCTTTTCTCCACGGAGCTAAGCCTTTTGATGGGAATATATACTACGGTTGTTATTACACGGAACAAAGGTTGGTTTTGAGTATTTATTTTACTCCCGGCTTAGTATTTCTCTGTGAAATATGTCTGCGAAACTCTCGTGTTCATACACGTAAGAACGTAAACTTATACAAATATTCAAAGGAAGCTGACCCTGCGGTGGTATTGTTTTGATAGAATAATCCCCTGGCCCATGTCTTTTCTTAATGTGTTATTGTTATTCTTGAGAAGTGAGAAATCCTATAGAGCTGACGATACCAGGCAAGAGAGCAACAAAGTTAAGAAGAATCTCCTCAAGTTTATCCGCTGTGTAAGCTTATGCGGCGCAAAAATGTACAGCACATCACCAACCTTTTGGACCTCTGCCTTCTACTATATTATGTGATGTTCAGACGGAACACACTTCAGATTCTTTGGTCGTCTTTCTAATAAGGATTTGAAGACATGCTTGGATAACTTCTATTGCGTCTTGCCGTACTGTTCGTTCATACATCACCTGATCCTACATTACGTCTTCATACTTTTCCTCAACGATGAACCTTATGGAAATCAGAATGTGAGAAGAAGAAACATTCTTTACATTAACAATTCAAAAGGCATCAAAAACTTCATATTACGTGACATTTATTATGTGGCTTAAGCGACAACTGCAATTTTAAACTCGCCACATAGTCTAACTTTGAGATTACGTTTTATAGACACCTAACTGATACGCAATTTTAACTTGCACATTAAGATATGTGCATACATATTTGTGATCATTGCAGATGTTCTCATAAGAGTAAAACACGAATTCACTGTATCAAGCTATTGCGAATGAAAAATAGCTGCAAGCCTTATTGAGAGCTCATTCCATACGGTATTACCTGTCGTCATAAATATTGAGGTAATCGATACAGAGTTTTTGGTTGACTGTGAGTCAATACTCAGGAATTTATGAGGTCTGCCGTAAAAAAAGGGAATCTCTACAGCATAGAGACTGCGGTGTGAAGAGGTTATTAGAAGTATGTCTAGACCCAAAGTAAGGTATGCGGCAGATATACAACGGTGGTATTGATAGAAACCAGACGAGGGAACACATTAAAGGAAATTCCTGACTGGTCTGTCATGTTCATTTGGAAGTCCAAAAGGTGAGGATTCGCAAGTACCTCCCTCAATAGGATGCCAAATGAGGAATGGATGTGATAAATATTTGCAGAAGGTACAAACTCGACATCGCTTGACAATGTATAGTAAAACAGTAACGGAGAATCTAGAAGCAGCGTACTGCGTATAACTCAAACAGGAATTAAATAATCTGTGTATGAAGACTAAATAATTAAATCTATCAATTAAATGGTTGGTGTGATTACATATGCATGAGATGAAATTGGAAGACTAGTTACAGTCATTGTTTGGTAAACAAGTTTGTAATACAAAATTACAAGGAAAAAAGAGTTGCCAGGATTAATAAATTAGTTGAATGAGGCTAAAATTGCTATATCTGTAAACTACTAGGGGTCCGTGAAATGGGGATGAGCTTAGTTTCGTCCATGATTATCTATTCATGACCTGACTGAAGACAGAACAGGTTTTTGATCGTTTATTCACTGAGGAACAATCCCGAGAAAGTCTCTTTGGTATTTATGATGGTTTTAATTATGTTTGCTAGCCCATGTGTACCTTTGGGTTACTACGTTGCTCAACTCGGTCCGTCAAGTTTCAAATCAAAACAGAACATGATAGCTTAGTGTGGTGAGCAAACGCACATATCTGTAGCTGTTCACTCTAGTATATAAATACGAACCATTTGGAGCTAATGTACTATACATATATCTAACTAGCCGAATAGTATTAATAACATACTTGCCAACCGGAGGTATGTATCTTCTCAAACCGGAACATCCATAGTTTGATTACTGTCTGCTCTGTACACACAGTTGTACAAGTATCATCTGTTTATATATCTGTGGAGATTTCTGTATAACACGAAAAGACAAATTTGTTCATGTAATTCTCTCTCTCTGTTTCGGTTTGGGATGCTTTAAATAGACTCGGTTGGTGTAGAAATAAGGACAGTGTACATAAGACAGATAGACTGGAGCGAATTCCAACTTGCTTCCCGTCCGATGAAAATTTGAGGAGTTAAGTTTGAGTCTGAAGTAGGGGTCGGGCCGCTGATTCGGATTCCAATTAGCCCAAGTCAAACAACAAACATTGAAAAGGAGCGGAGAAAACCATCCTTGTACACACTTCATTCAATGGTCTTATACTTGGCTGAGAATTCAAGTGTATACTGTAGCTCAAGTCCACACAGTTTCAGTCTTCGCTGGCTGATGACTGCTGATAGTTCATAAAACGGAACACGTACAGAGAAAACTAAACTATGTATAAACCTCTTGAGAAATGAAGACTACTGTGATCTGCAACTGCAACAGTTAAAGCATAATGGATAATATACATACTTTAATGAAGTTACTCTACCTTTCTTTTTCATGTAATCTTTATATTTGCTATATTGCCTTTTAACTTATTCCTTATTTCTTCTGCATTCCTACCTTTTCACCTACCATACCATGGCCACTCCCTTACTCTCTTCAGTTTTGGTATTATTATAAAAAGATTATGTACATATATTTTAGCGTTGAGAAATTACTACTAAAAGTATTGAATTACTAAATGCATTGAATCATGCAAGCATGACCTAACTGTTTACACTGTTATTTGATGAAGTAATGTTTACCATGGGTTCAAAAATTTGTTTCAAAATGTATAAAGTAAGTATAAATATGACATCGCTGATGTTCCATTTAAACGTAAATATGAATTTATGATTTCAACCCATTGCAATTTTTAAGTTCGTCTCACTACAAACAATATGCACACACCATGACTTGCAACACTTGCAAAAGAATCTACACATGGGTCTAATATTTGTGCAGCACATTCTAGTACAGTACAGTATCAACAAATAATCCAGCAATGATGCTCATTTCAATAAATCCTCCACTGTACATTTAAATACCCACCTATCAATAGTTGTGCGAGTTCTGTTCTGTTACATAACATTATTAAACGCTACTGCGATAATGCTAAAGGCATGTGAAATATCTGTACATAAAGAATATATACATAATTATTCTTGGAATTACATAGCAGCATATGTATGTACATTTTTTGAATTCATCAAAAAATCCTGCAGTTGTGTTGTGCTACAAGGACCACGCCTTTTATACTAAAGATCAAACAACTTTTATTGAAAAGAAACTACGTAAGGGGATGTTGCATCAGGGTGCTATAGTTCACTTTGTTTTGAGATCCATTTCAACAAAAAACAGCGATGAACTTTATAGAGCTGAATGAGTAACACTCTAGCCTGTCATTTGTTCATTGTTCATGAATGTCCAAAGGGTATAATCAACGGTATTTTTTCATAAATCACTTTCGTTTGAAGTTTTTCATTTACAACACATAGCTATATCAATGTACTTAAAATGATTAGAATCAAATTTCTTCTGCAAATTCTAATGAGCTGTACAGTAACAAGTGACGTTTGAATGTGTAGATCAAAATGCAATTCTTCTAGTGAGTAATCATGCAAGAACATAACTTTTAGAGACATTATTTGAGGTTCTCAGGAAAGTCGGAAGTTCCGTGGGAACTACGTAGGCAAGGGATGATGAGAGCAGGTTTAGCTTTGTAATTATGTGCTTGTATAAAGAAGGAGGATCTCAACTCAAGTAAGTTGCAATATTTACTATGTTGATGTAGTAAATAGTATAAAGGATTGCTATGTATGTAAGAATCGCCAACATAATGTTTCTAATAGCTTTAATGTCAATTTGTTCGACTTGTTCAAAAACACCGAGTTAATAAGTGGAATGCATTTGGAATGGTATTGAAAATATACCCAAAATAGCGTATGTACATTTGTGCATGGTACGTCAATTAGGAAAACGAAAAAAAACTCAGCCGTGCAGGTGCAGAAAATGCAATAAGCAAAATTATCGTTGCAGTATTGCTCCTTAATACCTGAATAAAAGTCAGTCCCAGATACACAACCGATAAGTTCTTGTTGGTGTAGTTCTTACGCTAAACAATTCTGAGCCAGTAAACGACCGTGATCCCAAAAATTGGCACCAAATCTCAGTAGCTTAGGCTGCTAAACCCTTCAATCCCGTAAATGAATGCGAAATTGAAACTTTATCGATGATATCAGAGGGAGCGCTCGGGATAGTTCCCCCTAATCGACATAATCGTAACTCTGTGTGATAAATGCACCGTAAAGAGAAACAGTTCAAGCGTGTTAACTCACCCTGCTTTTTTAGCTTTGCCTTCCGGAATAATTAGGAATGATGAAAGTAGTTGACCATTATTTGATTAATTCGGACCTAATTTGAAAGAACTGAACAACATCATGTTCTCCCTTTATTGCTTGCTGTATGCGTTACCTTTACTTGATGATAACTGCAGCCCATTAGATTGAAAGTCTAAAAACAATTAGGTTTTAAATGGATATTGCAAAACTGAGTTTACACATATATAACAAGCCAACTAATATCAAAAGTTGTTCTTAATACTTCCAAGAAAAATGCAAAATAATTATAATGTGTTTCGCTAAAAAAATCAACTTACCCCCTTGGTATTTTAAGGCAATGGGTATGTATATAGTTTAGATAACACCTTTTGATCCTCCAAACGTACATACTCCAGTCATATTTGATTGCAGAAGGATAAGGACAGGAGAGATAGTAAAGCTCATTGAGCCACCTGTTTGTGCACGGAAAGCATGATTTGAGCTTTCCGAGTAATGATCTCATTCGTGTAATCCGCACCTGCTCTCCATTTTATCACCCATTTCATCTCACTTCCCCTGAACCGTCTATAAACGAGGTAAGGAAGTTGTTTGGTTGTGTATTTAGCAAAGATCAGGAAACGAGCATTATATATTTTTAGTAAAAACTATCTGGATACATACTGCTTTTTACTTTTATTGGTCAGATGCATCCCCTTGATGAAAAATGGTATTAAGGTAGATGCTCCGTTTTACACGTAACGGGTTCAAAGAAGCGTGCCGGATGAAAGGAACCATATAAGCTGTGTTGCGTTCCTTGGAGTAGTAAGTAACGAGTGACAGCAACTCATTCTCAGACTTGATTTTTTTATAAAGCTCTGGTATTTCACTTTGCGTACCTCTAGCAAGGACTATAACGTTTTTGAAAGTCTCGATCTCGTCTGGGGCTATGCTCACTCGCTCTTCGCGTAAGAACTTAAATCCCGAGTAATCAACTTTTACGGGATTTTTATGATCCGTTCATCTAGTCCTCTGGTGTAGAAACCTAAATGATAATCAGGCATGCACACGCGGGTACATGTGCACAAAAATTTGAAAACAGATTGTGCAGAAACTTATTTGGATCACCAGACTCCATGAGAAGTTTCAAACTCACAGTCGATTGCAGTTTTATTAACCTCGTACATATATACGTAGGCTGTCTCTGAGGCGATTGTGCAAGTCTGAAATAGGCCTGAATAAAGCTTTTGATGACTACAATTTTTATATGCTAGCTCCTCGAATACTTTCATTGCAAACATTTCATCGATTGGATCTTGGCTTTTATATGACACCTTGCATGTAAAGTGCGTATAACTATAATAATTATGCACGGGGTTCTCACGCATCATCTGGGGAAGTACTTTTACTGCACAGATTTCGTCTATCTGTAGAATGTTGTACGATGCAACTGTAGACAACTACAGAGCTGTAAAACATGGTAGAATTGAAAAGATGTATACACTACTACTTCTACCTTCATTCCCATTCCTTATCATTTTGTGAATGTGTTCAATGTTTGTACTTCGAATGCTCCGGTCGCTTCTTCCTCCTCCACGGAAGGCATTGCGTAAGGCGAGTTTAATTTCACTAATGCACTTCTGTCGTGTCTGTCTCCGTGAGGGTTCTCCCTCCAAAATACATACTTATTGCACCCATCCTCATATAACTATCCTTCATGTACCTACAGGTTGTATTATGTTTACATTCAGAGGTTTTCCCTACATGTATGAGTGTATATGAAGCGCATACAGCGATATTGACGGAGGGTGAGAATGAAACCCCAGAACGGGAGAGGCATAAGCAGCTTTATGCACACTTACCGAGAATGGTTGTTTATATGTGCTATTTTAACAGAATATAAACTCACGCAGTCAATAATAGTGACCATAGAATAAAAGCAGGATGTGTAAGGACATGTGAGAAAGAGAAATCCTGATTATGATCACAAACTGCATGAAAGTATGCTTCGATACCTTTCTCTTTATATGAACTGACTATAGCGTGAGATGCATCGGAGATTAATCCATATACATGGAAAGACGAAATGGCGTTTTCGCGTTGCAAAATACTTCCAAAATAACAACTTCCGGCTAAATGACATTTCATTAGGATTTACGTGCCAATACTTTGATCGTGGCCTTACCTATCTGCAGGCAAAGTGTTTTACTTTTTATCATATGTTGTATCTACTAGTATGTATACCCAAGGACAACAAAAATCTCTGAAAAATAGAGAAATCGTACCATTATTGAGCTGTGGTAAATTCATGACAGACAATGTTGAATTCATTCTTTCAATCAGTTCTTCAACAATTTGATTACTTTAATATATTATGTGTGCACAAGATGCACCGTTGTTATACAATAAAAGCCTTGTCACGAGAAAGTATATGCAAATGTTCGCCTTCTGCTCTCAAGCATTTAATACGAGAACATGTGGCAATCGAGGATTTGAGCAGGATTTCATTACGCATTCCATGATATTCATCTTCATACCCGACAAGATCAACTCAAGTGGTTTCTGCAGTGCTGATCCTTGTTTATGTTGATTTTGACTTGGGATGCTGAGTTTATGCCGGAAAAGCTACTAGGATTTTCCATGAAGAAGCCCAACTTTGACATTCTGCTACTTTTGTAGCCTTTTCTAGTAACAAGGATGCATGTTGTTCAGTAAACAGTCGGATTCTATTACGGATTTATTATTGTTATAAGTATGCTGAAATAGCTGTATTTAGAAGTTGCATATCGCACACTGGCTATCGAATGAACAATGAGTGACTTCCTATATATGTTTGGAATTCTACTGTTCCAAATAATTATAGAAAGATATTTGAAGCTATTGTAACTAAATATAATTTAAAAAAACACTTCAGCGGATATTCAAAATATAAGTACAAAATCAGCTTGCAAGTTCAATTTTCGTTTTTAACTGTATCTACGTCTGATAAATAACACATCGTAGGTCAATGAAGAACATTTTCGCCCCATTTAGAATGCATTTGCTTAATGCTTAAAAATTATAAAGTGTAAGTAAGCTCTTTGTAATAAAGAGTAAATAGAGAGATTGACTATGAACGAATTGTCCCACAATGTTGTAAATAATCTTCTCCTAATTGATTCTCCTCACCAAGTATTTTATATAAACTATTTGAACTAACACTAAAACTCACAACAAATGGAACCACAGTATTGTTTCTTAATTTCAACTTTTAAAATGATGTTGACGCGATTTTGGGTTTTAGGAAACCGACAGCTACCCTTCCTTCGCGACTGTACGACCGTGAGACACTCTCACTCCTGGCTATCGCACGTGCCCTTCTTTTGTTCTACTCAAAGTTTTGGACACGTTTCCACCGGAGACCAGAGGTCAGAGGTGATATCTACTGTATATTTCAATGATGTTGTTTACGTTTCCATGAAAAACGAATGATAAAGCGAACTGTCGCCACATAGTTTCTTTTGTTATACCTATGTAGGTTCCGTGGAAACATGTCAGGATACAAGTGAGAGCGTCGGACACTGAACGGTGTAAAACCGATTCTGACTACAAAAGAACTTCGGTCTGAAAAACAAAATTCGCTTATGGTCATGCTTCTGTGGAATGAAAATTCTCTGTACGTATTGTTCTGGGCATGATGCTGTCGATCAACAATCGGAGCAAACATGCGAACACAGGAGTAAAACAATGGAACTAAATACCCTTTCGGTCGAACAACATGCAAAGGTGGTTAGCGTGCTCCAGTTTCAATACACACGTTACGTCTGTATATGTAGATAATTCTTTATTTTACATTTTGACTTGTTGTTACATTTGTTTGACACAGCCAGTTTTGATTTTGGTTTACCTTTTATTTTTTGGACTTTCAGGTTGTAAAATATTGGACTGTTTGCTCTACGAATTACAACGTACTTAACGGGGGCATACTGAAACTACATCTAAGGTTTATTATAAATACAGCTTGTATTCTGAAGATGCAAAATTCTACTTGTATGTAAGTACGTATAAACTTAAGAACGACTGTAATTCATATAAATGCCTGAAAAAGTGGATGAGGAGGTAAGAATTGGGAATTTATACTCCACATTATTGCAGTTGAATAGAAGATCGGAAGTTTCTATTTGCATTCGGTCATTATGGGTGTTGTATTGTGTGGGAACTGGATGATAACGCTCGAGTGCGGAT
The DNA here is from genome assembly GCA_034696945.1 of Lipothrix lubbocki. Taxonomy (NCBI): domain Eukaryota; kingdom Metazoa; phylum Arthropoda; class Collembola; order Symphypleona; family Sminthuridae; genus Lipothrix; species Lipothrix lubbocki. Next base: position 67,072 of record JAQGAK010000066.1, on the reverse strand, counting down.
CTATACAAGACATATTGAGGCTTTTCCTCCGGTTCTTGAATACATTTCGGCCCGATTTGTCTACATCTTCCGGACTTAGAAAATTGCTATTTATGACCGTCTGGAACCCTACGGTCTGATCGTGTAATGAATGGATGGAGTTCATCAGTCTCTATCGTCTTCATCTGGTATTCTGACCCAAAGTGAGTGTACGATGTACACATCTGCCTCCTTAATGCAAGTACGCTGTTTTCGTATGTTTAAAGTTTCCTTAACGGCAGTAATTAACTTGGTGGATGTTATGTTACATTGTACAAAAATGCTACTGTAATTCACGTACATTGTATTTGCATAGTGCTTTGTGTACGTTATTTGTTACGCGTCCCATGCTTTCCTTATGCCGTAATGGTACTTACTTTTGTAACCACCATTTTGTTGAATGTGATTTTGGTACTTGACAGATATGAAAGGAAGGAGACTCGGACATAAAAATATGATGTCGTTATTGTCATCTATGTACTTGGAAATCTGCAGGAGGGTTCCTACTGTGTGTGAGTTCCATAATTTGAAAATTGCTAGTAGAAGGCAAAAAGTGAATAATACAGAGGGAGTATGTATATACATAGTTACTTCTTTATAAATACAACTTGTGAGATACTTAAATTTCACTGAATATTACTGTGTGAATAAGTGTGTGTGTGTTTTTTTAAAATGGCAAGGAAGAGAAGGTTGAGCATATATAGGGTTGGAATTACAAGACCTGTGCTCTTATTTTGAGTCTATTCACTACTTATATAAGTATTCTGTATAATCATTTTTAGGAAGTTGTGTCATTGTGAACCCCTTGCTGGGAGACTGGAGACATTCTCTGTGTGCCACGGCATGGGACTCTTTATGTATTGTTAGTGCTCTGCTCGCCATTCACTCCTGCAGACGGGACTAGGGAAGACTACGGAAGAGAAGACGGTCGTCAGTTTTATAGACGACGGAGCGAAGCAGCAACGTGGGTATGATTATATATAGAGAGAGAAAAAAGCCGAAGGATCGATTGATGCATCGTGTCGACCGGAATAGCTGTAAGCTTTTAGCGCTAATGCTTCCTTCCAGTGTTCCCCCTGTAGGTTCTTTCAGCTCAGCCAGCCTGGAATATGCTGCTTCAGTTTCAGCTTCTCTTCTATTTTCTACTTTTCTTCAGTTCTTCACCAAGCATCCCTATATATGTATTTACGTAGTGACATACAAGGTGTTCTTCAATATCTCCGTACTTCTATCTCCCTACTATATGATTCTGACTATAAAATTGAAACTTGAGCCACAACACCTTCTGCGTTATATATGTATACTTATATAAAAAACTGACCACATTAGGGAAACACGAATCCTTCAGTTTTATACTCGCAATTCCACCAGTTCTACCGGACTAACCCCGTCAAGATAGTATTGCAGTTACTGTTGCTAAAACTTTACTCCTTGTAAATGGATGGAAAAAATGAGTGAGGCACACACATGTATGTACAAAAAAGCAAAGGAACATACATGGATACATACGTCTATGAACTGAAGAGCGTAGTTTTTTTTATTTCATTACAGAAATTCAGATTTCGTCTTTCTTCTTCTATACTACTAACCCAGAAGGAAGGCTCAGGATAGTCAAAACAAGTTCAACTCTATAACACCGTAGTAAATAAAATACTGCTGATGTAAGTAAAAGCTGTATGCATGCAGATCCGCTCTTGCTTTTTCGGTTATGTAATTCTCGAGCTCCAAAAGCTATGGGTTCTAGACTTTTTAACTCATAAAACTCAGGTTCCCAAATGGAGATCTCTGAAATTTTTGCAAGCCGGAAGACGAGGATGGTTATTCTAAAGAACTAGAGACAAGTTTCTACCGAGCTTGCATGGGTTATTTAGATTCTAAATATGCATTTTATTCCATTTCAAGCTTCCTAATGTTTTTCTTGCTCCTGGGTAGATTCATTCTTATTCATACATACAGCAGAACGAATCGACTGTATTATCCGTGCGGTTACAAATGTATTTTTATGTAAGTCAAGCCAGTTTCCAGTTCCAGATTCTTATCTAAACATTACAATGGAGTGAAAAATATGAAAAACGTGGTGAAAAAAGATTTTTGATTTTGTAAATAAAAAATCCTGTCTTACTTATAACTCCACAGTATGAAAATGTATACTTATGTATGCATTTTTAAGACTCAAAAAAATCTGAGATAAGGACAGTTACATGTGAGAAAGAGGAGAAGGAGAAAAAATGAAACTCTTCCATCCTCTTCAGCAATTCGTACATACATTTTGTCAGAAGGGATTTGTCTGGATTTGTTCTTATATTTTCCCGCTAGTTATGTATTGCCTTATAAAAAGAATATAGATGAGAATTTTTTGACTTCAGAACTGTCATCGGTTCTCACAGACTGTGAAATAAAGATTTTCTACGATTTGCACTTTCGCAGAAATGATGCGCGTCACTCGCCCTTTTATACTTTTGATCTCACGGTATTATTTTAACGCCTATGCTGACATAGTGGAGTCTTTTAAATCATTCGTTTTATACATACTAGGATTTAAAGTATTAACAACTCTCGTCGACGTGACTGCCTTGACATGCAGGTGTAGATCCGGATTAGATTAGTCCTCATGAATTCAAGGTTCGACTCTTTTTTATCTTTCGTGTCTTGTAAAATTGCAAGATAGCTAAAGTTTCTGGTTTGTGATAAAATTCATGAAAGCGCTTCATCACTCCTAAGAGGAATATCGATATACTTAGACTGATGAAGTTGTGGAGCTGAAATGTTTGAAATGTACATGGATTTAAACTCATTATTTATTATTACTCTCGAAGGTGTACACGTTATGTTTTCAAACATGAAGCTCGTGCATGCTTGATGGTCACCTTTCAATGCGATTAGGAAGCTTCTCATTTCATTTCTTGTATTAAAAATTGATACTAAAAAATTGGCTTCAATTCTAACTAGTTCATTTACTTTGCTAATATACAATTTCTCTTAGGAGAAATTTTTTTCTGGCTGTTCCAATGGGGTTTCATCCTGGTGGTTCCTTTAATGAGATTGCTTTAGGTTTTCAAAAGTATTTCTACTTGTTATTAAATAAACTGAAATGGAACGTAAGTAGTTGGGAAATGATAGGTAGAAGAATGCTGATCGTGACAGGAACTTAAGTGGAGGTACGACATAGAAACTATACAAAATGTAAATTGTAAAATTTCTCTTAATCCGTTTTAAGCAGTGAGGGCATAACAAAGCACTATATGACATGGAGGATGAACGATTTACAAGGGTTTTGCATTAGAAACATTTAATATTTTATTAAATACGAACCGACATGAGCTTTGGTATGTGAGTAACATTTGTAAAGTATTTTGTATTAAAGATTTTATATACCTTGATCAATTTGAAAAACTGTGCCGAGTTCTTCTCGTTACTTTGATATTTATGACTTAACGCTTTTATCCACTTGTGCGTTTCTTCAATAAATTAACCGATTTCGTGTTCAAAATCTAGGTTATACAGATTACGTTTTATCCATTAGCTTAGTTCTCTTATGGAATCCCTGATAAGTCAGCGATTTTACTTCGGATTTTTTAACGTTTGGGAAGCACATGCTGAAAGCAATAGAACAAGAATTTTTTCGGAGTACATAGCCTTTGAGTAAAACTTAAGAAAAACATATTGTAGAGCACAAGTTAAGTATTACCAAAAAGCATTTTTCCGAGCACAGGTTTTAAGTGCATGACGTTTTAATAACAAATGTTACTTAAAACATTCGCCATGGTTGGCCATGTTATAGTATATACAACATCAACTTTCCATCTTCGTTATTAAGTTATTCGACCTTATTGGACTTCAGGGTGGCATTTTATATATTGTTTTGAAATAAAAATCAAGATTTATGTAGCTGGATAATAAATTCATTTGTCATTTATTTCCATGTTTTTAAAACTTTTGCTTCACAGGCACACAAAAAGCGACAAAAAGCATGCACTGAAGATGGGATGTTTCATATTACTAAATCAATCCGAAGGAATTAAATGTAAAGTAACATTGACTTACGCACTCAACTGCTTCTCGCTGGCTTGTTTACAACAACGTGAGAAAAACCTAGCATCTGTTTCCAAGATATTGTTTGTCAAAACTTGAGAGGTGAGAAAATCAACAAAATCTTATCTTCACCCAAGGATATAGATACTACTGCAGTGGTCTATGTACGTACAGAATAGATATATTCTATGCTATTCTCTCCTGTACTACTTCCTCAAGTAGTATGTGCACGTGGAAACTTGATAGTGTTAGATAAATTGAGATCGTGTGGATATGCTAGGTGGAGTAAATCCACCAAAACAATTCTATTGTTTTGCCAACAACGTGAAAATGGTCCTATACATCTGTGCGTGGGTTTACTATCTTAAACTTTTATATATAGGTACCAATATGTTTTCAACACAAAACGCAATGGAAATTTTGAAGGCTTAAATAGCTTCTAGATTACAGGATATTAATGGGCGACATGTTACGACGACGTGTAAACAACAAACACAATTAGATGTGACGATGCTCAACTATTCAGTGTGAGCACACAAACCACATGTAGTCTGTTTGTTTTAAAGGAATTTGCTCTGTATTCCAAATGAGAAATTGCATAATAGGTTTTTATTGTATGCCGTTAGTTCCTATTTATTTATCTGTTCGTCTCGTAAGCTTTAAACGGTAATAGGCTTTGCTTTTGCAAATTCTCATTCAGCAATGTTTGGCCTCTAAAACCTATATAGTCGTATGGAGAATCTACTATAATAATAGCGTCTTGCATTATGCTATCTGCCCATAGTAAAGTTTGTCTGGTAAATTCTAATTTCGCTTGGTTTATTTCTCTTCCAAAGTGAATAAGGCAGTTATGCTGATACAATAATCCTTTTGTTGGTTGAAATCACAGACCAAGCTGCACTTATACAATAGCAGCTTTCATATGCTTTACCGTGTGTGTATTCTTTATGGGTCTGAAGATAAGATGATTTCGTAGACCTTCTCTCTTTTGCTAAGTCTTTATTTGTGTACATGAGAGGGAAATTATCAGAGGTTTACGGGAAGCTTTTTGTAGTCCATTACGTACATTTTTTCTTTTCCACACAACAACAGATTTCAGACTTTGTGTTCTATATGTGTTATTATAGCTCAAGTGAAAGTCAGGTAGTTATGGTCGAGACGTCGATGTTCACAAACTCTTAACGTATCTTCTGTGGAGGTTATCTATGTTTGTCAGGTCTAAAGGATGCGATGAGATTGTATTGCATACAGGAGAGAATATACGTACAAGTAATTTGTATAGAAACCCATTGAATCATAACTGCATATCATATCAATGTACTTTCGTACCCATCGGTGAAGCTTTTTAGTTGAAACAATACAAGCGATAGCTGTCATTTTCATAAAAGACCGACCTACCAAATTTAAAGAGCTTGGAAACCTATATTGGTAACTATTCCACTGCACTTCACTGATGTATCTCTGAAGACTTGATAGGAAATGTCATTAGGGTAGGAATAATTATTTTACAGCAGATACGGCACCCTAAATGGAATAGTGTTTACAGTGGTGTACCATTAAGTAACTTAACCAAGGAGACCTCATCTTCCTGGTATTTAAATATTAACCCCTTTTCCAGAATAGAATGAGCTAATGGAATTTTTTAAAGCTCCCTTACTATACGTTGTATATATGTTACGTATATTTTAATTACGACAAAAACTTAAAAACAGCATGAAATGTACATACTTACCCTGAAAGCTTTGTTTGAAATAGTTTAGAAAAAGTAAGAAAAAATCAATTAAAGCGTGAGATGGTGTGTTGGTCAAAATATTACATTTATTATGTGTGCTGCTACATATTACGAAATATAGTATGTATAATTCTAGGCTTCTTGGAGGAACTAGTGAAGCACAGAACTTATTGAGTATACCGATATATGTGTATACAGGGTGATAGAAAAATCAGAATGGAGCAAAAACGGTTGTGATTTATTGATCCAGCAAAGGAAAGTCAGTGTTTTTATTCGAGCTTGCATGGATTTTTACATTCCCCAGATATGATATGAAATGATAACCATGGAGGCGTCATGGCGTAAAGTGCATGGTGGCATATATACTGCTGCTAGCTAGTACTCTGTGGCACTTCTAGCGGTGGGGCTCTTCTTCTTGTCTGCGGAACACCAATAAGTACAACATGAAACATGAGTTGAGCCAACCTTTTTTCGTTAAATAGTGCTTCTCCTCCAACTAAAAACCTATAGCCAAGAGTATAAACGGCAGTCACTTTTCTTTTTACTCATCTTCTCCTTCTGCTCATTCCCTCGTGCTATATAGCCTTTTTACATTGCTACTAAAATGTTATGTCATTTTTCTTGGGTCCGCACACACATCACACAATAATCGTTCCGTAAAATATGTGTATCTATACGCAGATATACGGGCTACATTTGTTGGGCACGAAAAAAAAGCTGTATCATGGGGAAGGAGGTTGGGGAGTACGATTTTTGGGGTTTATTTCATTCTCATAGCTCCTTCTTTTATTCTGGCACTTATGGCTTTAGGGTCCTCACTCACTCCTCAGCATTACTACTAGGGTTTTAACCGTAAAAGGAATACTATCAGAGTACTATATATTGTCGTGGCATTTTCCTTGTAGGGAAATCACCTAAAATTATTATACATCCTTCAGTATCGAGTGGGCGCTCGGCATGCCAGCCAACTATTGATGAACTTGGTACATGAATCTACACATGTAAATATATACATATCTGCATCACTGCATAGTATTAATGCGCTTAATCTTTGCCTTTGAAGCACAACAAATTCAGATATCTTCTACATTATAAATGTTCTTTGCTAGATACAATAGTAACAACTTATAATGATTGTATAACATATAGAACATTTATTTCCATAATTGCTACGAAAATAGGAAAGCTAAAGTATATGATGCAATTAATATAATGTATAATGCTAATACATAACGTTAATATCTTATAACAGGTTAATGGTATGTGGAAATGCATATGCTTATACTATTGTAAAAGTGGATATGGAATAGTAGAAGCGATTGAGGGTAATTTCGGAGGGTGGTTGATTTGTGGAACAAAGGAGGGTACACGAAGAAAAACAATCCTTTTCCCGGTAGCCTTTGCCGTAAGTCAAAGTGGACAATGGTCATTGTCAGTATTCTGCCTTGATTCACACAAGAGGAAGTGGGTTTTTGGAGAGCAGGAAGCTGCTGAGTCAGTCAAACTGCCCGTCTATTCCTCATCTACATCCTTTATTGTCTTGCTTTTATGACCCGTCCGACCGGACCTCACTCGCTCTTCTGCTTCTGTATATACACAATGGTCTCATATGTGATGAGCTACAGCATTAAACACAGCTCCTTAACATATAATACTACTGGGCATTACTTACTGGTTCAGAATACAAGTCTGGCAATTATTTCGGTTCAGATGCAAAGCTTCTCGGTACAGAACATTATTCTGGGCATTGCTTCGCATCAGAACAACATTCAGTTTCGGAACATACAAATCTTGTCATAGCTTAACTATCAAATCATGTACGTACACTTTTGTTGGTATTTCTTATAGATTCACAATCCGGATGCACAACTGAGAGAACATTCTATAGTATAGACATTTTTCACCAATACGATTAGTTACAACTTGAGTCAAGTCAGGAAGGTCTGGAAAACAATAGCAAATCAATTCCCAATGAATTATTTACAAGAAGAGAGAGAGAGAGAGATACTCCACATCACAATGAGCACACTACTGACAACTATTAACGTAACGAAACGGTCATTGGTCTTATGGCTTTGAAAAGTACCCTTTGTCGGCTTTTATACTAAGACGTACATAGATCGCTGAGCGAAACACATATATTTTCACAAATCTCTAAAGCAATCTGTAGTTAAATATTGGCATTTATAGAGAGTATAAAAGGGTAGCGAGTCTATACATAATACGAAAAGACCAGAGGATAGTTGGCAAAATGCTCAATAACTATTGCTATAATAGCCATGATGGTGAGTTTAATGCCTTCTGCTTTTAGTACTTACCGACGAGCCTGCATGGCTATAGAGGAAATGGAAAAACTGGATTTAATTTATCAATGTAGTTTGCTCACGGAATGGGCAGTGTACGCTGTGCGTATAGGAACATTACGAGCTTTCAGCAGTCATAATAATTACTTTGGCAGTCTACTCTGAGTTTCTCGCAGTCAGTGATTTTCAATTTTTAAGGTATTTTCTACCTCACAGACGCAGGAAGATTTCGTTTGGAACAGACAGGACGATCTGGCTTGAAGCAGACATGACGATGAGTCTATGTAGTACATCAATGTGCTTCTTTTTACCTGCCGCGTTGCTCTCCGCTCAATGAGCTCAAGGGACTAAAGATTATAGTTAATGGTAGAGCACTGTGTGTATAATCTAGTTGATAGAAAGAAGGCATAGATTTTTAAAAGGTTGGAACTTTACTATTACCTTTTGTATTATTATTATGCGGGGAAGAGATGAAGAAGACGCATTAGTGAAAATATTTTTTCTACTTCAATACTGCTATACTATACAGCACTTACAACAGAATGGCAGTACCTCCTGTGCATTCATGTTGTTCTGGATAGTATAGTTGCTTTGGTGGGATAAAAAAGAGTTAATCTCTGTCAGCAGACCGTAAAGTGCTCATAATGGTCAACTGTAGTCAAGTTATCAAGTCAAGATTGAGTCTTAAGTCCATCTGCATAATTTATGACATCATCGGGACTAAAGTATTGAATAATCGTATCAGAGCATCATTCACTTTTGTTTTTGTTTTTACTGCTAATAGCTTTGTCCTTTTGCGCTTTCCTCTTCCAGCGTTATATTACACATTTTTTCATGGACTCCTTTGCTCCTCCTGCAGGTAATCTTGTAAAAGTCACTGGCATTAATGTATACATAAGAGAAAGGCATGTCTCAATGCTGTCAGGTGCAGGAGCCTTATATACGTGGGCTTTAACCTCCCACTTTTTTTAACCTTTGCACTACAGGGTGATTACAGGTGATTACTGATTTGTAATGAACATTCCATCATGATTCATGTATGAATCATGATAGAAAAGTAATATTTACCTTTTAGAGTGGCTCATTCTTGCTGATACTCCTCTGAGTTCGAGTTTTTTAACTCTTCAATAATACTATGAATGTTGAGTTTATGAACATGGATTTCTTGTTTCAAGTATCTAATATGCATGAAATTTGTATAATTTATTTGGGTGGTAAAAGTTTTTGTATGTCTTCACTGTAAGATTGACAGATATTTCTAGTAGTTCTGAAATTATGATCATGTTCCATTTGCTTTAAGTTAGTTAATTGTCTACAGTTTCGACCGATTTCTTTAATGTTAGTTATTTGTTTGAAAGTAGTTATATACTCTTCTGGTGTATACTGGGTTCTTAATTCATTCAACCGATGCAATTGCATTATGTAAAAACTACTCCATTCAAGTCAATAACAGATTCAGAGATCGGTGATTGCAAATTAGAAGTTTGCAGTGATTTGAATTTACAAGCATAAATTTCACTGCACGTATCATCCGAACATTACACATCATCAAGGTAGTATAAAGGTGTGATTTTCTATGACGTAAACTGTTCGAAAGCTCTGCCTGATGAGAAAAAAGAAGTGCGTAAAACGTTATAATCAGAGATGCATAGCTATAAAGCTGAGGTTGTTCGGAAGTTCATCTGCACGAGGGAATAATTAGGGCAGAGTAACGTGGTAGCAGAGATACAATCGTAACTAGGAGGCAGGAAGACTGGCAGGTCTGATAAAAGGAAAAGTCTAATGGTAAATGATGTAGTAATCCTCATATACACTGGCCAATGATTCCATATCGATTTTCCATTATAATCACCAATTTTCATTTCCGTACTGACGGATTGCCTCATCATCCTATCACCTCCTCATCTCTCTGACAATGAGTAATTGTGCAAGTCTGCTTGGAGGCAACAAATTTTACCTGCACAGCGAAAGTAGAAAGGAGGAGGACAATTTTCACAAATAAAATAATTGCGTAGTAATTTTACTTGCGTGTCATAAACAGTTACAGGAATTGACATACATTTTACTGTTAATATGTACTAGGATATCGCAGGTTGTGAACCAAGGAATTTACAATTTTTCATAATGATACAATCACAGTAGTAATTTGTTGGTAGTCAAACTTAGAACTAACGGATTCATAATGGAGCAAAGTGAAATCGAATGGAGCAGTAAGTTGTCACCGATAAAAAAAAGTTATAAAATAAACGGTACACCTTGCACCTTAAAATGAGATGTAAAGTGTAAGTGTTCTTAGCTCTTTCTTCTCATTGTGGATCATAATAGGTTTCTCTATTAAAATGTTGTTGAGATTGCATCTCCGCTCCTGCTTTCCGAACAATAAGGGAAGCAACACCGAGGATCTAAACACATTCACCGGATTACATGACAAGTAGCATTATCAGGTTGCATTTATATGTAAGTATGAATAGAACTATTGTTTATCGCCGTGTTTGATGATTCATAATCCTGTCAGCAGCTAAAATATGAGGTGCAAATGGTTAATGATGAGAAGCACTTAGATGAGGGATGGGTTTGCGTCAAGCACAGCTCATGCCTCTCATACAACTTTGGACCCAAACAATGTACACATTTACACACAAAAAGATATGGAGCAACATTAGAAGCACACTCCACCTACAAATAAAAGCATTTTAATGAACTCTCATTTGAATTTTTCTAATGAGTTACTCCATTCAAATACTTGTATATTGCTAGAGAGTGCGAATAATCTCATAATTTTTATCTTGCTACACACCTTGGAATCCTATCCATGGAACTATTACAATGAAATATTCTGACATACAGAGATTTTGTTCCGAAATACCAACAATACATATTCAAGACTAGATTCAATGCAGCATAAATTTTATGATTTGATGTAAAGAGTGTGATTTGTCTGTATCTGAAATTAGCCCCATTTTAAAAAATTTAAATGGATGACTTTATAAGGAAATTGTTTTAAAAGGGAGGAGAAACATAATCGAGAGTAACCCCCTGGCTTGAACTTATGCAATGCAATATAAATGCAATTATGCCAAGCCCTCTATTGAAATTGAGCGTAAAATTAAACAATTTCATTAGAATCATTACCATGGATGGTGAAATGGAATAAATGTAAAAGTGTCTTTATGGCAGAAACATATAACACCCTTTCCTTTTGGTTCTTAAAACTTTCTATGCATGCATTAATTAAGTTGCATGGTATTGCTATCATTATACATATATAGGCACACTGTACAGTAAGATTTAATGTTGAGTTGATGTATGTTTTACATAGTACATGTTGTAATAAAGGATGATTTTGGTATCTAGAAGAAATACTAAAAACAGGAGCTACTGAATGGGGTTGAATAGCTGAAGGATACTTTTAGGTAAGTAATTTTTTGCTGAGAACAGAAGATCCTTTTGGAAATTTTAATGGAATCAGATGGTTGATGAAATGTTCCTGTCTTAGGTATGTAGGCGTTGATGATAATGATGTGACCCCGAGCATGACCCCTTGGAGAGTTTCTTAAGTGAATCCAAGTATAATACATTAATATAATATTATGCTTCCTTGAGTACCTTTCTTTCTCCACCCATTATTTCCCAATGATGATAATATATATTCCTGAAAATACTTATTCCACCAAAACCTTTTTTTGTCGGATTTAAAAGGTTACTGCATTACACGTCGGCATTTTTTGTTTGTTTAACAGAAGAATTACAAAATTATAACGCTTATTAATTAGTACATACAAAGGTATACATGGACACTATATGAAGTATCTGACTGCCTGAAAATTTTCTAGAGGATATAAATCCACAACAATTATTATTTGATGGAAATGTTCTGATTGAAGATCTGTTGGAACTTCCTGCCTCACTCTCGCTATAACAATCTTACGGTATCCCGGATTTATTGATGGTTTATGATAACGATAATGGTACGAGATCCATTAGTTACCCGTTATATCGGGTGTGTTCTCCTCTTGCTCCTTTTTTTAGCTTGTGATGATGGAATGATTCATGTGTGTAAATGCATACGAAAGGAGCGAGGAGTGAGTTGAAAATTTTGTATCTAGAAGAGCACTATTGGAAAAATAAGGAGGGGAACATCCGATGCTGGAGGACAGAACTTACTTAGCATATGTATAGTGCATATCCATGGGATTTGAATCAACTCTTTTAAATCGGGATGGTGTGGGATCGTGCCAACTGAAGCAAACAAAGATTTCCAATAAAGGATTTACCCTCCACCGAATCCACACCATGATGATCATTCAAGTTTAATTCAGCTTTAGTTTTTTCACACATTCTTCCGCTAAAGTGATACAATAGCTTTTCTTTCCACTGTCTCTCCATTGTTCTGAACTAAGAGCAATCCCATAAGCGGGGTTACTGTGCTTAGCGTATACTTCAGGTCGCACTGCACATGGGAAACAATACGAAACAAAGTATTTTAAGAACTCAAATTTTTCGTATCTTCCAGCATTCAGCTTGAATTTTTTCACATCAACTTTGATGAGGCCTCCAGAATCATGGCAAACATCTCGTAAATCTCGCTCAGATGGCATAAACAAACTTTGCAGGACGTAAGCAGTAGCGTACATTCAAGAGAAATAGTGTAAATAATTGGTTAGTATTGCTGTCGTATGTATGTACAATCCAATATTACATATACCTATGTACATTAAAGTGAGTCATTTTGGGAAGCTCTTGATTGACATGGATCCAAACAAAATTGAGGCGAGAAAATGACACGATTTTCTTGGGACGCCATAGAAAAGAAAATGTGTATATGGATGTCAAAGACAGGAGTGAGCTAGGATAACTCAAATGTCTGAAGCAGTGTGTTTATTGTTGGCATTACAAGTGTATTGTATGTACACTTGAGTCATATCAGAAACAGAGCATTATATACGTTTGGGGGAAAGTTTTATATGTCTAAAGTACACTTGTACGTGCATGAGTACTGTAACGCACCCACCCTCATTACGTTTTGGTAATGTAGACGTCTAACTTTTATTCTTTAAGGAGGGAAGACGGGCGCCCTAGTTTCGAACCAGACCCGACCGTATAGCTTCGATGAGAATGACAAGGGTTGACAATGTTGGTGACACTGTGTCAACAACTCGTTGACATGGAGGACTCCGTTTGCCTGCTTGCAGTCGTCTCTATTGTATCTGTAAAATGAATTCCCTTCTTTTCCAAGTTACCCAGGACCTTTTGTGTTATTATCTTGGGACATTCTTCGTCTTCCATTCTACACAATAATAAATTGTAAGATTCGTGCTGCTTTTCCTAAAATTAGTCAAATTTGTTCATGTTTTGACTTCTGAAGAATCTCTGTCCATCTTTGAGGAACAGTAGCCAAGATTCAGAGATCAAAGGTGCAGAACTGGTAGATCAACCAGTCTGATTACCCATTTGTCTCATACCTTTGTAAAAATTACTTTCTATAGATCATACCTTTGGTAAAAATCATGTGTATGCTTGAAGTTAGAGAAGGCATGATGATAAGAAGAAAAAATGTTAGGATGTGTGTGTGGTAAAAAGAATAAAATTATACCAACTTTTCAAAAACAAGAGTAGTTCGCCTAAAATTGCTGCCTAATTATGGGATGACATGATACTTATAAGCAGTTTTTCTCCATGCACATGGACATTTGAGTACGTATCTCGATAATTTTGACAACAACTTCAAATGTTTGCTACGTACACTTGAAATTGAAGGAGCACTCTGACTCAAGCTGTAGAAAATATGGACACACAATAGAAATAATTCTTTGAGGTTGACAATAAGTTCGTGCCACCCCATCACATTTCAAAAATACAGCTGAAAATTATGTGCTCAAAACATATATGTACATTCCAAGTAATACAATTTGAACATACATTCCTAACTTTTCAAACAGCTCCAGCGAAATGCTTCTATTTAAACATTGTATAAATAAATCGTTAATTCCATTAGCGAAATCTTCATTTTTGAAAAGTTTGTTGTCGAAAGCTTTTAATTCCATGTTAATATTTTATTATTTGGTTAATGGCTTACTTTTAAAACTCCTTTACATGAACATGAAAGGTAATCATATTGCTACATTCAACCCACACGAAAGCGACTGATTTAACTAGCTTTGTCAAACATAAACATGGAAATACAAGTATAAAATATACGTATAAATTAAATAATGGATAAATACATTATGATATATAATAGACTACCTTTCTAAAAGCTCGGTAAAATTTTTAATTCACATTAATGACTGTGGTAAAACATGCATAATATTTATTGTGCTTCGAACACTAGTAACCCACTTTGAAGTCCATGTCAATCTGAAGCCACCGTTTAGGCTTGAACTGATGAAAGTACAATATAATTTATGAAACATGCTCCAGAAAAAAATTCTATTCACATGCAGGGAAAACATTACACAAAATTACTTTCAAGACATGAAAATTGTACAAGACTACTTCAATAAAAACTTGAACGATCACACCGCACTGCAAGTACCACTAAAGGGTTTCTCTAATAATACCGAGAGCTTCACCACTCATCGAAATTGAAAATATCACCATATCATAGTTTTTCAAGTACATTCGGCAATTATTTAGTAGAGTGGACGATGATGCCGAATCTACTGTATACCAAAGCTGACGATGATGAGTGATCACACTGTATACAGTATCAACACCGTATACTTACTTGTATTGTAATGATGTTGTTGACTGGAACCACCGAGTTACGTACGTATAAGTATAAATACTTTCGAATTCGGAACATGAAGCTTTTAGCACCGTTGTTCCCGTTAAAAGTAAAGACTTTTACACACTGAGGGAGTGATAAAAAACTCACCGAGAATTACACCATACCTTGTTATACCACATGTTCCTCCAACTCATCTCATGCCAAAGAGTAATTTAGGATGTAATTGTTTTTAAATTTGTAGATAATGTAATAAACGAAGTATATCTGTATAGTGAACCATAATACAATATAGCTTCCGACGAAATATGAATACAACAACAGGGTTTTACAGGCTATATTGTAAGGGGCACGACAATGAGGACTGTATAGCAACTAGAGTTACACGTGTAGCTGTACTTATTACAGATCACAGAAACCCTTACATACATTATGACATATGTTTGCAGATGCACATATTTATTAACGGGATGATCACATCTGTACCTTTTCAACTACTGGGTAATATATGTGCATGATTACCTATACGTATACTTTTATATATGTAAACTGATCAGGTAAGCATAAGTCACATCACACAGTGAATCGACATCGAGTCATGAAAGTTAAGTTGAGGATAGAAATGCCATACGGTAAGAAAGTCATAGTCATGTTTAATTAATAACAGACTTATACATAGGATGAGCAAGCCATATGAGGGTGAAGGACCAGGGTTGTGCCATAATAAAGCTAAACGCTTGCCATCAATCAAACGTGCTCCACATGGATATTTTTTTTTGGCTTGGGTGGTTTTTAAAATATCGATTTCTTATTAATATTCCTGCTTGATGGATTCCATGTCTTTCACGAGTATTTTACCTGTGGAGTAAAAAATGAAATACATAACATGAGATTCGTAAAGACTGAATTATACATGTACAATAACAACTCAAAATATTATCGACCATTCCTTTGCGTGCTGCTAGTTTTTTCGTCGGTGTTTCGAATGAATTGCAAAGAATCGCCATACTTACCTTTACGTAAATTACTATCGCTTCACAGTGCCCCAATTGCATTGCGTTTCTGAAATTCATATCAGAACTTTCAATTCGTGACCCCTAGGATTGTCGCCGAAGCGGTGGCTACAAAACAACTTGATGATGTTATCGGTCTTCGGTCACCTTCATCCATATGCGACAAAAGAAATCTAAGAATTAATTAATTCCGGAACTGAAAATATTTTTTGTAAACACGACATCTACAGTTGAGTTGAATTTACTATTGTAAAAATGCGGGTGCATACCTACACAACTACACACACTCTTGCCGTCAGCATTTCTCAAAAGTAGTTTTATCTCTGAAAGTTTATTTTTATGCTTAATTAGTTGCTCAATGGCAAAAACTCGTTCTGGAAGCGTTTTTGTTTTTTGCAAAACAAAATATTCTTTCTACATATTCCAAACATCAAACCAAAGCGATTGTATGCACGTCCATGGAATTCGAAAAACAAAAGCTAAAAAACTTTTTAATCATGACTGATCGTGCTGAAGGCAAGTTAGTCGACTGGTAGACAGATGATTAGGGACTGTGTATATAGCTCCACTGGAGTGTTAAGTTACAAAACTTGGTGGAATCATCCCTTCATGGTGCTAAAGTTAGACCAGGTGGTTCAGTAATAATTCGTAACTCTGCAATAAGCCTTGAGACTTACATGAACTAGAGTTGCTGTATGCTTCGATAATACTTGTTATGATCCAACAGAATAATATTGTTCTTTGTCACAACTCCTTTTTTCCTGCTTGAGCAAGGGTGGAGTTGCCTGTCTACACTAAATAATAATATACGGTACACAGAACTTTGTGGATACCCGTCGGTCAAAAAATAGACCGGGTTTTTAGAATAATATGGAAAACACATTGTATTATTTATGTACTTTCTAGGTGTAATATAATCATAGACTTGCGCTACATCGAACATATATCGTAAGTTCATCGTTTCAACATAACTCGAGGGTAAGTTAATAGTTGTTACTGACTATATCTAAAAACATGTAAAACAGCATAATGTTCATCATTAATAATACGAGAATACTGTGTTGAATAAATGCTGAAATCTTTTTCCGGCAGTATACATACAACCATGTGGTGTAGATCATGGCTTTTTGGCACGCAAATGGCCCCGAATTGCATCCAAACTTAAGATTATATTTAAGGACGGCAACATTTGAAAAATCCTACTTGTTATGTAGTTGCCTTATGCTGTTGAATAAGCTCACGTAATATTACGAATGCTATAGTGACCGTACCAAGTAGAAAAATTCCAATAACTAGTACTTTTAAGACACATACACAGTTTAATTAGCATTAGAGTCGCGCATTGCGCGTTCACCTCGAGCTCGTTCAACAAGTCGGGTCGTCAGTGAGCAACCATCAGGAGCAAGTTTATTTGTAATAAGAGGAGTGGTTATTATGTATGTTTTTCCAAGTAGTCATTATCTTGTCAAATCTTGTTTTAGCTTTGCTTTTTGTTTGTTGTGCGAAAGAAATACTAGATCAGTGATTTGTTTTTCATCATCGCAATTGGTGAATAACATTTGCGCAGACTAGCGAACACCTGTAACTTGTAAGCTATACAATAATGAGAAAGTTCACGGTGGTTATAGAGTTCCACCTCTTGAAGGTAGAATTTAAGTATTGCCATATTATATAACATTTGTAAAACCCAAGGACCTGATCTTTATGTAAACAATATAGTGACGAGGTAACGAGAAAATGCCTACTTAGGAACAAATGTTGCCGCTTACTGCGGAGAGAAGTGCATGCATATAAAATAAAGATAAATTATATTGCCGTACAGAAGTTAACAAACTGGCGTAACTTGTCTTCAAACAGTAGAATTAGGAGCTCATATTCACAAATGCATGTTAATGTTGTATTGTAGAAATATCACTAGATTTTTGTCATTGAGATTGTACACAAATGCGACTAAGATTTCCCCGCCGTCTTAATAACCCTCAGTATGCTACTAATTGTGCTCCAAACGTATGTATATAGATACTTGATCCACAGTAGTATACACTATAGGTCAGGATAATAAAAGTGAGTGGTAATACTTGGTAATACTTAATAATGTTTGCCTTCGTGCAATAGGAACTGTATGGAAAACACACTATTATATTCTATATTTGTTTTAGGATCAGTGGCTCTGGACGATGAACATCAGTCTAACAATATTGTTTACAGTTTACAATAAGATAGAGGATTTGACCGCATGGTCGTTCGTAAAGTACATTGTTTGTTTACATCAACGCCGGTGTGACAATCACAAATGTCACAAAACACTTATTGCGGTTCCCTACTGTCTGTGTACGTGACTTTCTCACCTGTTCAGTCATTAAAGTTATGATTTTTCTATGAACTGCGGTTCATTTATATCTACCGTGTAGATGAAACTATAACGTTCTAGTACATATGTATTTGGGATACATTAAAATGAAGTGAGGACAGCACATTGGTAGTGAGGACAGTAAGTTTAATAAAACACGTTTAGAAGCAAGGAAGCAACGTTACGGGTTCAACTCTCCATCTAGCTCATGTCATACGGGGCTCACGTCATACTTAATAAAGTACTCAAAGTTACTAAATACAGATATATCATGTACATATTTGTTGTCAAGAAATGCTCACCTATTTCATGGAGAGCAGTCTAGCTGACATTTCTGGCTTTCATCGAGTCCGGACAGTTGGCTCTATTTGTTGACAGTCTATATGTGAATGGTGTACAATCTGCTAAAAGTACATCTTCATACACACGAGCTTACCAAACCGAGGTAATTACACCCCTAAAATCACTGTCCTATAGCAAAAGAGCAAAGTAGTGTAATTTAATAATGTTTTGATTCCCTAGTAGTCACAGACCGCCTTGATAGGATGGAGAGGATGAAAGATGATATAATATAGATGGACGACGTGAGATTTATGCCAATCTACAATAATATACTCGCGGCAGTCATTTAGTGCGTTTTAGGTTGTTATGCACTTCTGGCACGACCTGATATTCATCCCGTGTCTTTACATCCATCTGACACCAGAAACAAATTGTATGAAAGCATTGAGTCGCAATGCATGTATGTACGTAAGTATGTACTGACGGTATGCAATGTATGTATAAGTGTCATCGTGAATGTAGAGATATGGAGCTATATGTCCGAACCCTACTTATATGTATTTATGCTCACGTTTATTTTATATATATACACGCTTTAGGGTTATATAAGCAGGGTAGATGTATAGGCCGCACAAAGAACTTTATGACGGAAGACGAGTAAAGAAAATGAGACAAAATATTTGTCATCTCTTCTCTCTCACTGTTGTACACCTTTCAATCTGACTAATGGGGGAGATGGAGATAGATGGATGACAAACTCACATAACGTAACGTAACGATGTAGTATGATGAACAGTGCAAGAGAGAGAGAGAGCGAGACCGAGTGAGCTGGAGGATTTTCACCCAGGCTTGTAGTTGCAACGCGTGGGAAAAATTGCATGATGTGACCACTCGAAACATTCGTCAGCATAGCTCTTTGATTTGATTTCCCTTTTTTCCTTTTTCATGTATACCCATAGAACCAAACAGAGAATTTTATGAGGATCTTCTGATTTCCATGCTAGACTTTGAAAAGTTTCCCCATGTGGAATCTCGGCGGATCTGGCATGTTCTTCTCACGAATCCTTCGAGTTGGTACTTTGCATCAAATCAAGCTATTGTTTAAACAATGCTGGATTACGTTGTCGATAGTTCAGCCCGTGAATATGTGATTTTCCATAATTAACAAAATGGAATGCAGATTTTTGTTTGTTTTTGCTGTCAGCACATGCAGCTTCATGTTGGATTTTCCTCTCAAAGAATAGTGATTTTTTCCCCTTTGACTCTCCTACAGATTACCCGTTTACAATATATTCTACTACAAAATCATTGTCTGCCCTTTAGTGCAATTTAAAATTCCTGTGAACAGAAGTTAACACATGCAGTTGACCTGCAGGAAACGCATGCCTTCAAAAAGTTGCTTACCAGCCATTCGTCATCTTTTTGACTGGTGAACAAAAGCATGGCATTTCAGTGGGCTTCTGGTTCAAGAAAGACAGATTACAGCGATAACAGCTCTTATACCTATGAGGTCATTCGTTTACAAGTTTTCATTTAATGTTTAGCTTGTTAACTGCGGTTCAGGCTGGGAGCTCAGGTGCTTAATATTTTATTAAACATGTGGTGTAGACACTGACTCCATTCTGAAATACGGACTTGACATTTTCAATAACTTTATTTCCAAATACACTCAAGTCCATAACACCTCGATCGGTTTACCCGAGTTGGTTGCCCGCGAGTGGTGTTTTAGGTATGCAAGTATGCATGATGAGTGGAGACTAATAAAAGGAATAAGTAGGAATTTTGTTGTTACTTTTAATATTAAAAGACAACAACAGAACAAAGATGTTTCGAAAATTACAAGAATAGAAGTTTAAAAAAAATGTGATCGAGCGGCCGTACACTAGTCGAGAAGTGACTGACAAATGGAGAATTTATGTTAGAGAATTAAAAGGGAGCTTTTGGTAAAATTGAGTGTGTGTATTGCTAAGATATCAAATTACAGCCAAATTTAGAGCTAAAAGCCATGTTTTATTTCTCCCAATGGAATTGTCACAATAGATTGTAGCATGGTAACTCTACACGCACCTTTTGACTCCGACGCCACTTCACTAAAATCCTGTTTAGTTTGACAATTTACTATGTATACACTATAGGAAACCATGAAACTGAATGTGGAAGAGAAAACTGTGGAACGGTCACCTAAGAATAGAGAGCGTGAAAAATATCCTCACGTATGCATACCTATAGTATATAAGTTACACATATGTGGGTATATGTAACGGACCATATGTATTTCATACACGTTCGTAACCACACGAGTATATTAGGATTATCCCAGATATATGAACCGAACGTCTCCCTGACGACACTCATCCAGCTCTCTTTTAAGAAATCGAACTCAAGTGTCACTGCTAAGTTGAAACTGTACATAGTAGCGTGTTGTAGCTATTGATATTTTCTTATGTGTCCCTATGTTGTAGGTTGTCTGTATACGCTTTGTTACCAGCTAAACGTGATGCCAAAGTTTTTGGAGTTGATTTCAAATTCATTGCTATCATGCCTACAGTCTGAAGGAAACATAACTTAGTGTTTAAGTTTTTAAACTTTTCCTTTTGTACGTGAAAACTGTTACATATATATAGATAATTACATATACCTATGCAAGTTCTGTGTTAAACAATCCCACTTTTGTAGTTTGCATTATGCAAACCAAGGTTGTTTACAAAACGAAACCGAAGTAGCATGTGCTCAACAATATATTTTTTTGACTATTTTTACTACTTCACAACAACTGCTATCTCAGTTTACATAAACATACATAGGTATATATTTATTCTATTTGAACAGAGAGGCAATAGTTTTGTTTGGTAAGTGAATGTGTGGTATGATCATGAAGTAACTATTATCATAGCAGATCATCAAATTGATTCTCGACAAAAAATTATTCGCTATGTTTTTAGATAAAACTAAACTGATCTGCCGGTCCTGGATCATTTACTATAAAACATCATATGATCGATAAAAATGGATTCAATATTCGAAACTCCACTATAAATGATGAAACTTTGTCTACTTTGTACGATATACAACTTCTGGCAGCTAATTTGGGGCAGGTCAAGACAAGATTGATTCCATCACTTCACTCTCACTATGCCGGGCCTAAAAGTTGAGGCGTGAATACAGAAGTTCTAGTAGTTCCATTCATACAAATGCTATCTGATATTACGTTGCTATTTCAGCTTTAAACAACTGTCAGTCGCGAAGAAGTTCGTTCGTTTCCTGGTCTATTATTTGAAAGCGGAGATAGACAAAAAGTGTCTCACATGGAATTGCGTCCGTTGAAACCAATTATGTATGAATCGCTGACTTTGTCGCAACGTGGACATGTGCTGTAAGTATTGATCTATATTGGTTATGTATCTATACATATGTTCTTGATTACTTGAGCGATACATGTTGAACCATTGTTATCAAGACTTAACACATGATGTACTTATGCTGACTTCTGAGTTCTATAGTTGTGGTTATCCGGACATTTAAGAAAGAAGTAGTTGGAAGTTGCTATAGATAGTATATGTAATGCCGAAAAACCTTTTAAGAAATGTGGTACTCTTTTTAAAATCGAAATTGGCCAGATTTTGATCGAAAAACTCTTTGTGGATGAACACATTTGACTTGAAGTTGAAGATTATAGTGACTTCAACACAGTAGGACTATGCTTTAGTATGCTTTAGTACGGGTTTAAGGAAAAAGATAGGTGTAACGAAGGAAGTGGAACTAAACATATAATGCAATATGCAATTACATGGTACTAATGACAGCTTCTCGGGTCTTCCATGGACCTTTTAAACGTGTAGTACAATAAATACTGAAAATAATAACAGGGTAACAATAGTACCACTTCTAAAGCCACACCATGTAAATACATAGATCTTTTTCATCCTTCAAGTCTGTTGTGCAGTGGTTGTGCGAACAATGGAGATTGCTATAGAAGAGAGAAATGGCTCTCGAAAACAAGTTTCAATGAGCAATGACTTGACAATTTCGTGAATCAAGTACATAACTTCGACTTTCTGAAATATGATGCCTGTAATTTCTCTATGAGATATATTATAATCCTTATAAACATGTCATGTATGAATGTTCATAGCTGTATGCATGATTCTTTGCTATAAGATTGCAGTGTATAAATTGTGCACTATATTCTTCTTGACGAATTCTAATTTCATACTGTCAACCCGTTCAATTTCGTCCTCCACGCTTGTCTCTAAAATACCGACATATTACTAAAGTATCTAGCAAAATACTTTGCTACATTTCTTCTACTTACCTAATATTAAAATGCATTTTGTTTAAAAAAAATTCAGTTCTTTGTTGCGTTTATCCGAAGCCAACCTCAATAGAAGTTTTGTTAAACAGCTGTCGTCGCGAATTCTTGTATTTGAAAATTTCAGGGTGACTTAAATTATGAAATTATTGAGTCTATAGCAGCCCTTTCATTAAAGCAAAACTTCATAATATACTTTAAGTATGGAATCGGAATGACACTCGCTTTCTTTTTTCTCTTATCAATAACGAAAATCTTTTCTACCTAATCAAATCAATGCACTTACTTAGACAATTGTACGCTTAGACAAACCAAATCTGGGGAACATTGATCTTATAGTGTTTATTGTATTAACTGATATTAGAGTTGGAATTTAACAGAAAAGAATTTACTGTAATTCCATTGTCTCCAGTATATTCATTACATTAACAAAATAGTACGACCATCAAATTTGTTTAAATGCATGACGTCTTGACAATATTCAAATCTGTAGTCCCAACCTTCAACCAGGTATCGGTATGTATGTATAATGCATAGAAGGTGAAAACTTAGGTAATATAACTTCACAAAAAACGTGGTTAGCTGGTAAAGTGCATAGCTCAGTTCTGTCCAATTTGGTCCATTTACATTACAGATAGAGGAAAGATCGTAAGAGGCTGTTGTTGTCAATGGACAGGAACAGAGAGTGGAAAGTGGTATTTTAAATTATTGGAAATAGTATCGACACATTATATTTAGCTTCTCTTTACATATAATTACCACAACATACATTACTATGCGTACATTGAGGCAATCTTTCGGCAGCAGCAGTTGGATTGCATAAAATCTGATAAGATCAAGAAGGATAGAAAATAGGAGTTTTACCTTTCTCTCACTCTCGCCGTTTCAATATATTACCTTGCATTATATTCCTGTCTATGTTAATATATGGAGGCTTTTTTGTGTTTGATGTTTTAGGAAGGAGGCGGGAGCCAGACGAAAATCTAATCAAATCTGGGATCGGCTTTCATCTCTTTGTAATGCACAGCATTTCCTTCTCACATCAAAGTGGAGCTCCGTATAACTTCATTTTGAATACCATAAACTTGTTATATATTTCTCTTGCATTATCCCAAAATCAAACTGCCTGGCATATTGACATACTAAACTTGATTTTCAGTTTTCTTCCTCTAACCGACTCCAGAGTCATTGCTTCACTCGTACCATTTTGTCAACCCTTCGGATGGCATAACAATTTTCAATCACTAGACGCAAATACTTTTATGTATAGTTTGACATGCAAAAACCAGTACGTTCATCTTGTCTCTGAACTTTATTAAGCTTGGTTGGTTCGATTGTAAATAATTCAATTCTTGTATATATTCATTTTTATATTTAAATTTACGCTTAAATTTAAAAACGGTTAGCTATAGGAATTGAAAGTAGAAATAAAGAAATAGAAAGGATGATCAATAAAATGGCATGAAAAAATACTATTTTTTCTTAAAAACTAATGCATTATCAAAGTTATACAAAAGCAATGGACAGTGTCGGGTAACATCAAACAAGTTGAATTAAGACACCATTGCTTGAACTTGCTGCAACTTTTAATTGGTAAGCACGCCGTAATATCTTGAAGCAATAACCATCAGGACGGTCAGGTAATTGAGACGACTTTGGTTATTACCTCACCTCGCTTCGCTAATGTGTTCGTCAACAGTTCAGTACATGGGATGATGAGAGGGAGCCCTATTTACATTTTGTTCGCAGCGTGTTTTCTGATTTATGTAAAACATAATGCTTAAATTACCAGGTAGCTCAGCGGTGGTTAATATGCAGAAATGGCTTCTTGGCGAGCATGGGCGCTGCAACTTAATCCTCGTGTCGTACAAAGTTGGATAAACAACGGGTTTTAGATATTTGGTCAGTCCATGAAACTGTACCTGAGTTGACGTTGGCCATTTACATTATCTCTCCTCGGGTAGTCATTTAAATGCTTATGTACAGCTTTCAATCGGCAAGGTCTCCGAATCGCATGATAATTTACCCTTGATGGTAATGCATGAAATGTTCAAATTGACTGCAAGTATAAGTCCTCCGGACTAAAAAGCTTTTTAGATATTGGTAAAATACACATAAATGTTTTACATTATTTCCCTTTACAGCTAGACAGTCATAGTTTAGTTAAGTAATGTGGGTGCTCTATATAACACACCGAAAATAGGAACAAGTAGTCTTAAAAGGCTTCTGATATTACTTCTGGTTGGTCGAAATCGTAAATTGACCACGTAATAATGCATGATACCATAGGGCTCATATAATGTTTGATGTGGGCTTGTGTTTCAATCTAGTTTCTTCCCAAAACAGCACCAGGTTTGTTTGTTAATATATGTATGTACATACAGTAACATACACACATACAACGTAAATACAAAAGTATAGCACTTTATAACACACTCTAAGGGGAGACGACTAAATAAATTTAGTCTTAAATATGTACCACGTCGTGAGACGAAACTGTACATGTGGTTGCTTAGTTTTAGATACTACTAGAATGACTTTAGTAGATGGAAGGCTAATTAGAATGTACGTAGATAGCTTCGAGGGAAAATCCATTAATGTCGGACATGGCTAATTATAAGGTTGGCCATCGGAAGACTTGGAACTAGTCAGTGGATTTTTACACACAATACCTCTACATACAAAATATACTTACGATGGGCATGTCCATTCCTCTTTCTCTTCTAGACCGTCCATCATTTGCCTCATTTGAAAGGTACTTTTTTCTTTGCACACACACACACACTATACACGAAGCACCAACACCATATACATACAAGCACATGTTCTCCGTTCCAAACAGTAGTTGCATGGTGGAGGTAATTATGTGTGGCAGCGCACTTTAAAACGTATTGTCAGAACAAAATGAAGTCATCATCATGAAATTTCATGTTTGCATGTCCTTAGAGCGGTTTCCTTAAGAAAATGACGGGCATGCTCAATAAATGTGTATAGGCCCTACTACATCGGAAAAACACATGACAGTTCACAAATATTCCGATGAAGCTATACAATTGTAGTTTATTTTACTTCACTAAGAAAAGCATACACCCGTTCTTATACAGTATCTGTATGTCCTTTCATATATACAGCAAATGTCAAATAGCTTGTGTGTACATGTTAATGCTCTATAAAGACTCAATGGTCTATCAAATTAAATCATCTACGAGAAAGGATATAGCCATATAGGCTTGATGATATGATGATATGCACGATGTTGTTTTTGCTATGCATTGTTTTTTTTGTTTTACTTGAAATTTTTTCTCCGCATTCCTTAGCTGAGCATGATTAAATCTTAGAGTTGTCTAAGAGAGTCATAATAAATCGCAAAAAACGACTTTGTGCGACTATGCCTTTCTAATGTCATGAGTCCTGTAATTTCTTTTATTGTGCAATACTAATTGTGAAGTATTCTTATGTACATTCTTATGATTGCGTAAGAAATAAGGAGGTGATCTGCAGATTTAATTCAAAGGCGTGGCTTTTTTGGCTACTGTTTAGACATTATTACTTTAATTTTGAGCATAATTCAAAAATTGAATGTTTTACATGCCCTTGGGTTGGGTGTATTTTTTATTTTAATTAGATTATCCTTGAGTTGTATTAGTATAATACATTATCGTAGTTGAGATCGGTGAACTCGGTCCTTATTCCAATGTGTATGCAATTAAGCTGATAAATTAAAGTTCTAAATTAAATAAAACGTAGGAAATCAAAAAGCTATATAGGATAAAATTATGAAGTCATTGAAAATTATACTGCCAGTTTCAACCAACTGTTACGTTTGGTTTACTCCTGTTAGCTATTTAAGACGGCTGTTCATAAATCTGTGAAAGAGTTAAAAGAGTTTGAACCCACAAATGAGAACCGAGTTTACTTTGTCTGAAGTATGACCGTGTCTTTTACATGAGGACGGGTGTTTTGAACCTTTTAAGTGTAAGCTTGCACGTTTTCTGACACAAGCTAGGTCTTCGTCTCAATGATAATATCATCACACATGTCATATCCACTGTTCACGTGTTTTATTGAGGCAATTCTCTCGTTGTAAATTGCTTAGACGACTACTGTACGTAGAAGTGAAAAGTGCCTTGAATTTTCAACTTGTTGTATGGATCAGTTAGTATTAGTACAGTTATATGGTTTAGCTTTTCCAGCCTTTTTGAACAACTACCGGCAATCCCTGACTTGGAATACATTTAAGAGTTGTCACTTTAGAGGAAAACTATTGCATGTATGTTAGGAAATCTTGCCTGGAAAGATTGGTTGTTATTTGTTGGGTGTAGAATTTTATTGAAGTTGTTCTAAAATCAAGTTGAAGTTCAGAGGGAATTGCATGTAAATACGGTGTTAAGACCTTACGTTGAGAGAATGCAGTTAAAATGTTGTAATTTTTATACAGTGAGTAGTGCGATAGAGATAAAATCATATTTAAAGTCCAGTTTATGCTTCTGAAAAGTAATAATTTACACCCTTGTTTTGAATTGCTGGTGGTGAGTCCCACCGTAAATATCTAATTGCCTACTGGCTAGTCATGAAACGGTCGTTTTGTTGACTGGGCATTTATTTTGACATGGTTCCACATTGTCCACCCCAGTATATTACAATGTCGTTCCTCAAGGTTCATAAAAGACGAAGGGATATAAAGGAATATGGGTCCATACCTCACATTCTATTATATATAGCTTGTAGACTTTTTGAGGAAAAACGTGTGGTCTTTGGAGAGTATTGAGCATTTTATGACCGTCCATTTTCTCAGATCAGGAGGTCTGTCAGCAGGAATAAAGATAGTCCTGTCAACTCTCGAAAGTCAGACTAACATGTAAAAGCCGTAAATCTCTACAGTGACAATATATTCATCATTGCTGACTACCACCGGTGTGCGACGGGGCAGAACTAAGAGTGCTACATTAACTTTTCTCTTTCGAAAATATTTAACCATTTTATATTGACTCTTTATCCTTTGATCCACAGACTTAATCTGTGAACATCTAAAATCGCCAATCCGGCGTACGCAGTAATACCTTAAACTTTAGGTTTTATAGTATTTAATCTCTTCTGAAGCTACAAACTGAATTAGTCTAGTTGGCTAATATTTATTGTCACTACTAGTAGAACAAACATAAATTCAATAAATTAAATAATACACGCTGAACAAAATTGCATTAATTAAGCTTGTCAACGCATGTCATAACCGCTCAATTGAAGAAGCTAACTCCGACTCACCTGTTGTCACCTGCTTGTATTCCGCGTGTGGAACTCACATTCTCGTAACTTTTTATCTTTTTATCCCTGAGTACACAAATAAAATCCCGTGAGTAAACAGTAAGTAGTTTTATTACTACGCCACACCAACACTAATTGTATGTGACTGAATGTTTTAAGTGCAGTTTTTAAAGCAAATAAAAAATATAGTGTGAACCACAGGTTGAGCTTATATCCAGTTTTATTTTTAAATGTACCCTGGTGTATGAATATTAATTTTTACATTTTTACTATGCATCGTTTTGCTATTTTACTTATGTACAATAAGTGTTCATTAAATTTACTTATATAGCGATGTTATCCTTGGAACAATCACAAAATACGCTACAAAAACTTGTTAGTTTGAGGTTAAAAGCAAAACCATAATTTTGCATCTCAAACTCAAACATACAACTGTACGTAAGGCCGCACACACTTGTTTACATTTAATGTTTTCACTGTCCCCAGAGTCTATTCTCTTGGCATTTGATACTTTGTCACAGGGGAGAAGTGTAATTCTTGAATATAAAAGGTTATAATATAATACACATACGGTAATATATTTTCTTTCTATGGGAACCTGAGTATCGTCAATAATACTGCTTATGGTCTTTTAGAAAAGTTGTCAACATAGTGTTTCATGTGGATGAGTCTGTGGTCAATTCGTGTCCCAATCAACCTGCACAATAGGGGAGATGGGTACAGGCACGCGACTTGAGTTCATTGGGTCGCGTGCATCTTCATTGTCCACATCCCGGGTAATTATTATCCCGCTTTGGTTTTCCATTCAGCGAAATCCTTGATGACCCTTTGTCCGCGGAATGCAGGAAGTGAGCAAACAGTCGGATGTGTGCAACTTCCTAGACCGCTCTCTCCATTTCTATTTTATATCTGCACACTCCATATATGTAGAGAAGGCAAGCTTCTATCTATAGACGATAGTGCATTAAGGGCAGAGAATGAAATATTGTAACCTTATCTATGACATGCTTCCAAGCACGACGCCGTCAATATCATTGAAAATAATTTGGTTGAAGGGCCCTCGTCGTTCAAATTTGCTTCTACGTACTTTAAGTTCCTTTGACTTTTATAATCGCAGAAATATCGACCATTATCCCTTGGCTACAAAGTTTTGTATATGTATCATCGGTATGTATACCCTCACCGCTCTTCAAGTTGCACACTGAGTTGTTTACCGAGGTTGATATTGTCCGATTTCAATTGAAATACAAAATAAAATTAAAAATAGAAAAAAAACATTCTTGTGAATGTCAATTGCCGCCTGCTCATTACTTCCGGACGGCGCTCGATCCCTAATTTATTATCCTCCGTGTCGAATTGTCGTCGGAGTGAGGGAATGATACAGCAACTTTTTCATCATAGATCGTTCCCTATAATACAAAACAGTATCTACGCTCTATTCAAAATGTAATATATAAGTACAGTAGTCGTCAATATAATGAAAAGCAATCAGACAAATACGTTATGTTCAATCACCACAATCAACACAAGTTCAAAATTTGTTGCGGATCATTATGAACTCTGAGCCTGTGAAATGGTAGAGTTGCTCTTTCTCATTGCGTTATTTTTACTATATGTACTCTTTGCAGTTGTGCTCATATTCATGTAATACTCTGACAAGTACATAAACCTATTTACCTAATGTCCTCACAAACTTTTTCATGGCACGTTTTTTAACACAAGGATTTCCCAATAAATTAAGCCGTGGTTTCTCCTTCAACCAACCCTTCATCATCAATTATTTAGTTGACGCGTGTTCTTCACACTATTAAAAAGCACAAAAAAAAAGAAAAGTAGAAAGGAGGAGTTGGATTTTAAAATGGGCAACACCATAATTATTTTCCTTGCAGTAGATACATGAGTACATATAGTACTGTGTGCAAGATATTTTATTAGAATACATCACTTAAAAATAAAGTCAAATAAATTTTAATTTTGGATTCGAACCTTCTGCTGAGAAACTACATGTTTGAGATCTTCTAGAAATGTGCCCTAAATTTCATTTAGAATTTGATTTATTACCGTTTTCGTTTTGTTTACACTATGAGACCGGAAACAGCAGTCGAGGCATAAAAGTAGGGTCTTGTAATAGTGTTACATACATATAACGCATCTTTTTATGTAAAAATGAGAAATCGAAACCAACGTCGTTTCGGCTCCATTAACATGTTGCAATGAAAGAAATGGGTAGCGTTTTTTTAACTTTGGTCGTCGTTAATCTTCATATGCATTGTTTCAACATGAGTCAACATCTATTTAAAGTTGTCTTTCCCAATTTTTCTCAAAATCTGTTGGCATGTACACAGCATCCGATGATAATTCAAAATGTGTATATACATATAAGCAACCATATAGTATACTAGCATATATATTCAACGTATTACATACAAGATTCCTTTAAGAAGCTTCCATATGGAGTGGCTGGTAATTGTCAAGAAATAGTTGGACACAATATTTGACGTTCGGCCGGTGCCAATGAGACCAGCTGCACAAGTTTTTCCTGGTTGCTGTCTCCAGTGAACAAGCTCGGTTGCCGCCGTGGATTTTCCCCAAAGGTTTTGTATTGTCTATCAACCCTTGTAACTTACTTGAATACGTATGTATACTTGGGAGCGTGAGAGACAGAGAGAGTAACACGTCTGTTTAACTTGGAGACTTGACCCTTGTCTTGTTCCTTTTTACCAGTACAACTTTTTGAGCCTCTCTCCCAGTCCGTGGTATGTATCTATCAAGCTTCCAACTCTCACTTTTAACATCCTAATAGCTATATCACTATTGTAGATCTATCTTTGGCTATAACTCATGAAGTCAATACATCTTACACGCTGCACCTCCTCGCATTGTACTACTTATTGTTGTATCTTTCCTGACGGCAGGTCTATTTCCGCAATTCCCTTTACAGCATCATACCTCCTAACCTTCTTGCATTTGTTGATGACATTCTTTCGTCAAGCTGGTACAGCACGTTGGAACTTCGGTTGTGCACGTAATTTTGTATAACGCACATGTTGAATAAGTACTATTATATGTATATTATATGTATAGTATCTATAGTATGTAATATGTTGTAGGCTCTAGAAATTTGCTCTCATCGGGCTTGACCCTTAACAGTTTTATTGTCGTCAGCAGTCAATTTTGCATGTCACACAAATTGTTTAAAAATGTATTATGAACGTTGTATGTAATCGTCTTTAACTAACCGGTAATTTTTGAAGAGAATTTCGAGGAAAACCTTCCGTGTGGTCTATGTGACGTGAATTTAAAACAACTTGTAAAAGCTTCAGCTTATATTTACAATATTAAAGCATTATCCATTAAAATTGCTTATTGCGTTTGACGTACTGATTTACATGTAAGAGAAGCGCGGTATATATAAATACGACAAGAATATAAATCTTATTGTGACATGGTCACTCATTGCTTAACCTTTGTTAAGCTGGAATTTACGACCTTTGACAAAAATTAACGGTTGCATCGATATTTACTTGACAAAAGTATTTAAGAAATTTGATCATTCCAAACCCCTAATCTGGTGAGTAGAACATAATAAACATTTGGTATATAAATTTTAAATACAAATAACAGCGTTGACATAATTGTTAGAACCATCTCATAAATTCCAAGTCAGAAAAGGATAAGATAAAGCATAAAAACAATACCTTCATTATATATTGGGGAATATACCTCATGAAACTTTTACCATTATTTTAAGATATACCTGTAGAGGTTAACTACAGGGATACTTGCTTCAGCTCCTTATATACTGGAGCAGTGTTACAAGTAGACCAGTACAGTCCTCCAGTCCAAATATTTAGACTGGACTTTGGGTATTTTTGAGCGGAACAATACATACTAACAGGGGCTATCACTGCAGGTAGGCCCGAAAGAATCGCACTATATTATTGAGTTTCGATAAGACCCTCTTAGGTTGGGATGCTTCAAAACGAGATTCCAACGGTATAGGTATTTGATTTGGAATTAGGTCGCTATTGGTATAGGAGTATACTACAGGAATTCATATAATGTTATATGTGAGCTTCCTAAAGAGAAGAAGCAATTAAGCTTGTCATATAATAATAAATACTTGTATAGTGACGACTTTGCGATGCCCACCATTGAAAACGTAACCTCATCGGGGTATTTTCAAGTTGGGAGGCGCGTGCTTTTCTCACAATCTGCCTTCAGGTAGGTAAACAAACCCGAACCGTAACCCATTTTCAACAGACTAATTGCAGCAACAAAAATTAAGTAAGGTTATCAAGAGATAAAGACCTGTGTCCAAACATTTCACTTTGAATCCAAAGCAACTACTCACACTTAAAGTCCGAACCAACTACTGACACTTTCAACGAGGCATATTTGCCGAATCAAACGAAAAAATCCTAACGAAAACAAAAAAACATTCGAGCATAGATTCTTTAACGTGCTACAATTAAGTAGATTTTTGAAACGTTTAATTGTGTAGACGAGCCTTATCGAAGAAGATTGTCTAACCAACAGATTTTATACGAATACGATTGGATGAATTGGATGAGAGAGGAGATTCTAAAATACTCTTAACCGCCAGGAATCAAACTACATATTCTATATTTATATGTCTAATTATATGTCTGACTAATGACATTTTTAGAAAGAATTTTGATCTCTAAATCTAAAGTTGAAGTCCAACTGGATATTGTAGAAAATTTATAATGCATACTAATAAAGTTTTTATTTGTACATCCACTCTCTTGCCATACTTTCACTCTCAGATAGGCATGCATTTTTTCTTAAACAAATAAGTAATTTTGGGTGTGTGCAACTGTATTGATTGAAAATTAGTCCTTATATACACTGCAATATGAAAAAGAATGAATTAGTAAAGGAATCTATTTAAAAACTCTCTTTAAAGGGTTGGATATTGAGAGGTTCTGAATGAATGGGCTGATGTCGGTTCCTTGTATGGAGCACCTACACTTAGCATTACAAAAGCAAGTGGAGTAAATGGGGTGTATATGCAATAATCATGTCAAATGAGTGTAAAAATTGTGGGCACATCCCCGTGCAATGTTATCAAATGCAATAACCAGTAAATAAATGAACGACACTCATATATAAGTATATATCTATTTAGTTTAGTTTCTTTATTAACATAGGTGTCCATTGATGAGTCTCTTATTACTGTTAGGGTTGTCGATGGTATGAGATTCACCGGTCGTCTCATCACCAAATGCTTCACCGGTGTGTTGCTACTTAACATTACACATGGAGACAAGTATAGTATTAGATCAACCATCAAGTAGTTAATACAGTACATATAAAGTATTAGGCCGAGCCGAAATCGGTCAGAAGATTCATTGGACCACCATATAAGGCGGAGAAGCTTTTAAGATCTTTGAAAACATGCACTTAGTAAAGTAAAGAGTCGTGCACACTCACACGCAGTACTCACACTTTTACTCCTTGTACCAAAATGTGTACCCACTGTATTATGAGCAATAAGATGAGAGAAAGAATGCAAGAGATTTTTTGTGTGTCAAAAAATTGGTAGCCGCTTCGGCTTTAAGTATAACTTCTTGTGAGGAGCACCGTGGTATAAGTACAAACTTTTAGGAGGAGCCCTTGATTTTCTTTCGGTATTTTCCCTTTCGTCTCATGTACTTTTCCACTCCTTGTTGTCATATTCTATCAGCCGTGTAATGGTTCTCAGATTCCTTAAGTAGCCAAAATGTGTTCCACCAATTCCCTCCTGACTCTTTTAGCTCTCTCTCTCTCTCTCACTCACACCTTGTAAATAGCATAGTGTACCGGGATCCGCCGTATGGGTTCATGTATTTGCGGTTATAGGTTGGAACATCTTTGCTCTTCTCTTCTTTCGGAGCATAATAAGTACATGGATACACATGGGAGAGGTTATGGATTCTCTTGCTCATTGCCAGGCTGTGAAGTATGTACATCATGTTCCTGTCGCTGTCGACACTCCTGAACCCAAAGGGAAATGAATATTTTTCCGCTCTTTATGTAGCATATCCTAATAGAAGACGTGTTGGTTACGTGCTCTGCGTCACCTTCTTTCCTGATCACTTTATCTGTCCTGGTGAGTTTTTACAATTTTAACTCACCTCATCGCCCAAAATTTTACTCGCCTCATCGCTTAAAAATTGTATTCACTTTAGCGGCTAAAAATTGGACTGTCTAAAATCTTTACACTCACTTTAGTGTTTAAAATCTTTTCGTCGCCTAAAATATGTACTCACTTGGGCATCTAAAATCTTTACACATTTTGGTATATCTAAAGAGGATTTACTATATAAACTTTATATTCACTTCATTGCGTAAAATCATCGCTTTTTTAGTATCTAAAATCGTATAGCTTACGTTCTACTCACAATCTTTCTCATTTCATCGACAAAAATTGTTACTGCATCGCCAAATTCTTAGGGGTGATTGAACAAGAAAAGCCCTAAAGATACTAAATTGCATTACGTAACCTAAGTAGAAATGCATTAAGTTTGTTATATGTAAAATCCATACCCAATTTGCTTCTTGCGGTACAATACCCTGCAGGAATGGTCACATGTATATATGGAAATATGAGTTTGCGGCAGCTCTTGTGTACTTTTTTTCTTTAATTTTTCCTCCTCTCATGTGTCTATTTACTTTTAGATACATTATTTCTTTCAGCAAGCTGTAGTAAATGCATCCCCACGTATACAACTTGTCCATTGCCATTCCTGCCTACTTTCATTTACTCAACACTATACACCAGCATCGTGGGCTCAATGTTGTGATCCCTTGAATGAAACTTTCCATTTAAGAGAAAAAATCCATTTAAGATCTAAAATCGTGTTGCCATTAACGCGAGCTCCGAAAATCAACCACTTTCAACAAGGCGGGGTATAACCGGAGGATACATTGTATACATACACGATCATTATTACATAAGGTTGTTTGTATATGATAGAAGTAGAGGAAATTTACCCGACACGGCGAATCCGCTCCATTACACGTCCTGCTTTTATACAAGATTCCTTTTTAACAGCTCCTGTATTCTACTGTATTTACAATCTATAAGTTGTATGTCGTCGTCGTGAGTTTTTTCTTTCCATCTGTATTAATTTCATGTTAGTATATATTAGTAGTATTACCACTTGTGAGCAGTAGTATATATTATGCATATGAAACAACATAGATATCCACGTGTTATTTGAATTATACATACATAAGTGAATTATGTTCACATTTTCCCAGGCGCAACACTTACATATTCATTATATTTTATACAAAATGTTCATAATCTTTGCTTCATGGTGTTCGAAGATGTGAGGAGCATTAGAGTAGAAATGTGAGAAAAATGGGTGAGGATGGGAAATAATGATATGTTCTTTTGAGGAAAGAGCCTCTCGTCGTCGTCTGTAAGCAAGAGGTTCGTCTTCCAAAACACACTGCTCGATGTACCCGTAGATTGCCAGATGTATGAATTTTCTATAGGCTTTTTGCTTAAGTAATCAGATGATGGAAGAGATAGAAGATGAGTGTGGTCTGAATGGAGGGAGCAATTTCAAATGATTTTAAGCGGAAAAAAAAGAAACCCCGAAGAAGTATAGATGTAAGAAAATATCTTAATTTTTCCTTTAGACTTGTCAGTGCTGATTTTTATGCTCATTTTCTATGTTTTTTATCCAAGCTCGGGGACTAGAAAATAAGTGGAAAAACAAAATGCTTTTATTTTATATTAAAAATATCATTCTTTACCTTAAAGCTATACCTAATAGTGTATATCTTATAATAATTTGTAATTCGAACGTTATAATGAAAGTGCAATTGGTTGAGGGTTGTAGTGCCTCATGTAATCGTATTAATTAATAAACTTCAGTCGCAGTCTGTGAGTAAAGCTGGCGGCAGAAAGGTGGCGAGAGTTTGGAGTGGAGCATGAGTGGCCACTCACCGCAGGAGATTTTTGATAACAAAGGTAATTTTGCAACTAAAATAATAATTCATCTTCATACTCCAGTGATTACAGAAAACATGACATTATAAGCGACGTTAATGCCAAGCTATGAATTTCCTACGAAAACGTTTGAGTATTATTGCCTATATTTAGAAATCAGTCAATTATTAATATTACCGGACTGTCCAAGCATCTATGTATATGTCAACGAACAGCTTTCCTACAGTGCTTCTTGCAAGAACATGAAAGCCTAATGAATAATGCCGAAACAATATCAAAGTTGGTTGGTCTCTCTACTGAATAATTTATAATCTTGAAGTCATTCCTGAATTAATATGTCCATACCTGTATCCTCAGTAAGTGTAGGGGATCGCAACGCCATGATCATGGTTTACATTTCATGTCGAACCGAATTCTTCAATTTGTTTCCCCGCCATGCCGGAGTTCCTTACCATAAATATTTAATGTGTTGATCGCTCAAGTAATGATATTCCACAGTACAGTATGTCGTGTACTTATCATGTACGGATGTGATTAGCATAGTCGAATGAGGAATGGCTTGTGTGTGCCACAGACGCCATTCCAATCTATTAATCAAGGACTGACTTGTGTGCTACCAGAGTCAACCCCTCGACTCTCATGTTATGAAATCGATAATATATTTTGTCAAGGAGTAAACGCCGCCAAATAAATATATTATATGCACATTATATTTACTAGATTGAAGCATATTATTATAAATTTAGTCATTTGTCCATTAGTGTTCGTACTTAAAACTTGTAGATACATACAGTACGTTCACGAACTTTTATTTGCAATATGGGAGATTCTATTTGACTGAGGCTCACACACTAAACACAAATATGTAAGACCTCGCTAATTGAACCTTGAATAAAATGAATTTTAAAACAGAAAAATCAAAGAACCTTAGTAATATATGGAAGTATATAAGTATGTAGGATACTATAGGAATATTACATGTATATCTGTAAGGTATAGTAATTACAATTACATATAAATATAATGCAATGACACACACCACGTAATGTACGCTAGAAGATACCTTATTTATGTATATCTATTATCACCGCAATGTTGATGTTGATGTTAGTTAAGCATTAAAGATGTACCGACAATGTTCCGTTGCAGATAATACACGTGGTCGGTCCTACTCTTCTGTATAATATAATCTTTCGGGGAATATCAGTCTGTCGGCACTGGTGACAACAAGAGATTCTCAAGTGGGCGGCTCTTCTCTTTTATACTTTTATTTGATTACTCTCTATTTATTTGGATCAACCAACTAATAACAAGTATAGTATGACTCGTATATCTTTTAGTTTATACGCATTAATATACCTAAAATATTGGAATTAATACTAAATCATCACCAGATTTCAGCCCCTTACACACCTCACCTTCGTGTACACAAACTTCCAAATCTGGCGAGTCAGATGCATTTGTTTTTATAATAAATTATGATGCACTTGAAAACAATATCTACATTTAATTATATATCTACTACAATTATAAGAGATTACAACCTGTACCTTTCATATCACTTTTCGCACATGCTAATATGCATGCGTAGCGCAACGTTTACATGCCTATCAATCTATCTATAGGTATGTTAAATGGAAATTATTCTGTGGAATATTAGTGCATATTTCAAATATATACACAAGAGACTATTATGAAGCAATAATAGTTTGGCGGTATTTTGCAAAGTCAACAGACCCCTTTATGATTATTATGTTAGCCGATCTCTTGTATGTTTGTGGATGATAATCATTTATTTACAATTATCAGAAATTGTCAATAGTCTACAGCCACTTGAGAAACCCTGCATACATCTGCTTATGTACGGTAAACATTCGTAACATTGTCAATAATATTGTCATTTCTCTGTAGCGGCAAACCTTTTTAGTATTGCCGATATTGCGATTACCTCTGTAACTACTTCCCAATGTCGTTGTCATCCCCTTCTGTGCACTTGCGGCAATGCCTTGAAATTTAAAAAAAAGTTCATATATGTACTAAGTAATCTATTATATTGACATACAGAATATAATCGCAAAAGACTGATTTAAAGTTTTTTGTCTGTATCTATCAGCACATTATAGCATTTTTACCTTAGCATAAATGTTATTAAATATTTTAA
This sequence comes from Lipothrix lubbocki, assembly GCA_034696945.1. NCBI lineage: Eukaryota > Metazoa > Arthropoda > Collembola > Symphypleona > Sminthuridae > Lipothrix > Lipothrix lubbocki. The sequence continues at coordinate 28,914 of JAQGAK010000066.1, read as the reverse complement.
TACGTTTGTTTGAAAACATCTACAGGGATACTGATAACAAAGTGAAAAGGCACAAATCCAATAAGGAAATTTGGTTATTGTCTAAATTAAATTTGGAGACTGTTTTCTCCAAGTCGTTTTAATGTTTTGGCCACTAATCATATTTATTTGTTAGATTTTGTCTTACAGCATGCATGATAAATCGATTTAGAAGTATTGGTTCGTTATATTGACAAGTATTCTTATATACTAGTAATGGTATATTGGCAACATTTTCGAGACATCCCAAGTGTTGAAAACATGAATATAGTATTAGGTACTTCTATTCCACTGTGCTGATCCAAAAATGGAAAATTGCTAGTAATAGTAAACGAATGAAAAAGTTACTATTGAAAATTGAAATTGATACTATAAAAGGAATTCATGTACTGTATGGTTTGAGCTCATCACATACTTTGTCATGTATTCACAAACACCGTGACGGCATTCATGTTGGTTGTACAAAGAAAAAGAATGGCGAACAGTGAGAGGTGTATTGGTAGCAGTGTGTGAGAAAAAGGAGCGGAGGTCTATAATTTGGTCTAAAAACTATTAGAGAAAAGGGTGTCTACACATCTCTGAACTGCCACCAGCTCTATAGACATTGCTATACTTGGGCATTGTTGGATTGAAGCCACCTGGTTTATAGTACCTTGGCTGCAGGCTAGCTCATAACCAGAAGAAAGAAGACTTTACGTGTATAGAGCAAGATTGGAAGACCGGAGGATAAAAAGGACAGTTGTTATGGGAAAGTTAGTTGTTACATGGTGGGGATATGAATCAACCACACATGTGGTCTTTGATTTACGTGTCATGGTCATGGCATGCTGTAGCTCTGGGCTAACTATTTTTTATGCCTACCTGTCCATTACTATTCTGTTCAGCATCTTGTCTTGGCTATAGTATCGTAATATAGTATTATGCAGTATCATCTATGAATATTTTGATGATGTGAGCAAGCTTGCTCATAGGAATGATTGTATAGAAGAACATCATTTTTGAATATTTTTATAGAAGAACATCCTCATATAGCAGAGAGCATCATATTATTATTATGAGAACGTTGTCCACTACTTTACGCTATAGTACCTTCAAATATATAGTGAAGTATGAAGTATCGTTGCAAGGCAGTGCATAAGATAAACCAATTGGTGGATGTTGCTACAAGGAGATCTTAATCTTTGTATAGATACGAGGAGATGTAGAATATTAAATCTTGTACGGTTGCTGATGATGATGGTAACTTGTAAGTAGGATTGCACTCCGGATTGGGTATGCATGGGAGGGCAAGAATGGAGATGAAGTGTTGAAAGAGGGAGAGTTATAAGAAGTATAGTGTAGAGGTGCTGCGGAGAGTGAGAGAGGATTTTTGGGCACTGCTTCCTAGGCCGGAGTTGTGAAGTGAATGAAGATGATATTTGGTTTTGGTGGATGAGAAACTGAAGATTCCCTCGCCTTCCTCCGTATATAAATTGGTTCTCCTGCCGAGGAAACCACAGAAGGGGTGGAGTTTGGTCCAAATTCGACGCTCTATTCGAGATCCTCCTGCCGATTAGAGGTGACTCGACCTCGTCCATAAAACTGCCATGCGTTTCCCAGCCGCTCTCTCATCGCTTTGCAGTTGCTATGGATGTCCATACGAGGAGCTTTCATGGGCAAGGGTATACTCCAAGACTCCGACCCAAAGAGTGAGCAACATATGACTCAAGCCTATCCCATATAAAAAGCAGTTCAGCCCCTACATGTATTCCTTGCCTGAATGGAGTACATGTATACACACACTGCTCCGCTAGCTTCTCGTCATCTAAAGCAGCCCCACCATCCAGTGTACATACATTATTTTATGCCTGTGTTTACATTTGAGCACTGGCTTCCACACTGTTCAACTCTGGAGTCTCCATAAGGAGTAAAGCCAGTCGAGTTGATTTTTACATATGCTCTCTCATACATTTCCTCATCCTACTCGCGCTGCTTATGGGTGAAGTACTCCGTGCACCACCACCACCACCGCACCACTACGACGGTCTACAACTATACAAAATGTGTTAGGAGCTGGGCAAAAGACAAACGGATGGTTAGTGTAGAGACGAGCGATCGAGTGAGCAAACCAGTCAGAGTGAACGTGGATTTCCAAGACACCTTCTCGTGTATAGTCTATGCAGCATTTTCAATTGTGAGAACACCGCTGAGCATCGTCTTGCGTACGTATACGGACGACAACACTGTTCTTCTAATACATATTCCAACTGTCCTGTCAGTCAGTCTGGACTACGTCCTCAACTGGTGAACAAACAGATTCTCAACCGTCCCCAAGTTGGTCAGTATTTCGTAAATATTTCACAGTGGTCCGAATTTCAGGCACTGTCAACTGTAATAGCAACGGCAAAAATTATATTATTCATAAAATATTTAGCACTTAATTTGAATATTGTGCTTGTTTGTGTTTTGAAAATCCTACTAATTTGTTGGTCATCTGTAGAGAAACATTCAGTGTGCAGAAGTTCTGCAGTAAGCAAAAAGCAAAGCAACTTAACTCCGATGAGGTTTAATGAATTCGGATTGTAAGCACGTGCCAGTGCGGTGTCATGTGGGAATCTCCACTGTGACCAACCCTTGCAAATTAGGAAGATTTAGTTACTAGTGCGAGGATGATTACGGTTGCATTTAAATAGCATTAATGTTTAATGCAATAAGTAATTAATTAGAAGCACAGCTTATAGCTTCTACGATACATAGATACTATTGTAGGACCCGTCTTCAGTAGTATTTAGGTATAGATTTCTAGCGTTTGTTAATCTCATGAATGTTGAATGAACATGGTGAATGTGAACTTAAGTCTATACTACTACACAATTTATTATACTGAAATTGGATCAATTGGCAACTGATTCGCTGTTCAGAACTTGTGCAGATATACTCTCATATTTGATATGTTATAATTTAATTCAATGCTTAAAATAGTTTAAGCTTAAGTGTCAAACGACGCCGGTGATATGAAACTTTAGTAAATAAGTGCGGAGCTGAACTACTACAAGTGTGAACGGATTCGTCGATTGAACAAGTAATTAACAAATGACTTAATATTACAATTCTGCATAAAACACGACAGACACATTCAAACACGCAAGTGATTTGATCCTGAACACTGTATGCAAGATTAGCATATAGTTCTAACTCCATACAAGGACTAACCTTAACATCACTCAAATAATTTTTGTGGAAGAAGATCGTTGGCTCTTGTAGCTAAAACCCGTCGCATTGGCTTATAAAGTATCCAAACTGTTGTTCGAAACCTTCGTCAACATTTCTCCGTCGAAGGCCGACGACATGTCCGACCAGCCGCAAAGTAAGTTATTTAGCAATTCTGGATTCTTCATATCTTGGATTCTCACTTTTTGCGTAATGCAAGAAAAAAATCTTGATATTACAATTTATTTTTTCAAGTATACATAAAATATTCATATTAATTACACATGAAAACTAACATTCCATGTTTTCATAAATGCGTGAAAAGATTTGTAATATAGGGCGTGCATTAAGAGGTTCGGAGGATGTTAATTAGCAAAGCAATCTTTTGTTTGCAAAAATGCTTAAAAACTATTTATTATTTTATGCATAAAATGAACTTAATCTTATCACCCGCAAATCTTCACAACAATTTTTTAGCAAGCTTGAGACATTTAAAATCATTTACATATTTTATTACCACCATATGTTATGGGTACTAAAATATCATTTTCGCAACATCTTCGCTCTCACGCAAAACATGTTGCAAATACTAAAAATAGTTCAAAAGAATCTTCTCTTTATTCGTCTCAAGATATGCGTTCCTGACCAAGTGAAGAAAATTGCTGCGGAATGAATGCATCTTCATGTATGTAAATGCAATGGACAATATAGCAATAGCAATCACCGCGTGAATGCAAACTGATAAAAATGTTATTTATGGCGTTATTAACACTATACTTGTTCCATTTTTATGAACGCATTATCTTTCTTCCTACTGGTTTTAATTTTATATGAAATAGATACAATATATTCATACCACTTATATGGATTAATTTGCAAAAATAATGAAGTCACGCATTTTCCCCTTTTTAATAATTACATAGAGAAGTTTTTGCACATTCTTAAAAGTAATCTTCACTTTTTTAGCATTCAGAAGCATAAAAATTGGTTAAAGTCTGAGTAACAGTATCTGTCTATAGTTTTTTAGTTTTCTCCTTTGTGACCGCCAACGCATTAAACACTGGAACGCGTGGGTTATTTACCCGGGAAAATTATGTATAATATTTTAAAAGGAAATGCCTGCATGGATAACCCGAACCGTTTCAGATTGTGGAACATGTACAAACAAGAAATACATAAGGATTGGTTATATTTACTTTTAGCTTTGTTATCATGCACGATTATGTCAGGGGTGAAAGTTTTTTAAAACTGTTTTAACTACTTCCGAAATACACAATTAGGACATAGTTTCGTATTTATGTGTTCATATTATCGTCTAAATACCTTTCTGTGTAATCTTATTCTTATTGTGAATCAAACTGTTTACGCTTGCATCCTCAATTAGCCTTTGCAAGGATAAAGGAGCATAAAGGGTTCAAGTATCTACTACAAATGTACATACATAGGAAGTGCCATAAAATAAGTTTAATCTGAGACTATATCAACTTTAAACGAAATGACTTTCATAGTATATCAACCCGGGAAATATTTCCTTGTGAGCTGGTATTTTTTGTACATTATTATTATTGATCACATTTACAGCACCTTTCCCCTAATGATAATTGATAATTTGGAAGTAGTAAAATCTATTATATAGTTTGGCATTTAAGATCTGACGACTGACTAGGTATAATTCCATTGCTCCTTTGTTGCGTCTGGACATTGTGTACGGAGAGATTATTGTATACTTGGAGCCATTAGTACATAACGAATATGCTCTTAGGTTTGATAATATACAAGTATATAAGGACCCTAATCTAGATGAGGAAAAGTTGATTTGGAGCATGTTGGTCATAAAAATACTACCGGTCCTCGACCATTCCAGTTTCTAATTATCTGGAGACGTTTAAACCGATTGTTATGTAGCGCGAGGATATGTGTGTACATCTGAATTGTACTAGGGCATTGTAAACGTTTATTGTTGGAAGGTCAGGAACTGGAGAGTACATAATCGGATTAATCACTATCCATCATGCATGTTTTCGCACTTAATTCATTCATTAATGAGTCTTTTAGAAAATGTAAATAGGTACTTTGGATAATTTAACTCCTTCCTTTCTTACTTGCTGGATGTTGCCCCCGGTATTATCGGATTATTACCGACCACATTATACAACCTTCACTTGATATGGTTGTTCAGGGTATTATTTCCAGTTAATTATGAATGTAAATGCCCCAATACTTATGATCATCATTGCTATATAGAATGTGGGTAGGTTTGGGACGAGACCGTGAACTAGATCATAAATTCCATTATTTACAATCACAAGCAATAAAAATGAGGATCTCAGAGGCAGATTGACACTGGCACCAGCCATTGCAGCCTGTCCAGCCGTTTTTCGTACTTGCTGCATCGCACGCTTAATTCAGCTGATGAGGTCAATTTCATTGGACCACTGTAGATAGATAGGGTGGTGTATAATTGCAAAAACCAGTCTTCGTAGTTTTGTAAACTAAACTTTATAGGGATGCTTTCCACGTTTTTTGAATTATTGTAACTATACATATTTCGTTATTTCCACGTAATCCGTTTTGATTATCATGAATAATATATGTACATAAGCAGTTTTTTTGAAAATGTTGACGGAACATACTTTCTAAAGTAGGGATAACATAACTCTAAGATTCATACAGACGTACATATAATGTACTTCTGAACAAGAAAGAGACAAATAGGAAAACGTCGTTTTGTCAGGACACATGCTGACAGTATTGAGACAATCGCAGTGGGCATATCGAGCTCGCTTTAGACATAATTCCATCTGTACATATGTATATCCTACATATAATACATATATGGCAACACCAAAGGATTTGACAATTTTGAGAGGCACGAGACTGACGAAGTACCCTTGCAGACGTCAAGATCCGTGGCTGTTACCTGTTACTTGGAGCTGACGATACAGTTTACTACAAATTTTATAGTTTACTGTATACCAACTCTGAACAGCTTCACATCTAGACATTGATACAATTGACTGACCATAAGGTCGTCATGTTTTTCTGAACTTAGACTCAAGTGCTAATATCCGTCTGTGTACAAATAACTATATAATTTTATGTATTCTAGTAGTTACGTCCACCCATGCATAAGTACTACATATACAGGTAGGACGGCTTATTATTTTGTGCTTGGTCGTTGACGTGAAGTTACACCTTGAGGAGAACTACTATACTTGAAAGAACAAGTTATTATTAAAATACTGCTGATGGAGGCAGTCAGATTTCCAATTTCGTCTGGATGCTTTTATGAGCACAAATGAATACGTTAAATGAACAGTAAAATTACTACATATTGATTGTTGCTCATAAATGGAACACAGCTAGTGAATATATTCGTCTTAATAATTGGGCCAGCTGGACAGATTTGAATATGTCTATACTTACTGTCTATTGGGTTTATTTTCCTTTTGGTCGTATCTTAGGTTTAGTTCTTTTAGCTGTGGTAATTTAATGCATAAAATTATTGCAGCTGACCATTTCATTACGAAACTGCCGCAAACCTGTATTTATTTAGTTGGGATGTAACAAATAAATAGCTTATTCATACGTGAACCAAACAATAATGAAGCTAAACGCATATAATTATATTTGTAAGCAGCGGGAGGTGCGAACTTAAATAGAAAGAGCATACAACGTGCAATTAGGAAAAGGGCAGTACGAATGGACAATTAGTTACACATCTATAGAGATCTCAACACTTTAAAGAGTGGAACTATTGTTGTGAAGGCATTTCCGTACATATGAGGCGTGAAAGATAGGAGTATATTATGTGAAGGTACCTTCTATATGTTATTGTACTACGTATGTATACGTACGCCGTGCATACGAGGCGTGAAACTTCGAAGCAAGCAATTCATAAAGGAGGACGTTTGTGACTACACAACTTATAAGGTTGTTAAAGATATTATTAGGTTAGTTCACACATATACACATTAAGCCGTACATACCTATATATTTGGAACATTCGAGCGTTAAATGAGACTCCGTCTGCCAGTCATTAAGGGCTATTACATGGGACTTTCCCTCTTCTAGGCACGATGAGAGGTCAGATAAGACCTGGTCTTCGGCGACGACCATCGTCTGCTGAGCATTGTTCTTCTTTATTCATATCATCACCAGCTCCCTGTTTAGCAGCTTCTTGGAGTCAGTAGTCCGGCTACTTACTTTTATTTAGAGAAACTTATATAGCCATTGAATATATGACTGTTTTGAGTTTATATAAGGTATTCGGCTTGCAATCCTTATTATTAGTTTCGAGTGTGCACACATATTCCTGCCATATCTATAAAACCGACCTGAATCCTTCAGAAGATGGTCACCACCCTGAATGAACACAGGAGATGCGGCACTGTCACACGATCAGAGACCCAATTTTATGTCTTAAGCTTGGGAGATCTCATCAAAAGTCGATATTTCCCCTTGTTTCATTTTTTCTCCAGCTTGTTATTAGATACAGTTTACATAACTAGTATAGATGCAGTGTTATTCCAATCGACTGATCCCAGAGTCGTTCGTGCAATTTATTCTCTTTATTAATTTGTATGTATTTGTGATGGTGGTCATTGATAGTGAAATCCTTAGTTAAGTACTTGCCCTGCCGGTCCCATTGTCTTTCATTGGAAGCACCTGTGTAATTCATTTGTGTAGGTGTACTTACGGGCGATGACTATAATGTGCTTAGTACCGATGCTACATATACGCTGTTGATAGGTTGCGTGTAATGTATTCACTCATTGTTTCATTGTGAAAATGACGTTTATACGATAATCCTCTTTTTGTTGGTTGTGGTTGTTTTTGGAACCCATGCAGAATTATACTTGACCTCCTACATTTTTGGTAAGTTTGAATTTAGACTGTAGGCGCCATTCCATGTCGCATGGCAAGTTCTCACGTCTAGTCACATATTTCTTTTTCCAGTTCTCTCCTCATACCTTTCCTTTAAAAGGTACACAGCAACAGCACTGGCTATGGAAGTAGTTCCGTTCGTAAAGAAATCGTCTGTGTAAGGTTGAACCGTGCACAAATTCCTTGTTGAAGCTTTCCATGGAGTTTCGTCTCGATTCATTTTCGTGCATGTTCTGTATACATATGTATTTGCTATAGGTAAAGGTTTTATTTACTATCCTATATCTCCTAACATACTGTTCGTGATTTGCGTTATCAAGAACCCCACTTGTTCGTAGATAGACTTAAAATTCCAAATTGTCACCCATAAAGACAGAGCTGGAGGGTCTAATATACAGTATACACAGGTGCTTGTTTTGAAAGTCGTTGGCGATGGTGGTATTTTAATTAATTACATTAAGACGTAATTATTATGAGTTCACACGAATCCCATAGTCTCTCATGAGAGTAAATATGATAACATCGTTAGGATTAGCATCCTATATTCTATAGTACCTGCACCACGAGTTGTTTTTAGGAATTAGTAATGTGAATGCCACATATTAGGACAAACTTGCAAACTTGAAAGAACTGGATTATGTAAAATGATTATTTTAGTCGCCTTAGCACAAAAACAACGTTCATATTCGTAAAGTCAAATCGTAAAATAAATACGAAAGGAAACACACAATAGACTACACATGAGGGAATGAGGCAAAGCGTTAAGCGTTAAAAATGATGTGCATACAAGTGTGAAGTGAATCCTTTCTGATAGTTGTTACAAGTTCAAATGTGTCTGTATTATTCTCATAAAATTGTTCATACAAGTGTAAACGCGAGCGAGAACAAGAGAGAGAGAACGTGGAGGATGAGGAAAAAATCCATACTCGTTCACATTAAGAGAAAAAATATAAGTACTACTATATCCATTGTTCCTGTCAATGCTATATTTTGCAATGTCATATACTTGCCCAAGTTTCTCTGAAATACCCTGGGATTAGTTTTATGAAGATACTTTAAAAAATTTCAAAACAAATAATTTTCAGATCGCGACATGGATAAGCTTTGGTGGAATTTCATGTAATTTTCACACTTACGTATACGCACCTAATACCTATGTTTTTACCATCTTATTGTAGCACCATTATCAATTATATAATGAAGTTTTATAAGTACAGATAGATAGAGCTATGTGCTCGTAACATGTCTATAATATGCAAAAGTACGCATCTGATGCAAGTTTTTTTCTGAAATTTAGACATTTCAAGTACCACGTTCCATTGTTTCTCCAAAAACTTATTTCCTTGGCGTATTTAATCGTGGTCACTAACATCATTCAGGCTCTTGGTTAATATGTATTATATGAGCTCCGTACTGGCTCTCTATGAGCGTCTCTACAATTGTAAAATTCCTGAGCAAGCTCCATGCTTTAATGACTGGGGTATACGAGGTGATTATTGGTACTTTAGTATCAAGAACTGTAGCTTTGAAGATAGGGCTAGGAAGTAAAACAGCATCAGTTGCCGTAAGCATTAATACCAAGCCTAAGACAAGCTTGTTAAATAATGCAGTTGATGGGGATTTTTAAGACTGAGAGTTTAGGAACATTGATACGGAATCCAGTGTAAGAGGTGTAGTTACAAGACTGAGAGTTGATCGTTTCTATTGCCGTAACGGTGTGCTAAAACTTGGTTAATTGCCCATTTTGTACACAAGATGATTGCCAATTGGAAAATTCCCTAGACCTATTACTCTACAGCACCACCATTCCGTTTACAAGCTCAACATCTAGTATATACAGTATGTTTATATGTATGTGGCTTTAACTTGGAACAACATGTTAGATGTCTACTCACTCTGGTCTTAAACGCTTGAGCTTGCAATTACAAGGTTATACAGTATAAATGTACAACTTTAGTACAAGTACCCCTATAGTATGCACATGAAACGACCGAACAAACTCTTGAATTTCATCCGAACCATTAGATGTACTTGAGGGAATGGGCATTGATGTTATCAAATGAAAAACAATGAGTGCGATCAGAATTCAAGACTTCTAACAGATCATTACAACTCTTTGCTTATTAGGATTGTACGACTGTACAAAGGTGGAGGCTGATTAAAAGGAAAAGTAATGGGGTAACAAAACTAGATTTACACCTTCTTTATTTCCAATCTTTTCAAATGCTTGAATGTAATGAAGTCCACTGGTTAATTTTTTATGATACTCAATGCTAAATCGACGTTGGAAACGATCTCTACATATAGATAATGCAAATTAAGTTTCTTTCCGAGATATATATCATTGCTCGCGCTGACAAGCTTGATTAACTGCATATGTAGGTAGCTTTGTACAGCTTTGTACTTTGTATAGCCTCTGGCCATTATAGTTAGCATTTTCTCTTTTAATTGATGGAGCAGCTTTCAATGAATTTGCAACAAATCAACAAATAAGCCGCATTACCCACTGACTGATATTGATTCTGTAATTAGATTCCTCGAGTTAAAACAACTGCAAGTTTTCCTAATAATGTTCTCCATCCAAAACAATTGTGGACTCGCGATAAGATAAATTCCCGATCTAAATCGGTTAGGATTCGTTGAAGAGTTTTTATTTAAATCATTAAAGATAGTTTCAAGAGTGGGACGACGAGCATAAAGCACGAGCTGATTCTTTGTTTCTTAAAAATCGCAGTTGATCTTAATAGATCGTGATAAGTTGCAAAGCTCAAGTTAAGTCTCGACTGCACATACGACAACATCGATGATATCGCTTGTCACGAAACTGTAGTAGTAGGTAAAAGTATACCAAGTATCAGTATCAATATGGCGTGAGGACTAATTTTGAGGATTGGGCTATTAGAATTAAAGAGATGCATTATCTAAATCCGTACGATTTCGAGGGGATCCTTCTTGTTCTTTGCGATTTAGCACAGACGAGTAGCTGGAACTAAACGTTGAATTGGTGCAACAATAGGAAAGATATGTGAGGACGTGGTGATATTTGTTACGGGAAAGTGTATCTACGAAATTGCCAATGTAAACGTGAACTGATTTCCCTGCTGATTATTGAAAATATATATTCATTCGTCCTCACCCCTTTTGTCCTGGATCATTGTACGAGGCTCGATATGTACACCTCTGCTTTCAGCTTGTATTTATATAGGTAGAGTGATCATCATGAAATGAAAATGAATGAATGAATATCCGACTTACTTCCGCTCCGAAGAGTAACAGCACAACCTCCTGGCACTTTGTCCTCATTACAATACCCGAAAGTCAGTGTTTAGGGACAGCGTTGAACAGGATAAGCACGTAACAGCCAAACCACCAGGCATGTACGCACGTATGAAGCATCCTCCTTCCTACAGAAGTAAAATTCGGTCCTTCAGGCAACAATACAACCTACAAACACAAACTTGACAACTTTTCCAGTACATTCAAATATGTTCCAATGTATTCGTACATGCTCCTTACGACAAAACATAAAAACATGTTCAATGCTATATATACGTCCTATAAAAATACTCTATTTACATACTTTATATCATGTATTTTTGAACAGATATTTATGCTGATCATATGTTAAAACTTACAAAACCTGTAGCTATATACAAGCTATAATTTTGTATTTTAGTTAGTTCGATTCAACGAACCCTCTGGCAGCAAAACGCTTGAAAATAAATCATGAATCGGTGAACCTACACACGAACTATATGTGGAATCGGAGCCATGAGCAGTCAGATGTTTCGTATACCCGGGCAAATTAATCAACTAAAAATCTCCGGTTCCATCTCATCGTGTACGCAGCCAGCATGAGTTTTTACTACTGTGCAGGGATGTACACACTAAGCGTTATACATAATAATGGTGAAGCATTGCATATACAACAGAACTTTAGTCAAAATGTTCAGATACACATGAAACGTCATAAATATATTGGCTATGCTGAAAAAGTGATGATGACAGGATAGAAAAAAGTAATAAACTACATTGTGACAAATCGGCAGTTTAATTCGATCAATTAAATGTAATTTGTGGATCATGTTATGGTCCAGGTCAGACTCATTTTATACTTTCCGACTCATTCTTTTCTATCCTCACACATGGCAAGAATAAAAAAGGTACCGGGAGTAGTATAGATATATACATGCATGAATTCATACAAGAATAGGATACCAACTGCGAAATTCTATGCCGACCTGTTGTAAGGCTCCGATCCTCCGGCCAAATGTATTTGATACCTTTTTATTTATAGTGCTCAAGCAGGCGTATTTTGTTTGCAATCAAGCGAAAGATTGATTTCAAATGTTTTTGTCTACATCCCTAGTATTTTTATATTTGTGCACTATACCGAAAACATTTATATTAACGTGTACACTAACTACTAAACATATGTAATAAGAAAAAAGCCAATGCAATAAAATATTAGTACGTGCTTAATGCTTATCAACCCTATAGACAACTGTTCAAATGTTGCACACAAGGAAAAATTAGTGTTAAACTAATGTTTTTAGCCCCAGAAAATGATCGCATTTACACCTTTTAACACATAAAAATGAATAAATAACCCAAAGGGAGCAAATTCAGGTGTTTATACCTGAGGGGAGGTTTATTTTATTGTGATGTACGCGGCAGATGTACACCTAGTATAATTAGACGTGCAACATACATACTTATTAGTAGTAATAAATTGCTGTTCACTAATCCGATTTTACGTAATTTTTTGTTTCTAGAAAAGCGGCGGCTGAGTCATTGTGTCGGTTGTGGATCTCGTATCCACGACCAATACATACTAAGGGTTCACCCTGACCTAGAGTGGCATGCCGCCTGCCTTAAATGTGTTGAATGTCATCAATTCCTAGACGAGAATTGCACTTGTTTCGTTAGGGATGGGAAAACCTACTGCAAAAGAGATTATGTGAGGTGAGTAATTATTACTTTTTAATTATTTTACGTTTGAGTATCTGTCAGTAACGTTGATATGCAGTTTTTTTTAGTATAATGCAATGAAAGCGGCAGTTTAAAAAGATTTGAAGAACTAGTACTTTGACAATGCAAATGATGTGAATTCGATTATATTGATACGAATTATCTTGAATACGATTCATTTGATATTGACCTGGTTGATGAATAATCGATTAATCGTGTTTACTTTTTTGTGTATTGCAGACTATTTGGTACAAAATGTGACAAGTGTGGGCTGTGCTTTAGCAGGAATGATTTCGTGATGAGAGCTCGAAGTAAGATATACCACCAAGAGTGTTTCCGGTGTATTGCGTGTGAGAGGCAGTTGGTGCCTGGCGACGAATTTGCACTCAGGGAGGATGGACTCTTTTGTAAAGACGACCACGAAGTCCTCGAGAAAGCTGTCAACGGAGAGAACAATATGAACACTCCACCCGCCGTCACTCCTATTCATCACGAGGCTTCCAATTCCGGTCAGTCATTTCAGTCTGCTCTGAACCTTCCTTTATATACGTTATTTTTTCTCTTCATCTCCCTCATTCGCTCTTATTCTTTCTTCGGTATGCTACGTATACATCTACACTCCGTTACTTACATAAATTATACATATCCATCTCTTTCTTATGTACAGTGGTAAGTTCAGCCATCAGTTGTATTCTCCTTGCAATGTCGGACCTTTCGGGGAACGCAAAAGGAAAAGCTATATATATGCGTATATTGTAATATGTAATATAACCATAGAAGTCTAAAAAAGAAGTTTTCTCTCAGTATTATACAACGTCAGAGTTATTGGATGAAGGAACAACTTCTATTCAAACAATCTATTCTCTCTCTCTCCTTTCGTCAACAGTTTTAGAACAAGGACAACTCGGTCAATATTATCATTAGAGACCACCTCACTTTATATACATTTGCTCAATAAAATGCCCAATCCTTAAGCCTTTGTCCTCAATTTTTTGTGTACTCTTACTTTCTTTACATCGAGAAACTCAAGTATGCTATATAGGACCTTTTCTTATATTATTTCGCCGAGGGACATAGCCACCGTGCAACATATAGTTTAACTTTTGTCATCAATTGTTTATTCCTATTGTGTTCCATTTTCATTATTACTTTTTTGAATTTTATTTTATCATAATTTATCTCTTTTCTTTATTCATTTTTATCCCTTTTTACTTGCTCGTCCGGTGTGTTTACTTTTGCGGTCGACAGACATCATACTTTAACGACGTTATTTCAAAATGAATTTTTTTTGCAAAATATTGTTGATATACTCTTGAAAATACTCTTTACGACTAAAAACAGGTTCTAAGTATATGCTTATAGTATATGTTGTGCATACAGTTAAGTTAATAGTGAACAAATATATACTTAAATATTCCACTTTTAGATTCCTGTACAGCACAGACTTATTAGACTGCAGTTTATTTCATTACCTAAATTGCAATTCGACTTTTTCTTGCTTTGGAACAGAATCTAAACCTGATCAGAATATTGAGTTCAGGAGTAAAATCGGTCTGGAACAAACTCCTCATTTTTTATTAACTATTTTTGCCGGACCAGAGGAGAAAGACAAGTGGAAGTGTAGAGTGGGAAGACATGTAGAGAATAATTCACCCTTTTATGACACTCCTTGTTCATTAATTAATCATCCGACGACACTTACTGTACAGGACGAAACATTTGATAAGTGTGTGTTTGTTCAAACGGGCCTTAGTAATAATAGCTTACTAATAATGATGTATTAAATACATATGTAATCACATGCATGCATGCTAGATGCTAAAAGAATGAGTGTAGGATTTCTTTTAATGAAACAGAAACTATACTAGGTACATAATCTTCTGCTTGGTTTACAACGTGCATATCTCTTGCTTGTAAGTATTTTGGACGTAGTTAACTTGTAAACAACCAACTCCTCAGATTTTGTGTCTTGGGAAATGGTGAACAGATGGTTTTGCTTTTTGCTATGATAAGTCAAAATAAAATGTACAAGTAAATATTTGGTGCAATGTAGCGTAAGGATCATGTATAAAAACAGGAGACGAGTAAAAACCAAGAAATACGAAAAAATGATTAGATTGGAATTTTTAGAAAGGAATATAGAAACACCGAAAAAACTGTCTGGAAGTTTTACAGAATGTTTCCTAATAAAGGTGAGTATATGTATATTGTAGAGAGGAGCAACTTGTACTTGCTTTTATATTTCCTTTATAAATTTGTGTATTCTCCTTATAACAAAGAGTTTCTAGACGAAGTAATTTTTATAAAAACCTTTTATATAGTAAAAGTTTGTAATAATCAGTAAGGTAGAGAGAGAAGGTTTTTTTGTCGGTCACAAGTTTTGCATGAAAATTTTACGCTCCTGTTATCATAAACAAGGTCCATGTGTATACGTTATTCGCTGTACCTCGGACTGAAAATCTGTAGAAATTGTTTACATGTTTTAGACACAATAAAGGATTGAGTTTCATATGGAACGTGTAGAATGTTAAAGAGAGAGAGAGAGAGCAATGGAAGAAAGAAGTGAATTGTGTACAAATAAGCACATGCCATGTGCACAAGTGTATTATATGTAGTAAAAGAGTCTACTGTAAAAGTGTGGAGGGTGATTTTTTTTCGACGAAAAAAGTGGGCGTTGGGCGCCAAAAAAGATACTAGTCTTGACTTGCTTTTGACTCTTTGAGCAACACTCGTATATTATATACCTTGTTATATATACTCTGTCTATTTGGAATGCATATAATAGGCTATACTTATACTTACACTCATACTCACACGGTGAAGACGGGATAATATAATGGTCTTTACGTATCTAAATCGGCACATCGCATGCGGATTCTGCAGATGGAAAAATCAATGAGGGGAAGTTGACTTGCCTTCCTCTCCTTCACTTTTCCTCCGTCCAATGAGTTCACTCTATAACCTCCTTCCTCATTGGCTCCCGGCCCGGTTATTTCTTCGAGAAGTGCAGCCCCGCCGTTTCTGCATATTCTCCTTCTGTATCTTTTTCTCTCGCTTTCTATATATAAACACTCATCGTATGTTGTAAGTATATCTTACAACACTTTCCCAACCAACTCTTCGAAAACTGGATTTTACGATAGGATCACTACTACTACATGATTCACTTTATTTACACCCGTGCCAACGTTACTATCATTGTATAGGTATGTTTATATGGTGTTGTATATATATAGTCCATTCATACCTATATGCCAGCACATAGGTCTTTCTCCATAGTTATGTAGTTATCCAGATTCTGTGTACCCCGAAGTTTCTTTATAGTGTTTTTGTGTAGTACTGTATAGTGTTTTGTTGGTAGTAAGTCGTACTGTTTTTAAAATTATTTTCTCCTTCCCTGACTCTTCTACTCGCAGCTTCTCTTCTATACATACACTGTTCCTTCACTTCCTGTCTATAGTATTCCAACCTTGCTGACACTGCATTCCTTGAGGAGCCGACGGGTTCTTGAATGGATTCACTTTAACAAATTCATACAAATGCATCTTTATAGTAACCTGGTCCATGAAGAAGCTATATTGCAGTTCCTGGTAGTCTACTTTAAGTCTTGGTGCATCTTCATTTCTCTCCGCTATATTAGATCGTGCTCTTTGGAAACTACGAGTAGCTACTAATAGAATGCTTAAAATAACTTTGAACTTTAGGGATCATGACAGGTATAGAAAGGCTATGTTATAAGTGCAATCACGCTATCTTTCTGAGGGTTAAATACGGTTATACTCTTTGATGCAAGTATCTTTGCAATGTTTGGACAAGGCTTATGATGCGGAACATCTTGGGAACTGTGTATTTCGGATTCTTTTTGCTGTATTAATTTACTCAAATGTGCATAGGTTCCTTTGTAATTCTTATTCATGCAACGCTTCCATTGAATAAACTTTAGTTCACTGATATGTAGATGATACAATCAACAATATCTTCTGCATCTACGGGAAAGTACTAAGAAAATGATTTACCAAGTGTAAACTACATATTTTGGGCGGAAAACTTGCATTTTGTTTTCCATTTTATTGATTCCAATTTTGCTTACTTCCTCCAAAGTTTTTTTTACTTTTACTTGTTGTTTATACATACTTGCTGCTCTGGGACTGAAGCAGTTTCTGTCCAAAACTTCAGTGTCTCTAGTGGGATTGCCGAAACTTAGGAGGATTATTAAATGTAAACAAGATCCTGAATTCAAGGAGTTGTGTAAAGCTTGGTATATATGCAACCTATTTGCATCAAATAGTTGCATCTCCATGGTTTATGTAAATCACTTCGAACAGCTCCACGCACACATTGTGCCAGGGGAATCCCAAGAGTATAGAAGAGCCAGTCAAGTAGAAATTTTGATTCCCCAAACACCCAGCCACAAATTGATCTTCAAAAGGCTGTCTCAGTATTTTCGTCTGTGTGTTTGTATTTGATATGTATACCTACATGCATTATGTATAATGTACATTGGCCGTATTTGTATCGTTTTCTGAGCAGTATTCCAGGAACGGAGCTGGATCAAATTTGAGAATATAAATGATAACCAAACAAATGCTATAAAAAACACAGTTTCATAGAAAAAATATTTTTTTAACGCGTTATAGTTAATATTTGTTTATAGGGAGTATCCCCTTGAGGGCGCATAAATCAGATTGTGATATAATACCCGAAAACGAATTCAAACTGCTCAGTTGGTAATTGACTTGACTATATTCCTGTTAACGCTATATCATCGTAGGAGGAAGAACTGGCTTCGAAAAATAACGGAATGAGCACGTTTCTGTAATACTGATATGATAACCTACAAAATGCGCTTTAGAATGCAATATCTGCTAGAAGTTGATTGCAATAATATTGCAAGGTCCTTGTCGGTATTTTTATACTTCCATTCATTTTCTACAATCAAGTTAGTGTCGAGATCCATTTAGTGTTAGTGCCGTAATAATATATGTACTTCATACGTAGTCTATAGCAAAGCAGCTTAGTTGCTATAGCGTTCGGAATAAAAAAGCTCTTGAGACATGAATGATGCAAGCTTGCATAGACGGGCGTAGTACACGGGTGCATGAGGCTATATTAGGTTTCTTCCCACTGTTAACATATGCGTGCGCCGGGTACATGCATTTATACTATGGATGTGGGTTTGGTTGGTAAGGATGTAAGGCAAAATTTTTTATATACTTGATGATAGTTGTATATTTGACTAATAATAATTACATATACAGCGCTGCATTGCATATATGAATGTGTATTAATACTGCAATAAACTTTATCGCCCACGTTCATAATAATTACTTCCAGAGTGAATACTCCATTATACTTAAATTTTTTAAGCCCTGTCGCGCTGAAAGTCACAAGGTCGACCGTACCTTTTCAATGAAGATTGACATCCAACCCTTGAAGGAGCATGAATGCATACGGCCCTAGCTGCTTGCTCCTTCCATTGACATTATCGGGAAGGTTAAAAAGTATTTTCTTGTCTCAGTCATTACCATTAAAAGAAGGGATTTTTATACTGGGTTCAGATTGTAGAGACGGAAGGAAATGGTAATTAAGTTAGAATCTTAGTGGTAAATGTTCAAAGAGTTAACGGTTTAGGCTTGGCTCTCTAACAGTAATAACTGTTCCTTCCTCTGTGTAGTAAATTTTGGATGTAACTTCTGTATCAGAGTAAAGATTGTAAAAGTGTAAATGCATGTAGTAGGATGTATACGGAAATAAGGATACACACTATTAGACACATACAAGCAGATATGTAGATGTTAGGTTTTTTGGTCACTACGATATTACATGCAAACAATCTGTACGTTGAAGATGAGTATTAAATCCGATTCGGTTTTCTTTCAAAATCCATTCAACCAACTCCTGTCCAGGTTGTCAAGTGGGTTGTCGAACAAGTTATAGGATACGTGAAAAGGCAATGGAAAATCAACTCACATCCAGTGTCTTGTCCGATTTTGTTTGTGTTTATAACAGTGGAAGGACAAAGATATTGGGCAGAGGCAAAGAGGTTTTAAAATGTGAGTGCAACTTATGTACAATTTTACTGTACGCTGCGTACAGTACCTTGAAATCTTCGAAGTCGCCGTATATTTTATGACTATGTATATATACTTATATATACGCTTGGTTGTAAGCATGAATAACAGCTAAAGAAACAAGAGTGAAACAAGTGGATTGAAATCATAAGGTTAAATAAAAAACAGTACACAGGTATGTATATTATTTGAGGGATGGATGTATAGTTGTTACGCGTTGCAGACATTGTTTGCATTGAACTCCATGTTGAATCCATTGAGTAACTCTATAGCTAAAAACTTTCGAAGATGAGGATCCTGTGAGAGGAGGACGTAAGCTAACTTTGTGTGAGCAGAAGAGGCAAAAGCACAAGGTACTATACTTGTGTATCTTCTTCTCCTGCTGGAGTGGATGAGATCGCTGTGAAGGAAAGACTTGTATAGTACGCAGCTAGTAAAGATGGCAAAGGAAGCGTACGAGATAGACACACATACACATACACATTCACACACACACACACAAGTTTTGTAAGATAACAGAAATTTGAAGAGCGTAGTAGAGAGAAGACGATATGCTAAGCAAACATTGAAATTCAAAGGAATAACCGCTTTTTTCAGGCACTACCTAACCCTCTATATACATAATCATTGTTGTTGATCATCATGATTGCCATCATTGCCAACATAGCAACGTCATCCTCATTCACGATCGATTGTCGGCTTATTTCGTATTGTTCTCAACAAGACTTTACTATGATCACAGGCACTGACTGTTGTATGTGAACGTGAACACTGTTGAGAGAGAGAGAGAGAGAGAACCAGCAAATTGATGAGTAGACCAGCGAGCCCACCCAAATTCCACGTTTACTCTACTACCTTTTATCCTTAAGTACACATGACCAATCTAGACATTCACACCAAATATTCTGCTGACTTGGGCTGCACACATACAAACTTTCGGGTAATTTTAAGCCAATGTCGTTACTTCTTGTGACTTTACTTCCATAGATAACGCGCAATAAGTTTCTTTGACATGTGCTTATTGGGGACTTGAAAAAGTCATACGCCAATATTTTTATGTATGTTTTTCTACGTATAAGAAATTTTTTTCAAGAATTCAGTCAGATTAATATCTATTTTGTAAATGTACATATACCTGCTGCATGTAACAATTTTTGTAAATTATTCACAGAAACTAAAATCATGTGTCCAAGAATAGTTCATTGATGATTAGCGTATCCTGTGTGAAAATGTAGTAGGCGATAGAAGTTAAAGGAAGTCTATAAATTTTCGAAAAAGGAGAAGGATGGTGGTGGAGAGAATGAGATGAGGAGAGACCCTCGCCAAAGTCACGGGAGCCGAAGCCAATAATATCTTGAAGGGATAATTGCCAGTGACAGCTATCGTCAACGACATGGGGGGTGAGGCTGAGGCACACTTACAGTCATCTTCCGTAGTTGTACATTGTACGATACAAACATGAATATATATGTATGTATATACTGGAAAACTCAAAACCTCACTTTCTATGAAAGAGCGCCAACGATTCACGAGCATTCTCTCTTTATCGTTTATTTTAAAGATGAAGCTACTAAGTTGCAGATGGCAATAGAAAATAGCCCTGTATGTGTCAGTGAGAGAGCAAGTGGTTCGGAGGTTTGCTAATGGAAAATCTATATACGTGCGTTGATAAGAGATTACCATTGTTGTGGGATGACCAACCATTCTCATTTTAGGTAGTTCCTTTTTTCTCGGCTACTCGTATTCTTCTCCCTCTTTTCCTTCTCCGATCATTGTGTGAAGCGATGAAAGCTTAGCAGAATCAAGGAGCCAATTTTATGTGTGAAGCTATTTAAGATGTATGCAATGTTTAGCTATAGATGAAGTGTATACTGATCCGCTATATATTTTTAGATACGATATAAGTACGACTTGTATGTGTGTATCAATAATGACAGGTCGTTTCATTGCACAGAAATGTAGCCGGTTGAGCGTATCATCCGTGATTGTGTGTTCATCCAAAAATGTGAGAATTCTCATAAGGTTATTTATTGCATTTACACAGATAGATACTCATACTGGACTTGTGGGTTTATATGATTATTATGTTGTATTTATTTGTCGGAATATCCTCTTCCTCGACCCTCTCCACGTATATAAATCTACAACATTAGTATTAGAGTCATTAGGTCTTGCTCAATGTATAAAATTATATATGACCCCATATATCCACTTGAGTTTCTCCTCCTAAAATATTAATGACTCTCTGCGGAATGAACTGAATAGCCCGAGCTATTCTCATAATTCATTTCCTTAGCAAATAAAAATAATAATCCGCTAATAGAATTTTTGCGGTGGAGCTGATGAATTGTTGCTAAGGATTATTAGATCTGTATGGCGATTATCCCATTTACTGCTATGGACTCTTGCGGATACAATTTCCATCTATTTTATTGTGTCCTGTACGAATATCTGTATGTCTGCATTATTACATACATACTTATTTATTCTCAGGGGGTTTGTTCCACCCGTATACACACACTAAAGTAATTGTCTGATTATTTATTTTTTGATTTTTATAAATATTTGGTCGTTATCAAAAATTACATACATACATTATATTACATACATACATACATACATACATACGTAGAATTGAATTCATCCTACATTTTGTGGAAGCTTTGATTCTCGTTCCGATAGGTTGTCTGTTGATAGTTGAAGTATGTATATCAATGTATCCAAGGCAAACATTATTATTGAGAATGATTGAGTGGATTGAATGAAGATATTGGTAGATCAACTGTACGGATGGACAAGCTGGACAGGATTTTGAAGTCAAGTCAACATGTACAGACTTACATAGTCTCTATGTCAGTCTTGCCCAAACCTCCTTGGATAGCTTGATGATGGCCGTATTGAATAAGATAACGCATGCATTTTACAAGCCAAGAGATAACGTGAATTCATCGTACAAGTGAAGAGTACATGCGATGCATAAGCTAAATAAGCTCATACAACGAGATACATACACTACAAGTTGTTTTCTGTATATATAAGCAAGTATAAATGAACTAAAGGATCTCATGAATTATACACTAATCACCATGAATACATAATAGGTAGTGTATAGATGTGACGTGTTGGGCTGAACAGCCGGTATTTTTGGAATGGTCTGCCACGTTTGAAATGATTGTCACGGTGTAGTCACGGAATCGACCAGAAAGTCACCTCTGAATAAGTCCATACATGTACAGTTTTCTATCTGTCCGTATGCATGCCCCTTTGGATTAAGTATGTATAAAGTGTTAAACTGAAATGTTCAAATGAAGGCAGGCGGATAGAAGCATACAGACAATTACTATAGAAAAGGCCATATATGCATACAACCAATGTAGTAAGTATGTGGTAATAATTGCCGAAGCCCTGTGGACTGGCTGACTGACTGTTGTGTGTAAATCATCTGTGATCCTATGAATGACTCAATAGGCCATGAATGAATAGAAAATGGATGAGAGTGAGTGTGGGGTAAATACAGCGGAAGGGTAACACTGTTAACGGTAGGGGTGCTGATTTTAGGCCCATCATCATCATGAATGCCAAGCATAAGAAAACAATGAATGACACGGGCTTTTATATATGCAAGTTGTTATAAGCATACAGAAGGTGAACAACTCCATAGAAATAGGCCTGGTGGAAGAGAAATGGGTTCTGTTTCTAAACTGCTCTACTTAGTCCATGTACATAAATGATTTAGTATAGACCAGTGTAATTGCAGGGAAAAGTCAGTGCTAAACGTAGGATTTGTGATGATAAATATATGTTAGATTAGATTTTAATATGTTTTCCAAGGAGGCTCGTACCTCTTTCCCTTCTATCTGTTATATCCCTATGTACTTCTCCCCGTGTAACCATTGTTAAGTGACATACGTCCTCCGATTTTCACTAGACTTCACTGTAATACGGATCGAGGCTGTCAGTTCATACTATGCACCTTACTCTGGCTTTAGAAACTTGATTAGGTTGTAGAAACTAGGCTGGAAAACTATTGACAGAGATGCACAACTGTTCATGTTACGCATCTCTGCCTTTCCAACAATGAAATCCTAGACTTGTCTCGGCCTCTTTGTGTTGTGTATGTCCTTTTCAGTAAATATTAAAATAATTGAATGGGACACGTTTGACTTTCCTCCTGCGCTCTTGTTCTCTATCTCTCTCTCTCTTTCGTTCCTCATTTCACTCCGCTTTATGTCATTTTAATTGACACATTTCCTCTACACCATCCACAACATGCACTCTTCCGGGTCATTTCTTCTTGAATGCCTGTTCTTTCAAAAAGAATTAAAAGCTAGACCCCATCGAACTAATTTTTAATAATTATGATATCAGATTCAACTAACTCATTTAAAAACGAAACCTTTCCAAGTGGGTTGAATGCACTTTGAGGATTTAACATGGTTTTGATCCGAAACTGATCCGGAACCGGATTTTAAGTTAGTTTATTACCGATGGGCAAAGGCACTAAATTAAATCAGGTAATTTAATGTAGCGTTGCAGTTCACGTACTAATCCAAGCTAAGCTTGTGAAAACGTTCCTCATCTAAGTACGATGGAGTACCATGAAAAAAAGAAATCTGGATATGATTGAATGTAATTTAATTAGAAGAGGGGAGTACCTTAGTGATACAAGGATATGACATAGTGTAACCAACAAAGTAATTGATTTTCACGGTTGTTCTTCCCTGCGACATATATTCATATGTTGCTCATTGACATCCGTTGATCCCGGGAAAAGGCTGGGAAAAGCGTGTGGAATGAGAGTGATGATGAAGACCTTGAGGGTAGTTTGAATACATTCGAACGACATTATAAAACATTAAGATTCTAAAATATAGTAGGCGCTCGCAGTGAAAAGAGTCAAACAAACAGTATGTATGCACATTTCACCCTGAATTCAAGAGGAACAAAAAGTGTAAATGAAATTGTTTTTTTAAAGTGGCCAGAATAAAGCTTAAGCTCGAAGGATTATGTGACACTGTTGCAATTGCATTCTATCATTTATGTCGTTGTTGAGAACTCCGGGACAGGGAGCATCGCGGCCTGGATTAACAATAAGGAAAGAGCTAATAATACGCAATCCCCAGTGCAGTTTGTATTTTCCAGTTTACACAAAAGCTTTCGTCCACACGTTTGATTGAGCTGTCAAGTGTATTTTTTAAGACTGAGTTGCCTTGAAATAGAAGGGACACATAGTAGTGAAACGCCCTTGCACTTGTGAACTCTGTCATATGGAAAATGAAAATATGTAAGCATGGGGTGCTTTCCCGCACTTCGGCGAGGCTTGCTATCATTTCGTGATAAGTTGAAGCTTGTATTATGCAGTTTATATCCTGGATTTATTGAATTACATATAAAGAAACATTGGTATGTAAGTATAAAACAATAATGAAATTCAATGCTAAAGCTGAGGAGGTTCTTGAAATGCAATTTTGCCGAATGCTCCCAGAATAGATCTTGGGTGTTTGAAGGGAGTATTTATATAGTGCTTGAATGAAAAGAAAAAAAGGAACTCGGTGAGAAAAAGTGAGGATTTTGACAGTATATATAAACAAGAGAGACTCAATGGTTGGATTGTTTTCTTTACAGATTCGTCGGAGTCAGGAACGATACCGGGTAAATTGCGAGAAGGTCGTGGAAATGGTAAATCCGAAGGGAAGCCCACACGAGTTCGGACGGTTCTCAATGAGAAGCAACTTCATACCCTAAGAACGTGCTACAATGCAAATCCTCGTCCTGATGCCCTCATGAAGGAACAGCTGGTAGAGATGACGGGCCTCAGTCCGCGTGTCATTCGGGTTTGGTTCCAAAATAAACGCTGCAAAGATAAAAAGAAGGCCATTGCTATGAAAATTATGCAACAGCAGGAAAAAGTAAGTTTTGTTCAAACAAATTGACGTTAATTCAATCTTACTTAAATGAATTACTTGAAGTATTACGTGTAGTTTTCTGTTCTCCTAATTATAGTATAATTAAAAGAGTTTTGTTGATGTACTAAACGATAAGAGTAATTATGCTTCTGTTAGAGGAGGAATGGCCCTAGTACACGACAAATATTAGGAATGCACTCACTCTTCATCAATAAAAGTTGCAATTCCAGTATGTAAAAATACGTGCAAACTCCTGTACACAAGTAATTCATTCGAGTAGATTTTGCCTTTTCCAATATTTATGAAGTGAACATAGTGTGAATAGTCGATGACATGGTGACGCTAAGGTGGATATCACCTGAATAGGAGTAGTATATAGCTAATGCATAGTAGCTAAAGGATAGAGTTATGATATAAAAGGCGTATATTCTCAATGTCAATGTTAAATTTTAATAAGAACGCGACATGAAATATTCAATAAGAGATTATTCAAGTTTGAGTATCGGAACGACACAAGAGAGTCACCACACATCAATGATAAGCGTTTGAACAAGGAAGATAATGTAGGTTGCCCAACACAGACAGTTCGGTGGTGGTTGTAACGTAAAAAAATAAGAGGAGAGCATCCCCAGCTGTTCCCGTGTAATAACAAATGAAATTTCCAATGACTTTCTAGTTACAATTTAATCGTCATAATTATGGTTGTCTCTCAGGACGCTGACATAGATACGTCCACAGTATATCAATATTATGTGCAATGACAATAAATGCATTCAAATCCCAAAGGTAATTTTAACCGACTGGAGGAAGCATGTTCACTTGTATACAATGTCGGTTCTACTATATCTACTATGTATGTCGGTTCTACTATATCTACTTTGTATGTGTTTTTCCTAGCACGCAAACTTTTATCTTTTATGTTCAAGTACGGAACCAATAAGACCGTTAAACTGTTGGTTGGGATATACATAAATATTTGAGTATCTGTAGTAGATAGGTAGGTGTATGCATGTATGTACCCTGCATAATCACTGTGGGATGACAGAATACTACACATTAGATACCCGGGACAGATGGGGCAATAAAATATTCAATACAGCACACCATAATTATTTTTGAAAAAGTCATATTGAAGGGAATTTAATCATGACGTAAATAGAAACTGATGGTGTGAGGGACTCGTGCCGGTCATGCTCAATGTTTATAAGATAATGATGATTACACTGTTGTGTAATCATCTGTATGGTCATACCGTCAGACGTAGTTTGGATTGTATTAAAAAATGATCACTAATACACATACAAAAACATTGGTGATCTACAAAGTCTAAAGAGGCTGCTCACTTTGCTGTTGAGGGTCCTAAAGATTGCCATCTGTATCTGACACGCGTTCGTGAAGTGCAAGAGAAGCCTTAAACGCAGAAAAATTAGGCGGAGTTGTATTCCACAAGTACATACATATAAACGCTATGTAGTGCAAATTTCGTAACATTTACGTTATGTAGAAGCAAAATAGACTACTAAGTACAGGAGGTACTAAAATAGTGTACAAGTTGACATTGAGAGCTTTCCATCACGGGGAGCAAACTTTATTATGGCCCTTCATGGGTGCATCATTGCCACCGGACTAACTTTTTTATTAGGTTTGAATCATGAGGAGGGTTGCCGGTACAATGCGTAATTGCAATGCAATGCAATCCATCAGCAGGGAGTTGTATACATATGTATAAGAGAATAAGGGCATGAGGGCAAGCAGGCTCAAGGCAATGGATTAAATGACACCGAAATAGTCTCAGGCTTCTAAACATACACAGTAGTCAAGTCTTGTGTAAAAGCTGCCATTGCATATAGTGCTCTTGTTACACTGAAGTAAACACTAGTAAACGTTCCGTGTATTATAGGAAGAGACAGGAAGATCAATATAGTAATGAGGAGCAAAGCCGGGTAAACTTGAGAGACTATATATAGAGTTTCCCTATGCACTTTTGATTGATGCGAAGGAGTAATTGCTCCCGACGGAAATCGACGAAACCTTGCATCCTATAGTGTGTCTAGTGTCTAGGATTACGGAGGCTGCGAACCGGAATATTTTGCTTTTGCAAATTGCCTCTTGAGCTGACAAAGATGATATCATGTATTTACCATCGCTGGTAGTTTAGTATTCTACTAGAGGAGGAGTAGTACGCAGGATGTATTCCAATGTCAGAGCTATTTACAGATACTTTTGTGTATTTTAATCCTAAATATAGATGAAAATAGTGTGCTAATTATGTTGAGTCTAACACATTGTTATTGTTCCTGTGTATTGTAGTTGTTGTACTGTTTGCAGGAAGGAAGAAAGTTGGGCTACGGCTCCATGCAGGGTATCCCTATGATAGCATCCAGCCCTGTAAGGCATGAAAGCCCTCTAGGAATGAATCCAGTGGAGGTACAATCGTATCAACCGCCCTGGAAAGCCCTGTCGGATTTCGCACTTCACACCGACCTGGACCGACTTGACCCTTCAGCGCCCCCGTTTCAGCAGCTTGTCAATCAGGTCAGTGTTATGTAGCTTAGAGTTGTTATCGTATCTCTGTAAAATATTACACATGACTTCGAATACAATTCGCTCATAGACTGACGATTATTCACGTTTTTTTCAACCAGCAAATCCCTAGCTACTATAGTCATATATTACTATTTTTGCATAGATACTTCTGAATCTATTTTGTTCATTTGTTTATATACTGAAACCCTTCGAATATACTGAAGTTATTTTCCTATATACCTATTCAAAAGTATGAATCGTCAACCCATGAGTTTGTGGACAGTATGTATGTATATTATGGTATAAGTTTCACAATATGTGACCAGGCTAACCCAAAAGGAAGAGTCTAGAGCGGGCTTTAATTTATGTACACGACATTGTTTTCTCAAGCTAATTATCATAATTATCTTATCGTATCATACGTGTCTTCCCTCAACCAACCTATCTGTTTTTCCATGTGTACACATAGCGCCAACCAGATGGTTACGAGTTTTACGCTCATTCTGGCGCTCTCTCATTCTCTCTTCAATACTTTATTCTTTGACACATATTCAGACTTTGTAGGTGTGTTATATAATATACGTATGTATGTAAGATATGCAATAGCTAGCATAGTTGACAAAATTCGTCTCTCTCTCTCTCTCTCTCTGAATTACACATTCTCCTTTAAATCTGTTCTGTGTCTCTCTCCAGCTTTTTCGTCCTTTCCCTTTATAACACAACTTATTTAGTCAGTGTGTTAAACTACACTGACTAAATAAATAGAGGCGACTTCATGATATGATAATAAACTTGGGAACTCTCGCTATGTAGCTTGGTTGCTTTTGTGTGTGTAACAACAGTAATAAGACTTGTGTTGTCAATGACGGTATAGATAAGGCTTCGAGTGAGTAAAATTTAAATGGTTAGAATTGGTACTATATGCAGATGTACGGGTTTTACTCAGATATTCAATTTTAACTTATTATAAACTGTGGTCATAGGTCATTTATTTAACAACCAAATCTTCGTACTGTGTAATATTCCTAGTGTTAGAAATATCTATATGCCGCTTAGGTTTATAATATAAGTAGTAATCGTGTAGTGTAAAACGACAGTAAAACAATTATGTTATCTATTTAATTGTTTGTGGTAAAGACCATAGAAAATAACATGAATAATAAATATAATATTTTTTTAAAGTTACGATTTACTTGGAAAGTCTGTACTCTACAAGTTCAAAATGATTAAACATTAAACAGACATAGGTTGCCTATAAATATGAAGACACATATCGCTCCTCGAGGTGCAAGATGTTATAACTCCAAATTTCTTAAATGCAAGGTGTTATATCCACCATCATTTTA
>JAQGAK010000065.1:0-185265 GCA_034696945.1 Lipothrix lubbocki | reverse complement strand
ATTCCTATAAGTAGAAGACTTAAACATAACACTGAAATTTGTAATACCAATACATTCAATGAGTACATATTTCAATAGATGAATGCTCTAAAATGAGCAAGAAGTCAGGACAATATTGTCTGCATACATTTTCTTATTACAAATAAACTGTTACTATGTGCGTACGATATTTTGATGACTTTGACTGATATGTACTTATATATCGTGTAGTGGATGGAAAACTATGTACGCATGATGACTCTCCGTCCCACTCTTGTGAGAGAAACAGGTTATAAATATGCTCAAGACCTAGGGAGAGAGATGAAGTGAATTGAAGGTTTAACATTTGATTGAACCTTTTCTCGGATATAGCTGCGGAGACAAAAGTATAATGTCTTTTGGCATGAAAACGGGTTTTCCCCTCTTTCCTCTCCTTCTGTCTCCATTCAAGTATACGCTTTCCTGTGGGCACCGTCTTACAGAACTTCGTTGTTAAGGCACATGACTCCTATTGTTCATTATAGACGAACTCCTCTAAGGCAATAGCTCTTATTGTTCGTTATGTATAACGAGGCATAAGGTAAGCGCTCTTAGATTTTTCGAACATTGTGGTCCGGATGGATGTGACATTAAAATCGTGTAGGCCTAGACACATGATATTGACATATGGAACAAGATCGATCGTTTCGAATGATGAATGAGGCGCCCGATTGCCTCATTGAAGCTTGGATTAATTGAGTGAAAGTTTTAATAGTTACGGCGGGGTTGACAAAAGTGCTGAATTTTTATTCTATAAAACCTAAATTCTACATGTATCTACCTTCATAAAGTTTAGAGCTAACAGGCTCGGAGTAACTTGTAGTATAGATAACATCTTTTACAAGACTGTTGTTTCCTTTATGCTACGTTTATCCCCATTTTTTAACATCTATTGTCTTCACATTTCAAACAGAGTACTAAACTTGTCAATGGTGTAAATACCTAAGGCCATGCTTTTTGGGGAATTCCTATCTCAGGAAATATCTGAGGGCTTAACTATTTGGCAAATATACATTATTCATCCCGATCCTACATGATTCATCTTGTTTAACATCCAGCATTTGGCAGGTTCCTGTTGAACCGAAAAAGGTCTGATTCAACATCAGATGATATCTACTTGTAAGATGCTTAAGAACAAATATCACATGTATGATTCACATGAATTAAGGGCTTATTTTAGGTTCGACGAGATGAATACTTCATGCTTTCTCGCTTCTGTAAGGAGCTTGATAAATATTTAATTGTGCTCATCTTCTGTGTGTGAGAAGGGTTTTGAATGGAATCGTTAATAATACTATGGACTCGAATTTCGAGTCATAGCTTTTGGCAGCGGATACTCAATTGACTGTAATGGAACGAGTACAACTGTCTATGGTGCAACCTTTTAATGGCAGGTTAAGAGTTACACTATAATAATTGGTACTGTATTGTTTCACCGATCATCATTAAGTAAGACAATACCATATCGACCAGTGGAGATTCCCTCGACTATAAAATACTTGAAATACCTGACTTGGCTTCCAAGCTTCTATATCTATACGTATCATAGATTGTATATGTTAGGTAGCAGGTTACATATGTAGATATAAGGATGGTGAAGATGACGAATAATAGATATTATGGTCTATTTGCATACCATACTTACGTAAAATACTTCTTCCTATTGTGAGAAAGGATGGTTGCTAGGACGAGCACTCTAAGTATACCAGGGGGTTGCTGGAGTGTTACTCGGAAAATTATACCATGAACGTGTGTAAGTACTTGTATGCTTATACTTGCGTGGTGGACATTGACGTATAGAACGGATATTAATGCACTGCTTTTCATGCTGCCTGAATATAAACAGACAGTCCTCACACCTTAAAAATTGGTTGACTTTTAGTCTGTTTCTTATTCTTGTGTATTAGTTTCTATTCTCTCACTCATTTATACCCCGCTTTGTTGGGAGTAATGGTTGATTTTATGAAAGCAGTGGGAACGATGAGGCAAGAAAACGAACTTCGCTTATGACTTGGGCTTTGACTTTGGCTTTGGGCAACGGAAGTGATTATAATGTTACCGTCCGTTGTTGTCCGTGTGTATTTGTCTACGTTTCTCAGTGCTGAGTCTCTACCTCCTTTCTTACGTTTTTTGTATTATTACCTGTATGCCTTCCGTTTATATGCACTACTCCGATGACTCCTTTTGTTACTGAACCCTCCACAATGACTTGATTTAATTTTATCAGCCTTAGTTGCTTCAAGCTCCTTATAGTATTCGGCTTTTGGAATCACAGCCATTCACTTCTTGCTCGTGTTGTTTCGCGTGCCAAATAGATATAATTAAACGTGTATTAAAGTAAATGGATTTCCAGAGCTTGCTTTTTTTCGCACAGGTGCAAACCTGTATAGTACTACTTGCACTTATGTAACTTAAAAGCTCATTATTTTTATAAGCGAAAATTTTTAAGAATGTTTTTGTAAGGGAGAATTTATAAAAGAAGCATTTTAAAGCTAAATAGTATTATTTAAGAGTACTTTGCAACCTCTTTACATTCGCTTTGTGTGTCCTGTTGTGAGTGTCAGAAAAAGTTTGGTATATTTAAAATTGAAATTAATAATTGAAGTACCCATGTCTAATAATTCTGTAAGTGTACAAGTGATTGATGAGTTGTGTGTATCGCATTGTTTCCCTGGCTCGACAATAATAATGTGCAAGCACGAGGTCCTAATCTTTGAATCTTTGTAATTGAAAATCAACAGGTGTCTGGGCACCGGGTAGCACAAACAATTCACACGTATCTAGTCCACCCAATCTACAAAGGCAGGATTCGAATGCTTCAAGGAAGAGTAGCAAAGGTGACGAAGTGGATGCAACTGCACTTCCACCTCTAGAAGATCCTATCGTACCTATTTGGACACCGCCAAGCTCTGCAAGCCCATCGACTCAAAAGAAATTCCGCCCTGTTAACTTTAATGTGCCTAGTTCACCCACCAGCTCTACGCCAAGGACAGTCTCTTTGGTAGGTTATGAAACTAGTTTTAAAGCATTATTTAGTATTAATATAAAACAAAACCATTATTTGAAAAATACTGGTAATTATTACTACTGTTTTTAATAGTTTCTCCCGGCATTTTAAATTAATTAAAATACTGGGGAAACCTGAATCTTCTTGATACTCTTATACCTTACATAGTTTAACCAATAATACATCAACTAATTTTTTTAAATACATAATACTTGTAATAATTATTAATCAATGTTTCTGGAACTGTCAATAGGAACGATCATTATCAGCCGGACATGTAGGACAGAGACAACTATCAGCTGCTCCAGCTCCGCGTGACAGAGATTTTGTTTCGTCTACGGAAGATCATAAAGAAGAGTCAAAGGATTTGAGCCGAGTTGCAGGCGGAGTGTCTGTTCATCAAAATCATAATCTCCATCAGAGTCAAAGCAGCCAAGCTGTCAATTTGCCAAAATATCAAAGTCCTACTGTGACACTTTTGCAGAAAGCTCGGGGTACAAGTTTTGTTTATGTTTCTTTTACGTACATTAAAATCGTGTCAGATGGACTATTTTTTTTCACTTTGCTTCATTCGGAAGGCCTTTGGCGAGTTATCAGAAACGGAATTGTTTGAATAGTATTCGAAATTTAATACTGAGAACGTATCTATATAGCCATCGCTGTAAATTTATTCCTCTAACTTTTCAAATTTATTTCAATTTTATGTGACCCACCACTTGAGATTTTGTAAACATTATTTTTTCTGGTACTTATACTCAATTTTTTAATGTTGTAGTCATTTATCTATAAAATGTGGCTCAGTTTTTAATGTTTTTGTCATTTATCTACACAATGTGTATACATGTACCCACTCATTCTTCGCTATTTACAGAGGCGACTTATTTTTTTATTTATGAATTCCCTCATGAAATGTTTCTCTCGATCAGAAACAAATCATACTCCTTGTTATTATTCATGTTCAATCACTGAAAACAAGTAATTTTTACAATTGGTTCCATATATGTAGGTATCTGTAGTTTTATTAGAGTGTATTTATTGCTGTTTTGTTAGTGCTCAGCAGCAGTGCTAATCAGTAAAACCTGTAGAATGTTGTAAAAAAATATGTCTGAATATGAAGTATTGGCTGTATCAAGAAGACAGATCTTAATTTCCAATTCACATCCACACGCAGCAAGTAATAATGGTTATGCATCTTCTTGTACGATAGAATAATGTTGGTGAATGATCATCTGTAAATTTTTTTCAGAGGGCCACTTGCCAAAAGGTGCTCTTTATTTGGATCATAAAAACCCAGGAGTTCAACGAAGTAGTTCTGCATCTGGAGGTTTCAACTCGTTACTTCCTCAACAGCATCCGGTGGCGGGTCCTTCATCTTATTCACAGCAGCCGTCTTCTTTGAATCCTAATGATACGCGTGAGCTCTCGTCGTATTTATTATTACAAACTTATTTCGTGTACGCACTCCATGAGACTAGTACCTACATGAACATTTTTATACATTGGGCAATACTGAATAAAATTTATGACTGACTTCTTCCTCGTCGTCTTCGTCTGGGAAGGAGTTACGTATAAGTATTTATGATATATCATGGACCATCTTCAAGAGTGCTTCCTGGTTTTAAGATCACATAATAAGCAGGTTTTTCATGTATTTTTTTTTGCTATTCTTACAGTTTATGAATTGAAAAGAGAAGACTACAAAACTACTCCTACTGGGGCCACACGACGCGTAGAGTTTACTCCAAGAAAATACGACGGAGTCGGACCAACCACTCCTGAAGGTGTACCAATATCTTTAAAAAGTGTAAGTGTTTCATGCCTAATGTTATTTTAAATAAAATACTATTTTTCCTAAACTATTTGGTACTAATCCCTTTGAATGTTTTGGATTTTTTAGGGCATTACTAGCAACGGCCATGAATGGTATCGTCGTATGTACGAATCCCTTCACGTAGATAAACCTCATAGAAAAGGTAAGAAGTAGTTCTACCCGGCAAGTCAGTTAACAATGATGCAGCTAATAATATTTTCAAAGATGCTACGTTATTCACCGAAATACCTCTAGAGATAAGAAAATATACGTATGTCAACAGGACAGACAAATCAGTCTACAAAATCCTGAATCTTATTTAAAATTGTTTTCTTAATAACTTTTAAATTGTAAATTTTAATTATGAATTTGACTCAAAATCATTTGTTTCTTTTTATTACTCGATTTAAAATTTGATCCCTTGGCTGGAAATGGGCGAAGCAGATTATCTAACAGTCAGATACAGACGAAAAGGTGACAGTGATTTCCCCTGTTTTCCGTTTGATCGTCTATAATAATAATGTATTACTAAAGCTGTGAACAATACTTGTTGTACTAACAGTTATATCCACTAACTTCTAATCCTGTACATTACTCACAATTTGAAAAGCTACAAATTGAGTTTTAACAAAAGTGTTAATTTCACCTTAATAACTTGTAAATTGACGTTGTACCTTTTATTGCGCAGTAGCCTAACTGAAAGCCAAGATTGACGATCTGTAATGATGATGATCTATGTACTTAAATAGTTTCCATTTATTCTTTTCATGATATACTGTCTGTGTACATACTCTAGCTGTTGGATAGTTAACAGGATCTTTTTCTCTATATGTCTTCTGTCCAGAAATGTTGCATGACCATTTTTGAGTTCTTGGTGTCAGCGATGGAGTCTGTTGTATATTACTAAAGAAAGTAGAGATATTGAAATTATTATTATCTTCTGTGTGTCGAATACTGAATATTGTTGTAATAAATAATTGTAAAAATGTATGAAGTATGAATGAATGTAGGTGGGAATGCTCGTATTGTAAACAACTGATTAATTCAATGTAATTGAATCATTGTAGGAGCACCTTTGAGATCACCTTTTGGTGGTGCCAGCGGATCCTGGTCAGAACCAGAAGGTTACGAGTCCGATACTTACGCTTATAAGTACGCCACTCTTGACCGAAGAAAACTTCGTGATCTTTACGTTCCCGACACAGAGTACCTTTCACCGGGCCCTTCGACTCCTACTTCCATTCCAGGAAGTATTCGATTCACTCCGGGCCGGATAGAAGATTACACTCCAGGAAATTCCTCTGTAGCTGCTAAAGAAATTCGACGTCATAAGCCTACACTTCAATGGTATATCATCTTGGACAGATTTTAACTGTCCCCTATCAAAAACATTTAAATTTGTATCCGTTATTGTACATGTAAATAGTTTATTCAGTGTTAACTTAATGTATTCAGAATAACCCACGATCCGTAAATGTTTTGTCTTACTCAATTTGCTCGTCGGTATATAGTTTCATGACTAAAGACACATTTATATACCTTTGAAGCGTGATTACACACGCTGAAGCCTTGAAATATTTTAAACTTAAGTGTCTTAACTTAAAATTGTATACCGATACAGGTCGGAAAAGTTGAACACTAAATGTAAACACAAAAATGATTCAATGTATAGTCGGTGGAGACTTCAAATCCATTAAAAATCTATTTCCATTCTTTACTCATTCACATCATTACCACTTGAGAATAATGAGATTTAATCGAATGTGAATGTAAAATACAATGTTACTGATGGTTTTTTAATGATTGAACCACAGGGCATTAGGATCGAAAGACCTTGGATACGAGAGTGACTCCAATCTGGTCATTAGGAAGCGACAAGAAGCACAAGATATTCCACCGCCTCCTCCATTAAGCCCTGCAGAGCAGCGCCAAGTATACGTTGACATTCAGAAAGGCGGCGAAGTTCCTTTACACGGTTTACGTAAGCCTGCACCGGAGAAACCCAAAGGTCAGTCTTTAATAATAATATTTGACTGTAATAGCATTTACAAACACTTGTTTTCACTTTAAGTTGCAAAAATATTTCATATAGTCACTTATTCCTTGATTCCGTTACCAATCTATTGAATCAACAATCTTTACAAATATTGTAATATGTATATAAACTTGTGATTTCTCATTTGGCACAATTATATATTATAGTTTAGCCTTTATTATATTAGATCCTCAATGGATTTTCTCATATGTGTAATGTATATATCTACTCAGTAATCACTTGAAAGATATGTAGGAGAATCATATTGCTCTATAATATGTTCTGTATCTCTTGTAAGCCGTCGTTTCTTGATTTCGTAGTTATTATACTCTAAAATTATTTAATGTATTACCATCTCTGTAAATCTCATCACGCTTGTTAATTTTGTAATTATTATTGTTTAGTGTTTGTTTTTTATCTTCTCTGGAGAATTCGGTTGCTTGCTGAAAGGTATTTATCGTTGTATTTTGCTTCTTTATTTATTGTTTTACTGATTCCATTAGTTTTATTGCATGTTTCATTATTTACAATGGTATTTAACGATTTTATTTATTGCTTTATAACGCTTGCTGCTTCCATTTTTGAATATAACATTATTGCTTCTGCCTGTTGGTAATAAAACATGACATTATTAATTCTGTGGGAGGAGTTTGACACGACTCGTTATTTTTTTACGACTGTTTCTGCGAGGGGCATAATTAGAAATATTTGTACCCATTGCATAGAAAGTGTATCCTTGTCGTTAACATTATTTATTTGGATATTATTATTATTATTCTCTCAACTTTACAATTTACAACTAATCACATTATTGGCAACATTGGGGTGGATTTTTTGATTTTGGGCCGGTATAAGTACAAGTCAATCTCATACTAAATAGGTTTTCTAACATATATTATATAGTATTGTTGTAGATTGTAATCATAATATATAACACATTTCGGTACATTTGTTTTCATATCTAAACTAAAACATTAATCCATATAACTAATTCCAACATTTAAGTACAAGTCAATATTTATTAGTTATTGTTTAATTTATTCAAAATAAGCTTACTCCTATATACACAATGTATTTCATTGCTCAAATTATTGTGAACATGAGTTCAAGAATATTTACATAACAGAGAGCACATATTATGAATGACGTATTATACACACCCTTGGCAATATTTTTGCATGCTCATTATTCCAGATATTGACAATTTGTTCTCAAATCAATGAATCAACCGCAAGTTAAATACAGATGTGTCGTTTAACCCTGATTGAAAAGCTTCAAGTTAGGCGAAATCAATTGCAACTTGAAATGTACATATATACTTACATACATTTAATAGAAATGACAAGGTTCCATTGCATCAAACTGGATTACTCACATGTCATCTGCATTTGAAGGATCATCATTAGAATATCATTGCATTTTCATCTGCCAGTCCGTTAGAGAATATTATAGTGGAGATACATAGATTTTGCGAACTATCATCCAGATATTAATTTTTGAGTGACTCTCACGACTTTGAGAAGGAAGCAAGAATTAATTCTTCAAGTAATAACGAAGTTGAAATAAGTGCAGGAATAAAAAGTTGAAAATGGAATCTCTCCGTGGACTTTACTACTACTATACTGAATCCCTCAGAAAACGGACTTTTCTTGATACTTTGCTCTGCCAAAGCTGAACTACATACGATTTAATGAAAGCATGTCGCGGGTTTTGGTGGCCGGGATCTCTTTTTGCCTCGTATAACATCGCAGCACTGAGCGTAATAATTTGTTTATATAAACTCCCTCGAAAACAACTCTCAACTGCGTGTAATAAAAAGTTGGAATAAGCAAGAGTGCAATAAGTAAGTATAATAAGTACAGTATAAACTGTATCACACTAGTTGTAAAAGCCGTAATTTTTGAACTATCGCAGTCACAGCTGTACTTAAATACTCGGGAAAATATCTTGCACACACGGCATTCTTGTTGGTTGACATTTGTAGTCTTTTGACCAACATGCTGCTCGACCTCGACCACTTTACTTCACGGTATAACTAAAGGTAGGCTGCCAATATGCACCATTCTATAAGTATATCAATTTTGTTTATAATCATTTGTCTCACTGTATACAAGCAATATTTTGATGCCGGTGAAGGGTTTCATCAGTTGGAAGCTAAATGTAGAGAGGACTTTTCATTTGAATTATGCATGATACATATGACAGTTTGATTTGCTAAATTTAAATATAGCTATATCTCCGATGCCTACATTCGAAGAAGTGAAAAGGAGCATCGCCTCCCGTCCCCGCTCCGGATCTCCTTGTAGTTTCCGAAGCGGAAGTCCGTCCATGCTAAAATCTCCAAGTACAAAAGTGGCATTGATACAAGACAGAATTCAAGCTAAACTTCGACGTGCAAATTCGGACATAAATCCATCCCGTGTACATGGCAGGAGTAGGTCCAGTCCGGGCAATGCTGCATCCCGCTTAATACATTCCGTTCGATCAGTAAGTCAAGTTCGAGGGGTCCCTCCAGCTTCCTTCATCCCCATTCGGTCCAGGAATACAAGTATGGAAAAATTACGAGTGAGCTCCCCAGAACTCACAAGCCCAAGGGAGGTGAAGAAAGCCATGGAAACCTCACACAAACTGTCCATCAAAGTTGAGGTAATGGAACCCGCAAGTGGGAACAAATCAAACGGATTAAAGAAGTCCAAAGAAAACCTGGAGAAAAAATCTGGGATGAAAAAGTCGGGGACGAGTAAAAATGGGAAGAAATCAAAAAGCGTTAAAATTGCCGACAATGGCACAACTGCCGCAAATGGCTCTGCATCTGCTACAAATGGCCAGTCATCAAGCTCAGTACCAGCTAAGCCACCTCGAAAACTGAATGGGAAATCCTCGGAGACAAAAGCTGAGGTAGCAAATGGTGCTAAAGTTCATAAAACGTTAAAGGCAACGCCAGTAGCCACGAGACATGCTGGCTGCTTGTCACCACATCATTCCAGACCTACGTCACCTGGCGTAAGTGCTTCATCCCATGCAACTGCTAGTACTTCAGCTATGAATATTCCCAATCCACCAAAAATACCACCAGGAATGATTTGCCAAACAGGAAAATCATCGAGTACACTAGGGACTCCGGCTGGTGGGAAGAGTGAGAGGAAGAGAGGATCATCGACTACAGCCTCCGCACTAACACCAGGATCAGCAACAAGTGTAGGGAAGGCTGGTGGTGGCGTACAAAGTCGGTCCAATCGATCACCCGGAGATGGCCTGAGTCATGAAAAAGAAAATAAACCTAATCGGATTAGCCGTTCCCCATCTTCCTCGAAAGTATCTACTTCTGTCCTTCAGTTGACGGCCACAATCTCGGAAGAAGTAGTTTCAGGCAAGGGTAAATCGGTTAAAATGAATGTTGAGGAGAAGAGAACAAGTAAACGTGCTCGAGATGAATTTGATGGACATTCAAGGTCCATTGAAAAGGCTCGAAAGGTTGAGGAAAGGAAGCAAGAATTCATGGCAGAAGCATCATCATTATCTCCTCCATTATCCCTGCCATTAACATCGTCGTTACAATCATCACCATTCTCGACAATAACACCCCGAAAAGGTAGGGATTTTTTGACAGAGGTTTGGACTCTTGAAGAAGAGCATGATAGTTGCACAAGTCGGAGTTGCACTCCAAATTTTCGCTCATTACCCGCTCTCACGCCTTATTTGAAGGAAACGAAACGCGTAACGGGATCAATGTTCGTGACGAAAACTAATCATGCTGCAATGCTTCGTGAGAAAGCAGCTTTAGCTAAGAGGCTTGGATTGGATGAAGCTGCTTCTGCTAATATGGGCTCTCCAAGTAAATTCCACAAATCTAAAACTGGTAAGAAGCTAAAGAGTGGGAGTAGTGCTGGAGCCCGAGCGCAGTATTCTAATGGTGCTTCTTCTCGTACAGGAGATATTGGCACTCTTGAGCATAGTAATAAAACAAGAAACAATAATACTGTCGTTCGGAGTGCTTCTTGTTTGGGTCTCCGACGGTCTCGGGATTATACCTACGCTAAGTACATTCTAGAGCTTCAACACTCAAGAAAAAAATCCCCAAGGTTTGTTCAGCTACATCGGCTTTACTCCTCCCTGGAGAGATTAGGCCAACTCGAAAGATCCACCTCCATGTATGACATCCCTATTTTGAGTTTAGAGCGACAACTTGATTTTGATGCTTGGTGGAAGGTACGAAATAGAACTCGTGTGGATGAGGAGATTGCCTCTATTTCCAGCCAACTCTCTACAGCTCAGAGAAATCGGGAATTTTTCTTCAGGCCTCGTCGAGTTGAGGAATTTAAGTGGAAAGGTGACTCAGCTCTGAGGTGTAAGCAATGGTCCATACATGAGTTGAGGAGGTTCCTCATGGGAGATGATGATGAGAAACGGCATTGCAAGTCTGCGAGTGATTTGCATAAAACGGC
Source organism: Lipothrix lubbocki (assembly GCA_034696945.1). Classification (NCBI taxonomy): domain Eukaryota; kingdom Metazoa; phylum Arthropoda; class Collembola; order Symphypleona; family Sminthuridae; genus Lipothrix; species Lipothrix lubbocki. The sequence continues at coordinate 173,950 of JAQGAK010000065.1, read as the reverse complement.
ATGGAGAGGCACCTCCGTCAAGGAAGTCGCACTGACTATGGAAGTAAATGCACTTTCCAAGAGTGGCATGACTTTTGCTGAAAGCAACCGCATATTCGGCGGACCATGGCTCCGCCGTGCATTTTCAATGAGCTCTACATTAAGTGAGGACCAAAGAGAGAACATTAAAAGAAGATTAGGCACTTTGATCAGCCCCGATAGATTGCAAAATAAAAGGGAGCGGGAAGGTAGACCCATTGAGAGGAGAGTAGTCACGACGAGAATGGGACTGACAACAAGTTCGGATCCATCGTCAACAGCCCTTTACCGCACGGAATCAGGTAGGATCATCGGTGCGGATGGTTGTCTGACTGAAGCCGCAAAGAAGCAACTCTCTCGCTCCCTGAGTCAAGAATTCCGGGAGAAGAAAATTGTGGAGAAGAAAAAGAAAAGTTCCGAGTCTGAATCAGCTAAATCTGATGATTCCGTCAGGACCGTAATTCACGTTCCAATTTCTACACAATTGCTCCTCAAGAAAATGGAAAAGGAGAAAGATAAGAGTAAAATCCCAGTGTACAGCGTTTATTGTAGTAAAGGTGTGCCTTCAAAAGTGACTTTCTTCGAAAAATACTACCATAAACCAGAACTAGAGTCATCCTCTAAACAATTTTCCACTCTGCCCGTCAGAGGAAAGGCAACGGTGTCCACAGCTAAAATTGTTAAGACGGGAAGCAGTACGGTAGGGCGGAGTGTTTCACCTCATGTACGGCAGCCGTCTACGCGCGTACCATCCGTCTCTCCGGCTAGATCTCCTCTAGGAACTTTGAGAAGGTCACGATCAGCGAGTCCCACTTCTAGTACGAAGACGGCTTTGTCTTACATGTCCCATGTGAATGTAATCTCAAGGTTAGCATCATTACTCTTGAAAAAAGATGAAGCGCTGAAAAATCTTGTGACACGAGAAATTATGGAGCGAGATAAATTGGAGCGTCTGCGACACTCTAATGCTGGAGAGGTAGATCGCCTCAAATATTATTTTGAAACATTTTACTCAAATGAAGATGAATATAGAAAACTTTTACCCGAAATCAATCTTCTCCGATGTCTCTTCTGTTCAGACCCCAACCTAGCTCGTATGACGGAGTGGCGGTCGGATCATTGCAACCGCCGTTGTGCAAGTGCGGATATTTTCAAAGAAAAATTGGAAAAGCATTATCAACAGCAGTTGGATCGTAAACCAGATGGTAGGGAATCATCGCCCGTAAATTGTTCCTCTCCAGAGTTATACTTGAATTCAAGATCAAGGAAGCCCATTTACCAGCCCAGTTCCACTCCAAACGTCTGCCAACCTACGTTAACAGCACATTGTTTTCTCGAGTCTCCTAATAAATCCCTGGAATACTTAAATCAACAACTTGTGCAACAGCCAGCGAGTTCATCTTGTTACAGCTCTGATTATTCCGGTAACTTTTGGGATTACTACTCCGCCACAGAGTCCGTAGGGACGGCCTCACCATCACCTCCATACCATGCTGTCTCCATCCCACCACCTCCAAGGGTCTTGGATTCAAGAGTTAGTTCGAATAAAACAAGTTCTAACTGGAATGTGGACCCGGCTCTTCATCAACCTAAATTCCGTTACGTACCTCCTCAACCCAGAACTAATATTCATCCAATGCCACCACCACTTCCACCACCACCCGCACCACCGAAACTCTCTGCCCTACAGCAGCAGCAGCAAGCAGCAGGGAGTAACATCAATAAAAGTAATAGTGAGAACCGTCCTTGTAATCCGTACTTGTATCGAAGCGTTCGCTATTGGAGCCCACGGACTCGCACCAGAGGTGACAAGAAGGATGCTTTTTACTACCGCACAAATTATTATTATTACCTTGGCGTCGTTTAGTTCATTTGACAAACATACTATTGAGTAGGTTCTCTATTTTGAAATCCCACTTTTTCCACCCCAATTCTGCATATTAATAGTCTCTGCAGCTCTCGCATCACCCCAGCACTCCAATTGAATTCAGTATATATACGCCCTTCACATCTTCATTCCAGTACTTTACTACTATTGCATACTTGCATATAATGCCTCATTGGTTTTAGCTAAAAACTTCATGCTGCTCTGTAGATTATTAGATTCTCATTTCCGGATAGCAAATTAGTTCTCTGTAAGGCGTAGATGTTCAGTCTTTTATCTTGGCATGGGTCGGATATAGAATTAGAAGAATGGCTTACATCAGAGATAATTAGCTCTGGCGTATCATTCCCACGTTAGGTGTCACCTTCGTAGTTTTATGCAGCTTCCAACAGTCCGGCAAGTACATCCACGAAATGCTCGGTTCGGTCACGGATAAATTCATGAACTTATGTGTGTGATCTTGATTATTTTTATTAGGGCCTGCTCTCCGTTTGCAGACTACGGTTTGATTCATTGATTTGAAAACGTAAAAAAAAACAGTGTGTGAACATTTTCTTGCTTACATGTATTTTCAAGATTTAATACCACATTCTTCTTCTTCTTCTTCTTCCTCTCGCTGTGTCTGAATAACTCTTCAAAATGTGTTGTGATGTTGGAAGGAATCCGGATGATTGAGCATTGATGAACGTTCAATGTTCCCTATATGTGCCTGTGTATTTTAGACGTATAACCTCTTAATTTTACCAGTGACAACTTGTACTCATTTACTATATAACATTCCTGTTTTACAGTAGAGAACCTGTAGTATAACAAATCTACCTTGTATTTTGTAGTAACACATTATTAATCATGCCATTTGAAACAGTGCATGATCGATATCTTATCTTGTATCTGATGTTGGTGTATACTAAACCGCATGGTAAAGGTTAAGTCGTATTTTTGTGTGTAAATAGTAGAATCATGCATGATTCGCTTTAATACTTCATTTTATATCTATTTTAATTTATTTTATTATACCAGTGTACTAATATCGTATAAGAGACAGATGAGTAATAGTGTGTATCAGTTCCAGATTTATACTTTTATTGTACTTATTTGTAAAATTGCACCTTGTTTGTTTTGTAGGGAAGTGTTTACTACACAGTTGATCTCGGTTTCTGATACCGTGTCATCAACATGTGTCACCCGGGAAGGAGATTTGTATCTCTACATGTTGTGAGAGTAATTACGGAAGTGGGAATGGTTTTATTACACCTGTAATTATTTTTGTTATTAGACCTATAGACTTTCGAGTTCAAATGTGTTGTACATATGTACTTATGTACATCTCCTTCCCGGGTATTTGTAACTTTATATCTTTCTGTACGTATCTCCAAGCTCTTATTGCATGTCATGGAGCTCAGTAGCTGTTTTTAATCCTCCTAAACTTTACGAACCTACTTTTGCCTGTGTTCTTTTAATGCTCTGCATGAATGCATAGTGTGTATTTTATTCGTTTAGAAGAGACTACTCAACTATTATATACTTGTAGAATCAATTAGTAACTTGTTTACTTTTAGCTTTTGTACAAAATCTTTTCAATTGCTGTAGGTATACATATAAAAGGTATATATACACTAATGGAATACAATTTATAGGGTGTACATGTACTTACACGTGCCAGTATAGGAGCACAATACGGGGGGAACAGAGAATGAGAGAATCTGTTTCGGAGTTTAATTTACTCGTCAGTATCTTTTGTGTAGTTTAACAGGATTTCCTGGAAGTACACACGAAGGTTCAAGAAAGTTTGTGTAATTTTGTGTACGTTATTGTAAAGCAGTACAGTAGGTTTAAATTTAGGGAACCCGCAATACTCATCTGTATAGGATGAAGATGTTTTTTTTTGCACAAAATCTATTCCTTATGCACATGTATGTATATGTATACTTATACCTACCTATGTAGTTGAAGCCACTGTGTATTCAGTGTACAATATATAGAGAGGATCTTTAATGGAGAAGTAACTTTAAAGTAAATATGAGACGAGCCAGTCCCACCTAATCTTGTAACATTTTCTGTTTATCTAACTACTTACTTTAATAATGTTTTGAAGAACGAGTGGAGTTTTTTTGGAAGTACGCGAATATCTCGGCATTAATACCGAATCGTAATACTCTAATTAGCTCTACACACTTTTCTGCAATTTCACTAATTACAATAAAGTAGGAACCATGAACCTGTAAATATTTACTCAATATATACTTATATTAATGTACATACGGAAGATGAAACATTCGAACTTTCGCAGCTCGTATACATTTAAGGAATTTGTACTTCGCAAGTACCAAAAAAATTCAACTTCAAACTTAAACAGTCTCGCTTGATCTTTCAATAAATAATTACTTTTCCTAAACTGCAGTGCATGGAGAGGAAAAATATAAATGTAGTTACAGTTTTTACTTCACCGATAAAAGTAAAATACAAGTTGAAGTTCGAGTTTAAAAGGTTAGAGCTGGTTGTTGAGGATGAAGAAGTATACTAGGTAGTATAGGTCTTTTTTTAAAGACGAGGAATTTAGTCGCAAGATAAAAATTTATGTATAAGTATAAATACTATAAGTAACTTAAATTAAGCAGTAATTATTTTGATGCATATTTTAACATACAAATCCTATGAATAGCTATAATGTTTAAGTTAAGAATCTTCTTGAAGCTTAGGATACCCCCTATAGTATGTAAATGATGTATGTGTAGAGCAAGGATGTGTAAGCAAAAGTGAAGGCAAGTGGGGAAAAAAAACATTGTAGTAGTATGGAGGAGAAACAATGGGGAAATTGTTTGTATGTGACTCAGAAAACGATGGACCAATTCCACCGAATAGAAATCCTCTCCAGGCTAGTCAAAATCGGATTCAGTCTCCTCTTCCACCTATTCCGACTGCTCATCTTGCTAAGAACAGTCACAATGCTGCAGTGACCAAACTTTCATGGTCTTTGAGACATAGTCATGATGATGATGACTATGATGAGGACACTGGGATACAAACAGAGAATCAAAGTCCTCTCATAGAAAACCAGGTTCATAAAGTGGCTCATCTGAAAAGCAATGTCAGTAATGAGCCCGAGTCGCCTGCTGCTTCTCCATTATTACGTAAGCAATTTGACCCATATAGTTTTATTTTTAATTTGTTGTTGTTGTTTTTGTTATTGTAATCATGTAGTTTGTTTTGCCTTTGTTATTAGTTACCTCTGATCCTAAACATCGTCTTAAATTCCGCTTTTTACCCCCTCGCCTCGGAATATTTCGCTATATAGGAATTGAATTTTACCTAGTCGTATACAGTCGACGATTTATATGTATGTACAGACATGTATTTATTGTATATGTGTAGATCGGGATGAAAATCGGATTTAGATTGAATCACACGTGTCTTTACGTAGTTTACAATTTCCTCTCGAAGATTGTTTTGGTTTGGGATTTCTTGCGTGAAATATATTATTTTTGTAACTAGTATACTTAATACTAGTGTATACGCACTAGTCGTTCATTTGTATATGACTGTATGATGTACATATTATATAGATACATTATAGTCAAAAGCTGGAGTTTAACCCAGAATCCAAAATATTGTAATGCTACATAGCTGAATTCCCGTGCACGCGCTTCCTCCTTGACTTGGTCAAAACACCACGTGTATTCCCATTTCGTAATCTGTGTTTGGTTTTGCCATGCTAAAACAATTTACTGTTTGCTTCTTTTCGCGTAAACTATTTTAATGATTGCACAGGCACAAATCACGTAGCGACGGCATGCCTGGCGCCTCTAACCAGTGAGTTTGTTGTTTTTTTTTGCATTATCTTTGCAACTATACAAAAATTTAGCGTTCACCAACACCAAGATGACCTAGTTATCTTTTATTGTCTGGATCTTTCATAGAAGAAATCTACCCTAACGGATTTTAATTAAAAGAAAACATGATGTTCTTTTTGCTAAAACATTTAAGTTGGTATTTTACATGATTTCCATAATTAATAAATAGTAAGTTTAATGACAGGTTTATTCAGAGCCCAGGATACAATTAACTAAGGTATTTTATATTATAAGTATAAATGAGAGTTCTCTTATGTTAACTTTCAATGAGTAAACAGTTGCCAATAGGAGGATTGAATATCTCCATACTTGTGAGTTAAAAGTAACGAACACCGCTCTCGCGTTGCTACAATTCATTACAACTCGAATTATTCACATGTAAATACTTGTACATATTGTATGTAGACACTTCTTCAATAAGTCTTTGATTACAATTATTGAACACTAATAATAATTGCTATGATCTTAATTCTTATTCCGCCGACCTCTCAATTATCAGCTGATGGTAATAACTTCGTATCTTATAACATGATTAATCAGTAACGAGGACGCTAAACAAACATTACAGTAAATTAATATAAATTGAACTCAAGCTTTTTGCGCTATTGATCAAATAATAAATAACGACGAGATTAGAAGCGCCATGTCATACAGATAGCTATAAAAATCTACCACTTCATACATGAAAATAGCTTGTTCCTACGCTGAAAGAACTTACGATATTAGGTAATGATCGTTTGGGAACGTGAACTCATGCTTCAATATTTACATGCACCGACACTTCTTGTTTTGTCTTCTTTCCTGTTGTTATGGTGTTTACGCTATATAGAGCATGTTAAAAATTCAGGTTATATACCGATTTATGATTATCACCTGAAAGTCATCCTCATAAAGGTAGACATTCTTTCTACATGCCCGGCTTGCATTAAAAACATCACAGATTCGTTAGACAGCACCAATGTTTAATTAGGGATGTGTTATGTCACACCAGATCACACCGCCTCTGTGTTCGCTTTGTCCATTTGTGTCGTTCATGTAATTGTTGTTATCATTCATCATGTTGTGATTATACTGTTTTCGGGGCTAATTGGGATTATAGGCAGGATTCGGAACTGCAGTTTCTACCCGCTTTTATCAGATTTAATAATACGTTGACATGTTACATTCAAGTACTGGCTTTCTAGTTATATTGCATAAAAACAATGTCTTTGTAAGAAAAATATAATAAATATTATGGATACACTTTGTTTAGTTTAAAAAAGTCATGGATCAAGGTTGTTTGTCAGCGGACAAGCCACAAAACTGCGGTTCCGATACCTTGAGAAGTCAAAAGTGTTTTTCAGATTGTACCTTTTGTATGCATTATATGTTATACATACTTCGTTGCACCCAATGTGTTTTGTGATATTAGCCATACACTGTGTTATTGTTGCATGTAGAACCTATTGTGAAGTTCCTATAGTATCAACAGCATGGTGTTTACAGGTGATTCAATGGGAAATAGATGTAGAATGTCAAACATGGGGGGTGTGAATGGATCGGGAAAGATAGTGGGCAGAAGAAGTAATGTATTGATAATGTAATATGAAGTGACCTTTGTCTATATATGGGTTTTAAAGCAGCAGCACCCGTGAAATATGCGGAGTCTGAAGTGAACATTCATTACAAAGCTCCAGTTCGACTGGTAGAGAAAGATTACATTGGAGAGGAGGAATTGCGGAGGAGACAGCAGCTTTCTATGAAACGATTCTATGAGGAGCAGCGTCATCGGAAATTCCTTGCAGAGATCCAAGATATGGAAAATAGACGACATACGGATAACTTTACGTAAGTGACGTTGAACTTGCAGAGTCTAATTTGTGAAATTCAACGGTAATTTATGAAATTCAAAGATGCTGTGGCTGCATGTAATAGAAATTATAGCATCGACAATTGCATTAAAATGAGTGCTTTGGCGTAATTTGCCAAATGGAAGGTCCAATTTTGCACTATTGACAAAATTATATAAATTCCAAGCTTTCGTACCATTAAATGCTACACCGTTTAACAACTTTCATGTTTGATGAACTTTCTAGGCCATCCCAGAAGTCACCAATTCCTCTGAACAGATACGAAGATGTGACTGACGAGCCGCAGCGTCCGCGATGGAGAGACAGAACGCCAGATCAGAGAATAGTTGCCAAAGCATTATTTAATTTTGTCCCTCAAAATTCGAGGTAACCATACCACTCATTTGAAGATCTATATTCCCTACATTAATTTTAAAAGGGAGGACATAAAACTTTATTTCATGCTATTGAGCACCCCAAGCCTACTCCGGAGGTATCAGACAAGTTATTCATGACATGATAACACTTAAAGGAAATTAACTTCAGGCTTCTCCCATCAGGGATAGTTCTGGAAGGATATCTCTTGACAGTATAAGAACATCTCTGCTGTGATTATTATACTATTACAATAGCCTTAGGACAAAGGGATTTACTCAACTGAAATTTTGATAGAAGATTGTTGCAAGGAGCCAAAGAAGTTCCTTATCACAGAGCTTCATATTGTCCTCTCCTTCAGAATTCTCTTTGCTGTGGTTCAGTTTTATAGCAGCAAGGAATGACAATATTTTTAAAGTTAGCATCACAGTAAATAGGACTTGATTAATATTTCTAAAATGTTTTTCTTGGGTTATACATAGTCGGAAAATAACATGTGACAATGTCTCAATGTATGTATGTATATAAAAATTGTATAGTAAAAAATGTGCTTTTTCTTCTTTTTTTTTACAGAGAGCTTAGTTTTCGAAAGGGTGACATTTTATATATTCGACGAAAATTGGATGCAAATTGGTTCGAAGGTGAACACAATGCTGCCGTCGGAATATTTCCATCCTCGTATGTAGAGGTAAGAGAGTTTTTAATTTAACCTCACACTTGAATTTTTCGACGCTATTCATCTCCATACTCATTTGTTTTTCACCTCTGCACTCCTCTGAATTCCGCCTGAAACTAAATGATGAGCGTTTTAAATAATAGCTCACGTACCAAGGTATGTATGTACAATATTGTTCAGAGGTTTAGACTGGGAAAGGTGCATATTTTAGGAATCAGCACATTTCTGCATATACAGATAATAACAGAGCTCAACTGGAGCATTGGAAATTGAAATCAGCAGGATTTTCATCAGTTCTGCGTGGAAGCATTTAATTAATAAGGCATAAATAATATTTGTGGATTCGTGGAATCCCTTTGTAATTTGCTAGTCGTACAGAAAAATTGGAACGGGTGTGCTAATGAAATAGCATATAGTATAGTAGTACCTTATGTTTATAAATGGAGTAAGCACAGTGTGCATATGTTCATCCCATTTTAGTGACCGAGTTCATTCAAATTACTTTCAAGGTTTTGCATCTCTTGAGCATACACAGGAGATACATCTAGGCACAGTGTTTTTGCTTACTTCCAGTGGTGAAGTTTTCAAATTAAAACCCGTTCAAAGGGATGAATTTTAAATTGTTGTTTGACTATAAACCACCAACTTCAGGCGCTTATTCCTCACTTTGCCCTAATGCAGGAAGTGATGAGTAATATTATTTTGATTTGGGATTCGTAATATTATTACGCTGTTGTGTACACTGTCAATGTATCTACATACATATGCTAGTATTTAATAATTTTACACTTCAGATTACTTAATTGCTGCCGTGCTTCCGTGTTTGAATGTAAAGTGTGCCTAGGCCATTTCTCTTCATTTATTGTGTAAACAGAGGTTGATTCCATTCCAGGAACAACACAGTAAATTGCTGTTGCTTAAGGTTGAGCTTGGACCTTGTGCTTTCCACATGTACGCATGTAGTTAGATCCCCCTAATAGGTTTTTGATGCCTTGTTTATAAAGCAAATTGCTGTTTATCAAGAAGCTATCTACCTTGGTGTTACTTCATTATACTAATTACTCAGTCCCCCGCTCCATTAATTTGGAAAATCGGGAATATTTTGTTAAACGCATTAATAATAATATTATTGCCTTTATTATGTTTATGCAATAATCTGGTTTTTGGGCGGACGAGTTAATAGTATTTACTGTACAACTGAAGTTGGAGTGTGTCAGGATATAGTATTTTGTGCATCTCCACACCGACTCTACACTCGAGTCTATTGTAATTAAATTTTGGTGGAGAGGACTTTCAAGTGAAGCCCATTTCCCGACGTGTGTCGTCTGTGTAAAAGTTTTAGGGCAATAATAAGTGTGTTTATACGTAACACCAGCACAATGATAATGCGTGTTTATATGTAATAACGGCTACACACAGTGAGATGAGAAGTGTGTAACAGCAGCAGGAGTGGAAGTACAACTTTTAGTTAGTTCTCAAAGTCCTTTTGTTTTCCAAGAGAGCTAAATTCACCAAAAGGCATTAGGCCTGGTAGTTTGGGCTTTTATGAAAGCATATACATATATATGTAGATATTAGATGACTGCAAAAGGTCAAAAGGGAAAGTTGATGAAAACATGTGAAGTTCTTACTGCACATTATTCGTAATATTACGTAGAGTACAAAGCGTGAGTGGCAAATTGGTTTTAAAGTCGTTGCTTTGATACTAATTGCCTTATACTATATGGTCACCAAAGTCTGTATAGTGTCTGTCCCTGCGTACAGTATGAAGATTATAGAAATCGTTGTCCTAACGAGACTTGCCGAACCAACAAGTCAATTGTAATACAGTAGACATAGTGTATGATTCATCGAAGTATATTATAAGTCTACAGAAATATTAGGATATTCTGTTAAGCATCTATCATAGTGACTCTTGTTGTTTCCTCATTATTTGGGCAATTATGATTATTTGTCTGACAACGCTTTCTTCACACTGATCGTGAGAGGATGGGCAGGAGGAAGTATACATATAGGTATGCTGTCCTTCCTGCTACTGCTCCTGCTGATATCTTCAAGTATACTAATCGTGTATAGTGGTATAAGCACAAGTTACACCTATGGGGAATAAAGTTCGCAAACTTTTGGGCCTAATTCCTACAGTAGCTTAGGTGCATCTTCATATGGAGGACTACTGATTGTATACACACATACAGATACTATGTAATTTTATATATTAGGAAGACATGTTGGAGAATTTGCTCCTAACAAACTGGAAAGAGGTCTGTCAGTCAGCCCAGAAGCGCTTTATAGATATAGATAGATGCAATAAGTTACAGCATGCAGGAGAACTTGAGACTTGAGTTCATATTTTATATTACAAAATAAGAGATTGTACTATACTAGAAACTGCATATTACACTGATCCTTCACCTGCAGATTTTATGCAGCCATTAATTATGAGTGGTAGAAATCAATGATGTATTTCATTGTAGCCGCTCAAGCGTTATTGATGTATGTAACTTGAAAACGTGTGGATTACCGAAAGATGCATATGCCTTATGTGGTATTCATATACTGTTCGTTGGCATGGAGCGCTTGAATGCTTTAATAATTTGTCTCGAACTTTCCTATTTCCCTTTGTTTTCAATCCAACCTTTGTTTGCTTAGGAATCTCTCTGGGACTGTTCTCAATTTTGCCAAACTTTTAGTGGGGGACTATAGTTCCTTGAATTTCGGGCGGAGTTGTCCATCCTACACACGCCCGGTTTACTGCTTGAGTTTCTAATATAATTAATGCATGCACAGGAATTATTCCCTCATTAGGTAATGTTGTCATTGACGGAGGCCGTTTTTTCCGGAAATCTCTATTTGTACGTGCGTCCAAACTTTTTCTAGGTAGAAAATTTATTTTAGAGGTTCAAGTTTTCGGTTTAATGGCGAGAGTGAAATGTTATGTTAAAACTTGAGTAAACTTCATCTCTCTCTCTCTCTCTGATGATAAACAAGGCCAGTCAGAAAGGGTTGTTAAAAAGTTGGATTTATTTCGATTTTCACGCATTGCAAACTTGCAGTCAATTTAGTAAAGTAAATTTTTATCCACGTGTAAACAAATATACAGGCTACAGTCTTATAGTTCATTCTCCATTTTTTGTCATCATTAATTAGTTAAAATTCAAGCTGCAAACTAGTTGATTTCTGCATAAATGATTTTACCAGTGACCAAGGCTCGTAACTTTTTCAATGATGAGACAACTTTGTGACATGAGAAATTCTCTAGAAATTATGTCTACACTGAATTCTGCTAGGTTAAGCGTCGACATTTGACATTCTACCCTCCTGCCCTTGGTCTGGACGGGATGCGTTGTTGTACATATACATTTGCAAAGAGATTGATTCTAAAAGTGTGACGACACTTTTCAACTTGTGTAGGTTTGTTGGTGGGGAAAAGCGGTTGAAGGTTTCGGCATCAGGTTGTTCTCAGAATTTAGCAATGCATGCCTTCAGTATGTCATTATTCGGGTAGAATTCCGGCGTGTATGTTGTCACATTCAGCACCGTTGACGTATTGTAGGTATGGACACTGCTCTCCGTCTCTACAACATTCGGTGCGTCAGTGCTGCTAGGTAGAACAACTTCCATGGCTGGGCCCGTGCCGAATGGGAAGGCTGTTTTAGTTCGTACATAGTACATCCCTTGAACGCTGTCGGAAATTATTCAATAAAACACTTGTTAATAGAATGAAGAGAATGTAGAGGTGAATACATAGAATGTGTGTGTAAAAATTATTAGTGACGGCTTTGGATTGGGTGAAATGTTTTACGCTGCTGTTGTGTACGCGGAATCAAGCAGACACAACACATGTAGAAATCCTTAATTTAATAATAAAATGGAAATTATGTCTGATGTGTACAACCGAAATATAAACTATACATAATGCAATTACTTACTCGAAGGGAATATGTTCACCCATGAAAGTGACGTCGCTGATTTCACAGTTGCAATTTGCGGTGGACAATTCAAGCCAGGAGGTACAGCGACATGCTGGATAGGCTAGAGGAGAGGTGATGGATTCTTGAAAGTACGTCAAAGCCCTTCGGTGGCTACAGCGGAAATCTGTTTATATACATATAATAGACAAGGTGTATCTACGTTATATTGAAGTAGCATCAGCTACCAAGCGAAGTATCACTGGTAAAAGAATAAATATAAGGAGGATGTAAAGTATGTACATCATTCTATCTAGCACCTGTGTTAAGAACCATAAGTATAAGTACTACCACATGTAGAAGTATATAGCGTTTACAATACATAATAAATACACATGTACTTATGTACTTAACTATGGTTAAAAGGCGAGGAGGGAACCAGTAGGGTAAAAAACGCTAATAGTTAATGGTAATGCAATTTTGGCAGGACTAAACACTCAACAAAATCGCTCACTTGCCGATAAAGCAATAATCGTACGAGGTTTTGTCAGCACAAGTTAATTATAGTGATGTTGATTCGATTTATAAACAACATTATTCGCTATAGTAAATTACTTTCGGAAAAACTGAGGACTCCACCAGGGCATCCAGGTTGGAGCGAACCTCCATTAGGGTAGAAATCTACATGTCCCAGAGGCTGAGTGATTCCGAGGAATCCTCCAATCCCAATTGAACTTGCACCCCCGTTGGAGTGAACTATGTCCACAAATTGGGCGTCTGTCTTATCGAGGCGGTACTGATTTGGGACGAAACGATACAAAGGACCCGCTGGGTCAAGCCCTTTAAGAAGAATAGAACATGTTTTACACTGTTTTGAAGATTATTAAATCAATCTCCATGTCTACTCCATGTTAAATTATCATTGTAAGGTATAGTGTTACATAATCCTTGCAGCTTGTTGCAGTATAGCATCGATAGATTTACGCTGAAAATAAAGATTTTCAACAGTGCATATAACTTTACCGGTAATTCTTCCAATTTCGCTGTTAAGCTTCCTGGCGGCATTTCCAGCAATGTGACAACCCCAAGAATGTCCGATCAGATGGACTTTAAACAAGTTGGTGTTGTTCTCTTCGAGGAAGATTAAAAAGTCGACGAGACGTCTTGACACGACGCCGCCCACAGTAGTATAGTAGAGAACATTCCATGCGAGGTTCCCATAGTCCACTACTATAAAGTTTACATCTGCAAACCTCAAGTAAGCATCACGCAGCTCAGCTGTGTAGTCACTTAGACGTCGCTCGTCTGCTCGATTATTCAGTCCTCCCACAAATATTTTCGTGAGTCTTCGAGGGTCATAGTGACTTGTATTCAATGACTTCATGTTCTTCACCATAATTTCTTGAGCGTAAATGGGATTTTTCCTGAAAAGAATGATCTTTAGTCAATCATTTTCATTCTTTTATTTTTATATTTAAATCGTAGAAGATAGAAACAATTCTACTTGCAGGGATTGTGGTATTGGTATTTCACTTTCATTCGTAGAGGATTTTTTCTCTATGTTAAATGTGGTATTTTCTTTACATATACATACTTTTACATATGTATGGATACACATTTGAGTTCCGTCGTTTACATTCATTGTTTTTACTTTTTAGCATTATTACATTATGTGTGCAGTTTTTATAATCTGCAAAAATGTTATATCAACAACGATTGTGCGTGTGCGGTGGAATGTTGTTATACACAGTTTTTTCTGCGGTAATCATTTTTGCCGTTATAATATATTTATAATACAAAGTATTAAGTTGTTCGTCCTACCTTGTCCACAAACGAAATCGAATGTAATTTCTAATATGGATTTCACCATCACTTAAAAATCCCACTCGATCCCTGGTGACTTGATTCTCGTCATTGCGTACCCGATAGTCATCTTCGGCTTCGACTGGAAGTTTAGAGGGAAATTTATGAAAAAGATTTTTCCACATTTAAAAAAAATAGCATTCTTATCGCGTGGCTAAGAAATTTTAATTGTGGGTTTAGAGTCTTACTTGTACTCATAAATACTTTTTAACCATGTAATTTAGGTGCATCATTTATGCTTGCATGCATAATAAGTTGTATGTAAAGTATACTTTAAGTTTTGGAAAACACCTGCGGCGTGCTATGTGATAAATGCATGTGCATGCAATTATGTAGAGTTAATAATAAGTTGTGCATAATATAATAAATAAGAAGGTATTAAATTTTAAATAGGGCAGGATTGAAAGCAAATGATTGTCACCTTCATGTTTGCATGTAAGTTGGCTGTAAGTTGACTGCTTAGCAGTGAAAAATGATTATAAATTAACATCTTGCCTTAATTCAGTAATAATTACCTTGACCGAGTAGACAGATTCCCAAGAGGAGCGTGTAAATTGGCAACAAGTGACGGTGCTTAATCATATTTTAGGAATACTTGTTAACTGTTAATTTCAGGAAAAAAATGACTTTTTTGTGACGCACACGAAACACTCAAAATTTCATTTCTAATCTTATAACAAGCTACAGAGGATTTTTAGCAGAACTTATTTTGTCTCCTTGTCCCACACACACTTGCACTTGCTCACATCATGAGCACTACACTGAAGTGTTCGCACACTGTATACTGCTGGGGCCAAAGTATCCCCCCTTTACGGAGTGACTTGCGAATACACTTATTGGACTCTGTTGTTGATGTTGAGAAAGTAATTGTAATGATCAGTTGTTCATATATATTGCATATACGATGATTGCAAATGCGTTTCAAATATTCACGTTTCCTTTATTATTGCTATATCTACACCTTTATTATACTTTTAGGTATACTCTACTACTTCTGCCACACTCGAAGAATGTCGATTAGTCAGTGTTACATGTTTGTGTATCTACTACACAGGTTACGTTATAAGCCTTTTGTTGATAGGAATTGAACGGTGAGAGTACTAATAATTATTTTTTCTTCAAGCGTCCATTCAGGTGTATATAGAAGCAATAATACAAGCCAGCGCAAGGGAATGGATTGTCAGGTGGTTGTGCAAAATCAAAATTGCAATCTCTCTGTGATAATTTGTAATCATATAGATGTGAACTTACGATATGATTATGTCAGTGTCTTATGAGCAAAGTTGGTATAAAGAACTCATTTATTATTCCCTACACACACACTCTTTAACACGCCACAACTGGCGAACTTAAAAACAACTTTACAAATATCGATGATAAAATAAATCCATTAGATTTTTCTGTAAAGA
Source organism: Lipothrix lubbocki (assembly GCA_034696945.1). Lineage (NCBI taxonomy): Eukaryota > Metazoa > Arthropoda > Collembola > Symphypleona > Sminthuridae > Lipothrix > Lipothrix lubbocki. Next base: position 158,136 of record JAQGAK010000065.1, on the reverse strand, counting down.
TCGTGCTTTTTTCTTGATTTTGGTCTGATTGTCTTGACTGTAGTGCATATAATGTTACGACACTAGTGCACTTATGATGATGAGATGCACTACCACAGATGATCGAGAGTCATCATCGTTATTTGTTGTTTGTGAATGTCAAAACTGGCGAGGCTGGGAATTCACACAGTGTATGTGAACAGAATTTATATAAAAAGGTGTTTTTGCACGTGTGATTTTGATGTCGGTAATCAATGTTTGTTTACTCGTTTTAAAGCATAATATTTCTAAGTAATCGTGTTCATAGGGGAAAGACTGAGCATCAAAGAAAGATCTTAAGTTTGACTACACATAATTACATGTACATATATTTATTTTAGAATCATATACTTGATTTCGTCTTAGACGCTCCTTGCGGGCTTTCCCCTCCCCGTCAAACCACCACCAACATTGATTTTGTAAAGTTGGCGGAACTAATTGTTGCCGCTTGGAATTTATTGATTTCACTATGCAAGTATAGGCGGATCCGAGAGCAATTGCCCCAAGTTCATATATCTACATACAGGTATTTATACATAGTAATACATAGTATACAGAGTAAGTTTATACTGTAAAGATCACTCGTTTGAGGTTCCCACATTTAGTTTTATTCATCTTTTATAGTATATGACTGGCCGTCGTTAACTGATAAGATGATTTCCCTTGACAGAGAAATAGATCAAAGATCTTTCCATGCGAGCTCCACCACAGTATTAACTTCTATAGGACCACTTATTGCTCCACTCGTGTAAGTGCACTGCATATAGGTGGGTCAGTTAGAGTGTGTCCACATAGTAGATACTTAGTTATCTATGTAAATTGTACATATGTAGTATCTCTATGCACTTGGGGCAAATGAGCAGACGATATTTTTAGGGTGATGAAATAGAAGTCGGAGAGATTTGACACCGTCCTGGAGGGCAAATTAGAATTTCCAGAAAGTGGATGAACACCCTAAAGCACTTTTATATGAGCACTTTCGTATAATTACATCCTTTAAAACTTATTATTTATACTGACGTATACCTGTGTGCAGTATGGGGGTAATTAGCATATAAGCATTGTAATATTCCGAAAGCCTTTTGAGTTTCTTTGAAGGACTTACTACCTTATTCAGACAGCAGACGGGCACAACATTTGATCTTTACATCTATCTGAATGATCCACCTTCCACCTCTTTAATGCTCACTTTTTGTATGTGCTGTTCTCATTTCTGCGGAATACACAAAGATTGTGAAGTACACAGGGGGAATTATATGTAGAATTAAACTGAAATATACACAGAATATATTTAAAGAACAAAGTTGCATTTCCACTTTTTCTTTAATGTATATGTGTGCGTCAAATTCGCAAGACCTGCTATATAAATTTATCCTATACAGACAGACTTATTTTGATGAAAATTATCAAGTCAAACTAGAATGTACAGTAGGTATATACCAATGCGTACAGTATCTTCTCACATTTTTTCGCTCCTGTCTTCTCTGTCCTCGGCAGAAGTTGTTGACAATTTTGCCCGTTCTGTAGCTTAAATTGAAGGGCTGACTGGGAAATCTGTGCTATTTCAACTGACACTGCTCAAACAGTGATCAAGATAAAATTGTATATAGTATCATCATTTCCTTAAGGCTCACACTTTCCTGATCCATTTAGTCCCACATATAGATTTAAATGCTCACATTTTTATTAAAAGTCTCACACATCAGGATTAAAATCATGTTTTGATAAACAGTCTTACATTTCCGTCTCAGGCTTTGATCTGGCATTTTACCACCTTCATCCCTTTGCTTTTTTAATTGATGAGAATACGGAACAGGGAAATTTCAAGGTTGCCACGCCTGGTATTTCATATATCTTATAGTTCTCGTTTAAAGACAAATAAAATTTAATTATGATAAAAATTCACATTGTTTACTATAAGGAAAATAGTTTTACCTTGGATTCCATACTGTCTGCACCTAGTACTTATCCATATTTAAAATTACAAAATATTATAATTGCTTATTGTGATTGCCTGGATTTTTCTTCGCGGAAAGCTTACGTTTTGTTCACACATTAATAGTTGCAATCCATACCTGGAAATTAGCATTGGGCTGGTCTTTCCTGCTGATATTGTATTAATTCTATGAATTTTTGTAGTAGTAATACACATAATATAAGCATAATATTGTTAATATGAATTTTATTATAATAAAATAATCTTCATTTAAATATTTTTGGGGAGAAGATGTAAAGAATTTGGCTGGGAAGTTGTCAATTGCGAGAATTATTGCAATCGATGGATGAAGTTTCAAAAAGTTGGAGATTACAAAATTTGTATAGGTAATCTTCTAATAATTAAATATCACGTAAATAGCTGACGGGGATGATTTCAACTGACGCAGTGTACGTAGGTAATTGCTTTAAATTGTAGTATTCAAGAATGTAGTCAGACATGTGCGGTTAACCTTTACCTTTTTGGCATTGGCGCTCGCTCGCCAATATTATAACCTTTTCCTCTGCATAAACAGCAGTAGCTCCCTTGATTGACTTGTGTTTTTCAATTGCACTAACGTTTATTTTTATTTTTTAAAGTTTTGTTTTGTTTTTCGATTTACCACTATTATTTTTTAGTGTTTGCCTTTTTGCAGTTCCTTTGTATGCATATGCAATCTAGGTACTACTGTTGTATATTCAACTACTTTTTGAAACCTTTAAACCAGGACCATTGAAGGTAAACGGGGTTATGTGACACAATGTGTTTATGCATTGATAACTGCTTTGCCTGGCTAAAGTGATGATTTATGAGACAATGAAGGGGAAATATCACACGCTTTAAGTTAACAAAGAGTAAAATTGAACTGTTGTTATCAGCATTTAATTTATTTCAATTTTTTTCCTCACGTAAATGCATTTAAAGTAACTGCACCTTTAATATAAACACTTTATAGCTAATTAACTAAACTTTTTTAAATAATTTTTTGCATTGTTTCCTGCATTTTTATGGTAATTTCAACTGTACTGCTTAACTTACGCTCAACACTCTAATTCAATGCGTTATATGGACTAATGCAATAGTGCATACAACTTGTACACAACACTCGAAATATAAATTATGATACAATATATTATGTGGCTACTTTGGCCAAAGACTAAGGTCACCTAGTTTGACTTCTACGCTTCAAAATATCCATACTTGCTATCAGAATATCATTATTTGGGTACTTCTGCGGCGTGTAAGATTGGTAGTTCGGGTAGAATATCAAATTTGTATGATTCGAAGGGCTGAAATCCGATTCTGTTTTGGTAATTTGAGATTCTCCCTCGTTCCGAACATTCTGTATGCGGTTAAATCGGAAGGTATTGAAATTAAATATTAATGCTCGATTTCGCCGAGGTCCTGGAATGGACGGTAGGACCATGTCAAGCTTAGGGCCCCTACCAAATGGTTTTTCAGCTTCTGTCTTCAGGTAAAAGATACCTCGAGTACTAATGCACAAAAATACATCAAAATTATTAAACACACAACAAGTAATAATCAATCAAGTATTGTATCTTAGTATATAGAGTTGTACATATATGGAAAAATAATCAAAAATATCAATTTACGTAGTAGGAACATGTTCCCCCATGAATGTCGTATTTCCTGACTTGCAATCCGAAGTTTGAAGATACGTATCCCAAGAATTTGCTTGACAGCTAGGGAAACTCAGAGGTGAACCTATTGATTCCACAAAGTAGAATACACCTCTCTCATGGCTACATGGAGCTTCTGTTACATAAATAAAATAACGGCATCTTCAGTTAGCTGACTTATACATATATCTACTCATGTAGAAATATTAAAGTCCAAGTGACATACATATATGTAATAATTCTACCAAAGACATCTTTCTGTAAGTTACACGACCCAAGATTTCTGTTTGCCGGCACTTTACTGTCTTGTATTTTTACTGTGATATCTGTACTATGTACTTGAGTTTATATAAAGTTAGTCAAGCTGTTAGTTCGTACCTCGATAATGAACGACATTGATCGGGGGACAACCAGGTTGCTTATCGCCACCATTTGGGAAAAAATCCACATGAGCAATGGTGTTGACAATGCCGGAATGAAGTCCGCGAACCCCTCCAGCATCTGTATGAATCACATCCACGAAACGTGCGTCGCTCTTATCCAAGACATACCGCTCGGATAAACCTTGGTAGAAGGGTCCAGCTGGGTCCAACCCTGTGGGATCACATATGAATGTGGGTGTCAAAAGAAGTGAAGTGAAAGAGGAAGTGGCGGTATATATGTATTATGTGTAGGAGTTTTTTGAGGTGTCGTATAGAATTCAGAATCAGTGGATCACTTACCTGTGATTCTACCAATTTTACCATTTAATAAACGTCCAACGTTCCCGATGACATGTGCACCCCATGAAAGTCCGATCAGATGCACTTTGTCAAATGACAGGTCGGCGTGCCTTGTCATGAACCGTAGGAAATCCACGATTCGGTCAGTCACAATATCTCCGTAGTGGGTGAAGTACCGAACCGTCTTTGCCATGTTAGTCCAATCCACAAGAATGTAATTGACGTCAGCAAAGCGAAGATAGGCATCTCGCATATAAACTGTCTCTGGATCTAAGCGTTCCTCATTTGATCGATGATCTTTCCCATGCACAAATATCTTTGTGAGTCTTTTCGGATCATAGTTACTCGTCCGCAATGTCCTTAAGTCATGTACCACTATTTCATGCGCTAGGATTGGATTTTCCCTATTTCGTACAAAATGCATAAAGGATCTTATTTGCTTTCTTCATGTACATACTTAAAGTAATAGTATACTACTATACTGTAGCCTTGCAAATTTTGCGTCTGGGTGTCCACAGCTCAAACCACTTATCACAATACAATGTGCATAGTACATGTACTTATAGCGGTTCTGAAAGCTATTTGTAATGTAGTAGATCTCATTCTAAATAAAATGGAATTATTGGTATCGATCAAGAATTGTGGAGATAGAGATTATGCCCAAGTTGTGGTAAGCATTGAAAACAGTTTAAACCAGAAATTATTTTTTTTATTAGAATAATTATTAGATTTACGTTAAAATAAGTGGTAAAAGAGCTGTGACAGTACTGTGTAATGAGTGGTTTGGACTTCGAACCCCTGGACATGCCTTTTTCACGACTCCGTGGTAGTTTAACATTCCGTCAATAATTAAAAAAGAGTACACAGAAAAATGAAATTACAATTAGATTTAACGTAAAAGCTTGTTTTGTTAAGCCCGAGATTAAGACTCGTGGACGTAGAATAAGATTATCTAGACTCACTTATTGTGTACCGTAATTATTGAAATTGCGTTGAAGAAGACTTACCTGGTCCAGAGACGAAACCGAATAGCATTCCTGAGGTCATAAATGCCATTGACGACATAGAGTCCACTTGTAGAATCACTCCTGGAAACTTGTGCAGGATCATTGTGAACTCGAAATTCTCCAGGCCCTGTCAAATCAGTGCAAGAAACTTGTTTTATTATAGAAAAGTCTTGTTAAAACTTTTTTTTAGTAATATTCGTAGTGGGTTGACTAGGTTTGAGGTAGCCTATGTATAAGTATATACTCAATGGCAAGGTAATTAAGCTTGAAGAAACTTTTTTCGGCTGTAATTGGATGCTGTGCCGTATAGTTGTAGTTAGTTTGGGTGCTTGGCCATCCACCACAAAATTCGGTGCATTAATTTACTCACGTTGTGTCAGGCATTTAAGCCCTTCTTGATACAATTACAAGTTCTCACCTCCTTTCCTGTTCGACGCTACGTACAGGAGGAAAGTTAGGAGCTCGTTTAGCAGCATTTCGGCGAATCCCAATCTTTAGCACTCACTCTTCCTCTATACTGCACAGAGACTTATTGGAGAGACCATCCAGGTTCTTAATGAAAACAGATATCACTAGAATTCTCATTAGTTTCAAGGATTTGAATCTATTTGTTTCTTCTCTAAGTACTCCCCTTATGTACGTCCGCATGTGTTTGTGCGCGTATCTGCCATGGGGAACACTGTCTGTCGCTCTGGGAATTCCAGAAGTGCGTGGGATGTCCAGAGTAAGTGTTTGGGTTTTGGGCCTGGACTGAACTGCCCCTTCCCTGTACACAAATTGGCTCTTAAGTAGCTCACTATATACACAACAATACTACGCCAATTCTTTGTTAGGTAGTAGTTTATGCTGTTGGAAGGGTTAGTTCCCGTTTATGGACCAGTATTTGTTCTGCTATTGGAATAGCAAGTTTCTGCTATTGGAATAGCAAGTTTCTTCTATTGGAATAGCAAGTTTCTTCTATTGGAATAGCAAGTTTCTGCTATTGGAATAGCAAGTCTCTTCTATTGGAATAGCAAGTTTCTTTTATTGGAATAGCAAGTCTCTTCTATTGGAACTGCAGATTTGTGCTTGTGAAATAGGCAATTTACTCACTTTAACTTTACGACTTCCAATAATGGTATGAGAGTTTATGTAAACTTGTCCGAAGGAACTGGCAGGAGTAGTTTTATTCGATTGCAGAAATCACTGCGATTGTATAGCATGGACTCTGGTATTATGTCAGGCTGTATAGATTATGTAGTTGCATTCTGGTACTCTGCTGGTCATGAAACAGGAGGGTGGAATGGATTTATGACAGGTGTATTACCAGCGTGGTACGGATGAATGCATGTCGAATGCTCCTCAAGGAAATAGATACTATATTATATTATACGTAATAATTGTGTGCGCGTGGTGACGGTCTCGCATTGTTTAAGTCAATTATTATTATTATGAACGTTAATGTGTATTATAGGGAAGTAGGCTTTTTATTTAAATGAATAAACTCCCAGAATGAGTGGTCCTATACTTTTAATATGTAGTAGTATAGTATAGGTAAGTATAGTAATAGTATGTGGGTAAGTATAACAATATTGTGTATCATTACATAATCGTTTATACCCAAGTTGCTCGCGCTCTAATAAAAGTCGAGTGCCATGGGAAAAATACATAAGAAAACAAGGGCAGCATCGTTGCTCTTGAACGGTGGATTCCAATTAGCGTCAGTGAGGTTCAGCAGCCGTGCAAGCTAAGCATTTCCCTCTAAAATGACGTGAGGTACCACATTGAAAAACGCCGGTTACCTTCATCACTTCGATGTGATATAAACATATGTATTCCATCCACAATCACGAGACCACTGCACTTTACCCTGGATTTCTAGCCTACCTTCAATTTTACTCTGTGTTTAACATCAGTCAGTATATGTATACATACTTATGCAAGTGGTATTCATGGATGTTTTCATATATACATAGATACAATATTAGTAGGTATATAAGTATATTTAAGGTGTCAGCTCATAGAGTTAGTAGTATTGTCATGTCCAGCGAGCGAGGTTTACTCAGTTTGATAATTAATAATAAAAGAGACCGTGGAGTCCTTTCAATATTTTGTTATTGTTGCATTTTGATTTACACATGTTTTGCTTGTTTTTGTGTGTGTAGGAAGTATTTTGTAATGCAATTAGAAGCTAAGAGACTCTCATGTGCATAGGTTACAATATGCAAAGATGGGGACGATATTGGAAAGGTAGGCACTTTGTCGATCTAACGAAGTTAACGAGGCTTGTGGGCACGTCCATATTCTGTTGTAGCAAGATGTATAGATACATACTTATACTTCTGTAGTAAGTAATATGAACTTGATTTTAGGATTTAATACTTGATTGGAGTCCTCTTCTCTTGTACATATACACAAAAGCATTTGCACGTCAGTTGATACATTTGTCAGCGTGTTGATTGAATTAGGGAATTCCGTGTACATAATTGTTTACATGCCAAGCAGCATCGCTGGGGAAGAGGGAATACACACCTGAAAACTAGTTCCTACTTTTTTCCCCTATACTTTTAATGCATTCCAGCGAAAGCAAGGACACACAAAATATCGTAGTCAGAATTGGAAGCGATGTTTTTGGACAAACTATACAGGGATAATTGTGTAAAGTTTTGAGATGGAGTTGGATCGGAGGAGAAAAAAACTTGAAAACTGTGAAGGAACTTTTATGACAGGTTCTCCTCGCGGAAAAGACGTTCTTCGTACAGAAACAGTTTCGCAGTTCCCCAAATGCAGTCAGTATACTTGTGGTGTGTAGCGGCGATGAAGGTCAGGCATGACTCAACTCTGACATTTGGAGTGGAAGCCACGCAATTTATTGCTGAATCTCTTCAATTCGTTTGTCTAGATACAAGTTCCAAATATTTTGTTTGGATACAATAATATAATTCCCCCCAAAGAAACATAAACAAGTAATGCACGCTAATTGTTGTTAAATGTACAATAAATTATAATGCTACAGGCGTGTTCGGAATCTTGCTTATGAAAAAAGCGTTATTGATGGGTAAAGTGCTCAATGTGAGTTTTTTGTTTCATTTCACGAAGGTAACAGAATAATTATTTTAAAGTCATTGAGGAAGATTTTTCATTGCCGGTTTCCATATTTCACGGGGAAAAAAATTTGGGAGGGTGGAACTACTAACCCTGTATGTATTTGTTTTTTTTTCGGAGTCTCACTAATTTATTATTGTACAATTTATCTTGATAACTCCAAAGATGCTGTATATATTAACTGTATATCTATTCATATATCTACATACTTACATACCTTCCTAGATTAAATGAATTTTTGGAAGGTTGTCACAATAATATCATTCTTCACGCTAAAAAGGGATTTAAATTCAAATTATTCTAACTTACATGTTCATGGACTATATGTATAATGTTGTAATACTTCAAAATATAAGTTAGCTTCGAAGATTTACTGCACATACGAGTCACAGCTATAAAAAGTATTCTAAAAACTTGGATTGCTAACATCGCCGCAACCGCGATGGCTTTATTCGCTAGGAATAATATAATATAATTGGACCTTGCAGCATCCACTTCTGAAAGTTTTTTTAAGTTTACATTTTAAATATTTAGTCTGTATTTTTTGGCATACAAAAGGTTCATTAATTATTTCAGCGCGGACTTTTGCGAAGAATTTGGTAACATTTCTTGAATTATAAACAGTGGAGTTGTTTAGGAAGTTGCAATGCATAAGAGTATCTGGTTGGGGCCTCCTAAAAAAGTTTTCCTCAGTCTGAACGTACATACATACCTATACATAAGTACAATAGCGGGGTGTAATATTATAATAACATGGTGGATATGTGGAGTTTATGGTGATATAAAACGTAGAATACCCTCCGGGAAAAATTGCATGCATATGGAAAAGTATGGAGTTTTGGAAGTAAAACGGACATAGTAATACATTGAATGTCCTGAATTTTAGATAATTCCTCCGTATGAAATCGACCGAGCCACACCGAGGATACCATCGGAGGGACAAGCTCGCGTTCGCTTCAACTTTACAGCCGCTTCTCCGGTCGAGATGTCTATCATCAAAGGGGAGACGGTCGTTTTAACCCGCCGCGTGGACATCAATTGGTACGAGGGTAGAATTGGATCTCGACGAGGAATATTCCCCGTCTCTTACGTTCAAGTTCTGAAGGAGCCTGGGTCGGACTTGACTGCTTCCCTCTCTCCAAAGCCGGTGGGCTCTCCAGCAGCTCATAGTTTGGCCGCTCATCAGAATCAAAACTTTAGGCATAATTACAAACCAAATGACTATGCCGCTAACTCGGACTTTTCATCATTGCACAATAATTCTTCGTCTCATGTAAGTACTTAAGCCGATTACTTCTCGTCGAATTCCCCCCTCTCCAGGTTATAGATCTATAAATAGTCTATCTATAGGCTCTATTTTACCTATCAATGTGTGTTGTGCTGGATGTATGCAGTACTCCAAATACTATATACAGTCAAAAATGAATGCAACCATGTGCACAATCAACCACAGACATATAGATAGAAAGCCATTTTCCTTTTGTTTTTATTCGTGGCCTCCCCAATCAATCCTCTTATCTTCAAATGCTTCATTTCTGTCAACATGCTCCTCCTCCACTCAAAAGAATCCCCCATTCCTGTGATTAAATTAGAAATAATTTAAAAAAGACATCACTGTTAAGACTGGTAATATTCCTATTCAGAGTTGGTTCTCAATTCCTCATTATAATCCTTTCCTAAATACCGCAAACCTGGCCCGATCAACTTTATCATGAACCTCTAAAGCTCGTGTGAGTTTAAAAGCTCCCGAGTTTATACTTTTAGTCATAAAACAACCTTCGTTGATTTAACGACTCACATCGTGTGGGGTGAGCGAGCACTGAAATGTAAAAGTGATGCTTGATTAATACTACTCTAACAACTGATTTCCAGTAATTTCAACGCCTCAGATGACCTGTAAAGTTCTAATTATAATGCTAACTGTTTCCGATCCCAGTAACATGTATAACAAGGCGAGACCGTAGAACGTCAAGTTTAATTATCATGCTTGAATAATGATCTTCCCCCGTATTCCTCTCTACTGCAATGGTGGAGACAGGTGGCTTGAAATTAACTGCTGTGTTGGAAAATTAAGTGGAAAATAGTATGCATTAATGGGAATCACAGGTGTCGGATTCGGATCTCTTCTTTCGCATTACAGATTCCGAGTTTTAACAGCAGAGAGAATTACAGTGCGGGGAGATTGACACCGTCGGGTGCTCAGAGTCAAGGCCGCTCCGCATATAGTCAAAATCTTACTATCGATACAAGGATCGAGCCTCTGTCGTAAGTTCTAATAACTCTTAGAAATGTATATCTCTTTTTTGCTTTCTAATCATAATAATGAACGTTAATTTTACTGTAATGTCCATGAAAAACGGGTGCTCTTTCTATACTTTGATATAACGCGCACAAATTGCACTTTTAAGCATAATATTATGTTAATTTCTTCATGAATAACAACTCTCAAGTAATTTATGTAGCTCAACTCTCTTTTTCTGAAGACGCTTATTACTCTTCATAATCAACGTCACTTTATTACTCCATTTCACTTTCTGACTATATCCCATATGTTATTATTACTTGTTGCTGACTATATTAAGCATTTACTTATTCTCATATCTTATTTTCAGACAGTATAGTCACATTATTAACACTTTGGCAAAAATCGTTGGCACATTTCGATAACTTAAATACATTGATGATGTTTGTTCATATAGTTATACATGTAATTTGTATAAATGTGTGTTAAAATGTTTTGCATTTGGAACTGTTCAAGTGGAGCGGGCAATCAAATTTTCTGTTTTAACTTTAACGAACGATTCCAAACACGCTTAAGAACAAAACCTTGCAAGTGCTCTTGCCCGGCTGAAATTTTAATAAATAAATGGAAAGAATTTTAGATTATTTTTGTAATAAAAAGTTGATTTCACATTTCGAGCAAAAACTTCAAAATGTTATCTGAGACAATAAAATACATTGTTTTTACCCCCGTTTGCCGATTTCAACCTGGGCACTTGTCATGTTTTGCAGTATTTTATCATGTATATACCATGTAGAGAAGCCTTCACAGGACTCCCGATCCCTATCGCTATTGCTGGAAAGTTTTCCACTTGGCCAGTTCCAATTCTCTGTTGTACTTTTATATGTTTAATATCTTATATGGGCATCCGATATAAGAAAGCCACTAAGTTGCTGTTGGTGAAATAAAAGCGGAGGAATAATAACCCACATAATAACGCAGTATACGAGTATCTTTGTATCTGATATGTATAAAACAATAATTTATTATTACCGCAGACACCACCAGCAATCTAGCGTGACACTCTGTCGCTTGTTTACATACCGTTATCAGGAGTCTCAAGGGGTTAAATTAAATTTTCAGCTTTCGTTTTGAAATATTTGGTGTTGGTAATGTTTAAGAAGCTATGTGTATATATAATGTACGTGCGTTATATAATCTGTACATATAATTATACCAGTCTCTTCTTTATATTTTCCCTGTTTCTATCTGTCTACTTCATTATAGCCGGAAAACCCCCACGTTCATATAGGTATTGTAACAAATGTGCAAGTTTCATCTACTTTTTTGTTGTTCTTGTCTTTGTCTTCGCTTTTTGTTATCATTGTTAATTTATGTATGATTCTAGAGATTCATTCGTTCTTCCTGCGTAGCTTCAATTGGTGCTGGGATGCTTGCTTATTTGCACGAAACTCAATAAAGGTAGATTTGAATGGCAGCTAAATTACTCGAATTCATTCCGAATTTATATTTAATGGTTGTGTAAATATCTTTAATAATTACTTGTATATTATACTTATTAGCCTCTTATATTTTCTGTATCTCATTATTCGTAAGATACATAATAACATTAAGTTGGAAATAGTTATTCTCTATTTTTGAATAATAGTTAAACTTTTAATTTCGGGCCTTGTAATGCCCAATAATTATCTCTGAATTATTATTATTGTGCATGTTTTCTGCTAATATAACTTATTTCGATCAACAAAAGTAGATTTGAATATTAAATTTAAATAATTTTTAATTCCGCAAAAATAGCTTCTATATAAATAATATATAATCGTCAGTAGCAATTTCACTGCATTCAATTTCGACCAAAGCGGTTTTTCAGTAGTAAGTAAACTTTTGCATTTTTATACTTCAAAATTAATTTTGACAGCACTCGCCTCTTTTTTACCAAGCAAATTTTTTTCGCTGTAGTTTAATTCGTTAATTAATTTTCTATGAGTCTAATAATTTTTTGACTATATATAGCTTTGTACAAATCAAAGCTCCAGTTGTGTGCTTAAAATCGTCTGTGAAACAACACGATTTGTAATAACATCGGAAGTGTAGTCATTAGAGTTGGACGTAAAATAGTTGTGGGGCGTACTGATTATTATGTATTTATTGGTACGACTCTGCGGCTTTAGTGGAATAGTTAAATTTTGGTGAGTCGAATCGTAGAACTATATGGTAGAACTGAAGGTTTTTGATTACATAAGTAGAGAGAAAGATTTTTGGAGACGTATATATAGATATTTTTATAGTTATGATTTTGGAAGTAAACTATGTACGTATATATAGTGCAGATTTTATTATTTTACGTTTCCTTTCCTCTCGAACGTACGCTGATTTAGGTAGTTGAATCCATAGTTAATGATGATTAGACCCGCTGAACAAAACTAATTTGAACTTCTCATTATTTTTTCTCTCCCATATGCAAGCAGCTACAAGGCTATCTACAACTACAGACCTGCACACGAAGATGAACTGGAACTACGAGAGAACGATATTGTCCATGTTCTGGAGAAATGCGACGACGGGTGGTATGTAGGAACATCCACAAGGACAGGTCTATTTGGAACTTTCCCCGGAAACTATGTGGAGCGGGTCTTCTAGTTTCATTGTGGAGAATTATCCTATATAATAAATATATCGTCCCCGTCTCTTATTGTCAAAAGCACCTTCACCCATTATTTTTCTGAAAATTTTGCGGAAAGTTAATTTATCGCTAATATAAATGTTGATTCAAAAAATGATTATTTTTTTCAAATTTCGAAAAATCATTTTTTTGATGATGACGGTGAAGCTTGTATTTCCTATGTAAGTATGTGTATCTTCCTCAATTCGACTGTGTAGACCTTAAAGAAAGCAGAAACACTATTTAACATAATAGTGATTGTAAATTAACCCCCTTCACTATTGCCTATATAATTATATACATCCATTGTATGTACATGTACTTCATCCTGTACCATATACATTATATAGTAAGTATATAGATTATATGAGTTACAAGGTTCTGTCGTTATTCGAAAACGTAAAGATGTAGCTTCTCTATATTATTTAGATGCGGGACTTATATAATGTGCATAATTGTTTTCAAAATAGCAGCTGGGACAACCCGACATATGTATAGGGGGATATTGAAAATTAGCATCTATAGTTATAAGCGTTTTACTTAACTATTTTACTTGCATGCAGCTATATAATCGCATTACTGAATATGCTCTTTGTTACAATAACGAGCTATTAAATTGTTAATTGACGTGATTTTCACTTCTATACACAAGTCAGTGGATTTAGTATGGAATTGGATTTTGATGTTACTATATATAGATAGATAATACTGTCAACATTGAAGTTTGACTTTCACAATTAATGAGCTGTATAAACATAATTTTGTGCATATTATGATTCACACTTAAACGCAACTAAACTGATTCCAGAAATCAGGTTCACACTTAAAGAAACCTCAATTCACTGATTGCAGGAATCAGGTAGGTTCAAATTATGATACTCATTTTTAATTACTTGCCGAGGACCTGACTTACATACATCTACGTTTTTACCACGCCGTTTACAAGCAAATATAATTAGATATAGCGATAGTCATTTGAATAGATTTCCCCTTTTAACGCATGCAAATGGAGTCTCCATTAGGATTCGATTTTCTCTGTCCCCTTCTCCTCCTCAGTAATGTAAAATTATTGCTACCCAAATGTGAGGAGAAGACCGGTATGGCCATGAAAATTTTGGCATCTTGTTATTGGTGTTAATGTCAAGTGTCATCCTAAAATGGTTGGCCTACTTTGACGGGAAATAAAACGTTAAATGTTGAACTTATGTATTATTATGTAGCTACAGATACAATGTTAGAACCTATTATAATGATAAATATTTGTGCACACACATGAATACACAAATATATACAATTATATATATCTATATATTTAATGTCTAATGTGAGACACACAACCGTAAACTATTCTTGTCTGATGACCAGTGCTTTGTAATTTGCCTTTGCCCATTAAGGACTTGAAACACTTGTAACTATTTAGACTGTAGGGACTATAATAGATTAGTCATTATTGTTTACTTGGTAGTTAGTAGTATTATACATAGGCAACTTTAAGTGTATGTATATTGTTGGTAAGGAAGTACTTTTAATACTTTAATTCAATACTTCCTATACCATCATAATAATTTGGTTTTTTGTCGAATTTTGATGAAATAATGTACAGCTGGAAGCCAAAGATTGTTAAATGAGGACCTGTAAAATGTAATTTACGTATAAATACACCTATAGTTACATGTTCATAAGTGGACTTTTATGAAAATAATCACACATGCATATATTATCCAAGCTTACGCCTTATAATGAAGGATTACAGAAAATCCTGGATTTGCTAGTTTTAAATAAAAAATCTCGTTCTATTTTTAGCTTTTCTTGTTATAACAAGGTGTCTTAAACGTAAATCGTTGTCAATAACCTTTTCAGTTCAAAATATATATATATATACTACTATATTATACATATGTATACATGTACAATTTCATGTTAGATGTAATCAGACAGTTTTATGGAGGAGCTGTTGGTTCCACTATCCGTGTGCTATATATACGCTATACAATATTCGAATGTAGTTTATCCCAACTTTACCTCTTCCTCTTTCCCTCGACGAAGTGAAACGGAGAAAGATCTTCTGCCACGGTAAAAACTTTTATGGCATGGTGGTGGAGATGACAACGTGAAGACTTATACAGAAGAGCTGTGTATGAAACTTGCTATTAAAATCCTACAATCGAAAGTATCTCCTGCAGCATACTACCGTTCCGCACAACCATATACGATCCAGCCATGTCTTCAGTCACTTGAGGGAGCAATCCAACTTGAAAAGGTGAAGTTTTATGTACGCGACTACTATACGGAATGCATTGAAGTTGTGCTGAAAATAAATATTTTTTCTGTGTCTTAAACTCTACATGCCGCCTTCAATAACATACATAATACAGTATTTGTATTATATATTTATAGCATTTCTATGAGCTCCTCTAAGGTGTACGTTCTAGTACATATGGAATTTAAAGAATAAATTGTATTAACGAAAGTTAACTAAAATACTTTGTTGATTGTAACTTATGTCATTACAATATTCATGTTATAATAATATCAAGTGCTATATGCTTATGAAGTAATAATAAATTCTCCCTTTCAGGGAAATATTGCCCATAAATTCAATGACTGGAATAATACTATTGTTGGTTCAACAATTGGAAATAATGCCTGTAATAATAATTTTGTCAATAATCAATAATGAAAGAAAATCTTTCTCTGGAAAACAACTTTATTGTAAACTCTTCAATCGTTATAACGTTGCTGTTGTTGAAACTCTATATTAAATAAAATGTTCATATATACAATTTTCAATGTTAGTTTAGTTAATTTACCAAAAGTAAATTGTTAACAGTTAGTTTCGAATTAGTGTATCTATATACTTATTAGTGGTAATTAGTTGGAGGTGTATATTATATTATATACTACAAAGGACTATTTTCAAGTACCCGAACTGCATTTAATCTTCTTATATTATAGGTGAAACTGCTGGAATAATACTCTGTTTAATGCCAGGAAATACGTATAATTAAATCTGTTATATTAGTAAAAGTCCATTTACAGGGAGAAGAACTGGAACTAAAAAAAATAAAGTACACTAATAAAAACGCATAATACTTGGTTAGTTGGCTATATCTATATGTAAGAGTACACAACGTGGCTTATAATGCATAACTAAAGTATATGCATGTTGCTAGAGAGTAGTTGTTTCGGAAGTAAACAAGTAATTAAGAAACATTTTACTTACGTGCATGAAATTGTTCACAGATATACACAGTCCGTACTATAGTTATATAGTAGCTAGCTATATATACTTAATAACAATGATTTCAAAGTAATAACAATGAGTTTATGTTAAAAATTTGTCTGAAATAAAATAACTATATAATTACATCACCGATTTAAATTCGTCTTCTTTGACGTTTATTGGAATGCTTTGGCAGCGAGCCTATAAGGTCATCGTAATAATACTAACTTAATGTTAGTATATGGACTATCTATTGTTTGTAATTCATTTATCATCAAATGATTTTTTTTTTAAATTTTAAAGTGTAAATATCTTGGTTGAACTAATAAGATACCAACTGAGAGTCATTAGGTAAAGGTATATCTATACTTATTACTTAAACTTATTACTATAACTCGTTGTAGTGTTTTCACATTCATTCGTTTTGTGGTCTCCGCAAAAATGTTATCTTATTTGAAATGAATTTTAATTATCATGTATATCATTGTAGAAAATTCTGGAGAATTACCTCCTGCGACCACATCCCTATTAGATATATCTATACTTTCAACAATAAAACACAGTTGAATTAAAGGCTTGAACATGTTATACTTTATACTTACTTAAATGCAATCTTGGTTCGTCTTTTGCTGACACAGATAAAAGGCGTGTTGCATCCCATGTAAAGCATAAATCATCCTATCGACACGCCTGAGTGCGACGTCGGACACACGGTTCCGTCCACATATCCATTATTTCTCTGGATGTAATTTTTTGTTTGTCAGTTGGAACACGTACTTGACAAATATATTTTGGCGGAGGGGAAAAGACTGCGGTACATGGGAATAGATGAAAGTATTAAGTGTCTGTATACATCTCTGAAAAATATAGAACTGCGTTTCGCTCCGCAGAATCGATTTATATGGCATCCTTCGGAAGAAATTGAATATGAATAAGTTTTCAATTTAAAGTATTTTCTCAACCAAACACCGTCACGTTTGAATTTCAACTCGTGTTTGGCCGACAAGTTGTGAGAAAGACGATGCAATTGAACATGACTATTGGAATATTTAGCAGATATAATAAATCTTTTGGCGAATTCTGAGAAGCACCATTACCGTCGTTGCAATTGTCCTTTTGGCAACAAGTCGAGCACACATACCTGCAATCCAAAATGGCACACAATCAATGACAGAAGAATCCTGGTGGTTACTCACAACCGACCCATGAGTCCGCAGGACCTCTGCAAATGTCCTAAATTCAAAATAAAATAAATCTCACTCACAATCTTGTCCTCTCGCCCATGATAACACAGCCCGGGTCACATTTCGGAGTGCAGTTACGTTTAACAGCTACCGTCTGCAACATAATTGGCTGCGACGTATTCGCCGAGGTGGAGAACGATATTCGCTTTACCTAATTAGTGTAAATAAAATACAAAAAATATTAATTGTAGTATGCACCATCTTATTTGTTTTCTTAATTTTAAAATCCGAACATCGCTAAGCAAAAATATAGATTGCCAGTTCTAAATTATTCAGTTTTCATTTAGTTCGAAATTAATAGAAGATCCTATATACACTCAATAATGCATTCAATGTGTAATTGACTTATACAAATCATTAATCAAGATCAAAGATCAAGTATTCTAGTAACAGTAACCACTCATAATCTGTTATAGTCAATACTCCAATTTCATCAAGTCAATCAAAGAGACAAAATAACTGGAATCAAAACATCTATAGTAACTCACCATACAGAAAGTCATGTTAGTGTCACAAGGCGTGCTGAAGATCTCCTTTGAAGGAAAAGAAGTTAAGTTCTGACAATCCCTTTGTTTCTCCGAATGACAAACAAAGCACGTTAGGTTATTCGGGATGGGATTCTTCTTTGACTTCATGCTCAAATCAATGTCAAAGGTTGACTCCCCAGTACAATCTGCAGTAAAAACATTTAAAAAAGTAATAAACATGTCAAAAAATACATGGAACAACAAAGAGGCAACAACATAGTACATATTGAAAGTAAAACATTGTCCTCAAAAAATAACTTTCACCGAAACATTTGCGTATCTAAGAAAATAAGTCGTGGAACGGTGGGCGAATACCTTGGATAAAAAACTGGAAGAGGATTGTTACCACAGATGAGATTAGCACTTTGTAAATCATGACAATTTAAGTATTAACAGCTAGGCACCAACACTTAATAATACTTCACACCAGCAGGGAATATATAGGATCACATATAGACTCTGAGCGTATAAGCTGCTGTTGAGTAGAGCAGACGAGGGCCTTATCCCTCTGGACCTTAATTTATTAAAATTCGATATATAAACATGGAAGATCCTCGATAATTGTCAACAAACAGAGTATTATTACTCAAAGCGGAGTGGAAGTAACACTTTGGAAGTAACAATGATATTTTTTAACAAAATCTGGACACTCTACAAATGAGGGTAACTGTATGGGTAGTGCTCTGCTACGCTACATGTAAAGTGTGTTGCATCTGCGACTGCGGAAGTCCGATGTCTGCCGATGCCCGATAGAAGTCGAATGTGCGACGATCGATGCGGCCCGCATTACATAGCCCACCACCCGGGAAACAAACTTTTGCCTCGCTTTCCGAAAGGTTCCTCGCCGAGTGGAAATCCGTCCGTGTAAATCTCGCTCAAGTAGACTTGCCGCCTCACCAGAAGTCAGTTCAGATAGGCCGTGTGCATGGCAGGGTAGAATAGAAAACGAGGGACAAGCAGCGGCAGATCCTCAGTTGACATCCATCAAATGTCTGGATTTATACCCAAGTCTTCACTCCCGACATACACCTTACGTTATACATAAAAGTTCCGTTATTTTTAGAAGAGGAGTAGATGGAGAGTGAACGGATTCTTACCCAAAACAACGATCATCATGGCTTGTTTGGTAAGTGAGATTTAAATTTTTTAATCCATTTTGGCACCGTTAATAATTACAATAGAAAGTAAAACATCATTCTCTTCAAAACAAATTTTCACACATCCTCCCTGTCCATTTAATATAACAATAAATAAAAATTGTGTTAAGGGTAAATAGCATTAAGGTGCATTGGGATAAATTATTTATTTACGCGGGCTTTCTTCATTGTGTTGTGTTCCTACCTCGTCGAGCCGCATTCCGGATTCCTCTCACAAAGCCTGACATATCCATCCCCGGGTAGCGTGTTTTTCCCATCTTACCCCGATACCTCTTTCCGAACTATTCTACTCAAGCCGTTCGTACTTGGTACTTACTCAAGCATTTGGAGCTATTGTGTTGTGTTGTTGTTACCTTGTTGCTCGAGATACTTGACATAAATATAGTACGAAGTAAGCCTGGCCGGAGGAAATTACACTTTAAAAATGTAAGTGCTCGGCGTGTCTTGACTTTAGTGACACTCAACAAGATAGTTATCGCTGAGTCTCAACAAGACTTTTAACCTGAAACTCCCTAATGCTTGGAATGGCTTCGGAAATTATGCAGACTGAGAGAGGGAAGGGCATAAAGAAAAAAGTAGCTTTTTATTTTGTTTCTAAGACTACATGTTGGCAAAGCTCGTCTCATCTTTCGTCCTGCATATAGAACCCCCTCCCATGAAAAGGGGAGATTATTACTATGAAACGGAAGGATATTGAATTAAGGAAAGGCATTTACTTTAATGCCCTTTGACATTCTTTCTCCGAATTAGTTCTTTTTACCTTGGAATCTTTTTAGCAAGAAACAATCTCTTACTTTAAATTCTAATCTTCTGTACCTCCTAAGTTTTATTAGGTATGCAGGGTTACGGACCCTCGTGTACATCAAATTTGAGTTTCATTTCCTGGCATTTTAAACCTGAATTATGTATTTACCTTCCTTTACCATTCTTCTCCCGGTCTCATTGCTATGGCTGGCATGACTTCTTTGTAGTTTCATTTGCTTTGAAAAAGTGAAACTGATTAGTTGATCTGTTTGCATTCTTTTTAATCTCCCTGGCACAGACGTAATGAGCAATACGCAGACAGGCCTAACAATTCCTTTCTGTATTGGTTGATACAAGGTCAATATTTGAATTTCATTTCCTGTTATCATGCCTGCATGCCGTAATGAACCAAAGGGAGTGTGGAGCTTCATGGAGGTAAAAAGGAAAATGTATTGTGTAGCCAAGTAGTCACCTCACATGCAAATGTTCAAAAAGAAACGAAACAATCCTTTATATTTGCCTGGTTGCAACAAGACTTGTCTGTCAATAGTAATACGGTGGAATATATTGAATCGAGTTACGTTTAAGCGTGTAACCTAAACACTGACTGAGACTGGCAGTGTACAAGTTCATAAGAGAGAGAGAGAGCTTTGGCAGTTTAGGTGAGTCCCCCGGACGACTGTTTGTGTTGTTCTTTGTGTTTTCGATAGATTGGTAGGAAAGCTACTTGCTTTGATCCACATGAAATCCAGGGTGATGCACACATGAATTCGGAGAACGGAAAGATTCACGTACAAGTTTTCAAAATAATATCTCTGTGTATACCCAATTGTATCTCTTGGTCCCTTACCGCCCTCAGTTTTACCAGATGGTTCCCTAGCATGGTTTTAGCTTCTTTCTCTTTCTCACTCCCTTGTGTTCCATTGCTCCATGCTTCAAGAGATACATTGAATCCTTTGATTGATACTTCAAAGAAAAACCACGCTCTGTTTACGGACAAGTCCTACCAATCCGAGTCACTCCAGCCATACACACTTGTAAATAGATACCTGGTACAAGATAGCTTTTGAAATATGTGACGTTGAGGATTTCGGCAGACCCTGACCATGGCTTTAATCGGCAATCTAATACCTAACTCCCCATCTAAATACTCATTGGGAACCTATAAGTCCTCCAGTGGTGGAAGTGCGTCGCTTCCTAAACGACCTCACATTATCAAGCGACACTATACCAAACACCTATCACACGCACTTTTGACGCTCACCTCAGGGAACATTTCCGATGTAAAAGGAATAATAATCAGAGTCTGGTGATGAGAAAGAAATCAAGTTTTAGTTTCATTTCGCACTCAAACAGTCATGGACGACCTAAAAGCGGAGGTTATCATCAAGATGAGATCTCATGCTTGGAATTTCACAAATCATGTTCGCCAAGTAATTTCATTCTAGACCTACTTTCCAGGTATGTAGATTAGAAGAGGCAGGAAGTTAGAATTTATCGGTAGTTCTGGAGGAAGTTCATCCCACATTTTGTTCCAAGATAGATCAATCCGGTAAAGCAGAAGCAGAGCGCGTAGGAAATGGAACTACTACTACACGTGTGTTGTGTCGAAGGCTGAAATTACGCTATTCCCAATATTTGAGACTCTATTCGCCCCTGACGATGGAAGACTAATCCAATTAGACTATAGGATGAAGGTAGGTCTGTCTCCGACGCAGACTGACATTGTAATAAAAATATACAGGCGTGACGACGACACTCAGGTTTGCAGGTAGGCGACGACACAACTTTGGGTTTGTATTTAGACGACGGCACAAATCAGGTTTTGTAGGTAGACACCGACCAAACTCGGTAGTAGATGATGTCAGGAGGAGAGATGCGATGTACAGTTTGTAAACAGTGTTATATAACAAGTGTCGTCTAATATGTATTTTGCTTTTATTTCTTAATAATGTCATGACTTTTGACTTCATTTCACCATGCTAGAGCTTTCACAGCGTAGGTTTCTCCATTTCTGGTTCATGTCAGTTCCACACTGAATGTTCTAAATTTAAGCAAGATTTCTACCAAGACATCCCTGTATGCAAGGAATCAATGTCAATGTCAACGTCGTTGTGGAGTTCTCCGGATTATTCTCCTTGCTCATCTAACTCCTTTCATAGCCCCCACCTTTCCTCTTTGTTTGCCTTTACGTTCTTGACACTCCTAGACTTGCAAGATGCTAGTCAATGACGATAAACAAGTTCGGCGAATATGATTTTGTGGAGAAGTCCATTTGAAGGTGTGCGATAACCTGATTCAAATTATGAGCTTCGACAAATCCTTCGTTATGTTTTGCTTCATAAGCGAAGCACAGTTTTCTTTAGACGAGACTAGAGTCCTGGATGGAAAGTTGAAAGAAGCTTTGATTATGTTGAAGTATTACTTTTCGCCTAACTTTCCTCCAATTTTTTATGATTATGGCAGTATTCCATGATTCAATGTCATTTCGCTTTCATTCGTAGTTTAGCTGTTTCAATTCAGTAGCTCATCATGCACGATGCAGGTACGAGTAGACTAAACGGGAGTCTCAGTAGTTCATAACCTGGTTCTCGTTTCGACCAATTCATCAGTAGATGTAATTTGATTTTGTTGTTACGTTTGTGCATTCATATCAGTCAGAGTCTGGAGGGCGAACACAAGACACGACTGCACCAAATGTCTCATATTTTAGTTGAAGGGATGATTCAGACATCATGTCATGACTGCATAGTTACCTTTTCGTCAGCGTTCTAATATGCCTGCGATTTTAAACCGTTGTTGAAGAACATTTATTGCTGTCATAAGGACACACAATCTATGCTCTTAATTGCTAATCTACTTGATTAACATTTCTATTTCCTGATTGGGAGTCGGAAATGTACATAGTCATGTATGTGTCAGATGTACGACGTCATCATTGAACCGTGCCGCCGTAAAGTCACCTAGAAGCTGTACACGAGTGAAGGACGCTGGTGGGAATTGGTGAAATCCCAATCCTTGTCAATGTTAATAGTGACGGGTCACGCAACAAATGTCTCTTTACCCGCGGAGATTCCAGCGCGATGAATGCTGACAGTTGCTTTTGTAGCCTCCCCTAAAATGTTCATGTGACCCCTTTAAGACCGAGATGAGAATATTATACAGGCAGTCAAGCCTACAGCTACACACCAATGGACGCAGCAATAAGTTTAAAAACAGTCAGACACACAACCACCAAGTCAGCAAGTTTAGACAAGAGATCCTCAGTGATGGGTAAAGCTAAGTTTAACAGTGCGAGCAGGCCTGCGATGCAAAAGCGAAGACGGTGAAAGTGTCATATTTGAGCGGATATTAGATAAGGTCCAGGTAGACGCGTCAGGGATAATTTCTTGATGGTGTGAAAGCCTTAGCTTTTATCAATTTTCTGTAGGAGTACCTTGCAACCAAAATATAAGCATTTGCATTTTGGATTTAACAAAAGATTCGGGGACGATGGAAAGTGAATGGTAACTCATACGCAAAAGGGTATAAAATCGAAAGTTCCTATTCAAACAATATCTTAAGCTTTAGTATAGGGCAATCTACGGGTGAGGTAGGCGGAAATTGAATACTGCGAAGTTCAATTTCCAGAAAAATAAATTGAAAATCATTGAAATAAAGAGGGTTAACTCCATGGATGCATAAGTAGATAGATAGGCTTTTTGTTATCAGGCTTTTCCTACCAAATGAATCTTTCTTACTCAACCCCTCTCACATTTATGTATATGCAACCTTCCTGAGCTCCTTCACAAGGAGCTTTTGACTGCAGTTCCAATTTTCCATCACTCGGGCATCCTATATTTAGTTATTACATATCAACTCCCTTTGTATGAAGTTGTGAGAATGTCAACAACAAGTCAGCATAAAGTACAACGTCAGAGTCAGTTAAATTAACTTTTGTAAAAAAAAAGCTTTTGTTCTCAGGCAAAGTAGTTTAGATTGAACTGAGGCCGCTACATATAAAATATTGTGGGTTTGTTAGCACAGCGTTGTTAGCTTTTCCTACCTTCATTGGATATCAAAAAGGTGGCTGATTACCTCTGGTCCTTATATTGGTGATACGGGGTGTAAACGCAATACTACAAAATACATTTTGGTTATTGTAGCACTACTTTTGACAACTCAAGCAGTATATTTGCCTATTCAAGTAGAGAATTTGTCCATTCTAGCACTGCATTTGATTATTCTGACTCTTCTTACAATAAATTTAACTATTTTAGTAGTAAATTTGACTGTTCTTGTAGTAAATTTGCCATTTTAGTATTACACTTGACTTTTCTTGGAGTGAGTTTGACTATTCTAGTAGTACACTTGACTATTCTAGTAGAACGATTGCGAGGCTAGTTAAGCTTTTGGCCATTTCGTCAGGGTCTATGACAATTCTACGAGATCGGCTATGCTTAAGTAGTATGTACATACATACAACAACTTTAGCAGTACATCTGAATAACTTCTTGGTTATTTGTCCACATTGTGAGGCCAGGAGGAAGTAGAATATGCAAAGAGTCACTCTTCTTTTGCATTGAGACAATTCCGGTTTTTTCCTATTCCACAATAAATCCGTCGGATTCATATGGTTGAGCTACAAGGGAAGTTATATTTCAGTAAGTATAGTATCTACAACTTACATGGTTGAGTAATATTGGGAATTCGATGGAAACTTCGAAGATTTCCAAAGGGACTTGATTTCAACTGACATGTTCATGTTACCTCAATGGTTCACACAGTCGGTTTTTTTCTTCCTCCTCTCTCTCTCTCGCTTTCCATTCCCGATCCCTCTATATTTGCAAGCCTTTTAGTTTCCATGCCACGTTCACTAATACTTTTTCCCTGCAGGTAATTCTCCGACAAATTTATTTTGCCTATGAGCACACTTGCTACATTTTCCTTTCATGCCCACAGTCCTTGACTATATCTAGTGGAGTTCACACGAACGGGAGAGCCTAAAAATGTACAATGTCTACAAATCTGTCTGTGTAAAATGTCTGTATAGCATTGCATTGTCAAAATGTATAAATTGCGAAGCATGCTGGAGACATTGGCAGGATTGCCAAAGTATGTATCATTTAGGAAATTGCACTGTAGAGTATCAAATTTGAGGTAGTACATGAACAAATTTATACAATGTAGATATGTAAGCAGAGAGTACACACGTGCATAGAGAGTCGGTTGATGGGGAAATATCGACTTTGTATTATATTATGTTTTTTTATTTCTCTTGTCAGATCGACGGGTATTTCGAAGTATCTCGTATGTAAAATGCTTGTCAGTTGTGGTGGTAGTATTGAGGTTAAATTAGGCGTTTCGATTCCCTTTGGTTTTTGAATCTTCTCCCTTTATTCAATCAACTGAGATCCTCTCCTATTTCCATGCTACACCCATGGTTACTTATGGGATTGTTGCGTCTCTTTTAAGATGAATGTATTAAGTTCAGTTTCTATTTCTGGCAATACTTCCAATCCCGCCCTTTATATTTTTGCAAGAGGCGCTTTTTCCCTGGTGTTCATATGTACGCTTTACAAATTTGTATATTGGTCCCAAGTACATACATATGTATTATATAGAATACAAACGTCTATATGTAATTTATAGTACGTACAGACACTAGTAAATATATTGTCAAAGCTTGGCTCCCCGCATTCGATATATAATAGTATCTTCTAGCTTCCCATGTCAAAATCAAAAGGAGCTTAATTATCAGGGAACATACTCCCAGAGTCCTTCTTTTGATTAAAGAATACAAAATCCATATTTAGAGATAAATTACAATTCACTATTCAGTGCAGCCGCTCTTTAAGCTTGCTTCAGCTGTTTCCATGGTCGGGAAATGTAGATATTGAGATCTAGGATGAGCAATCTACGCATCTAGCATTTCAGTCAAAAGTGCTAAAAGTCCTTTCTGTACCTCTTGTTGTAACAGACCTCTCAGAGTTATCACATGTGATAATCAAGATGAATTTGTAATGGTAATTCGTTTAGCGTATTCAGTTTTAGGGCGACAAGAAATCATTAACTTGGCGTTTGTCTTGCTTACATGAATTCATTAGCTAAGTTTGTGCTACCTTCAAGTTTTCATTGGGGCTGCGACGTGTAATTGTGTGTGATAAGCCAAGTAGGAATTTATAATTTTGTCCTTTTATCCAGTCGACTGAGCTCCACCGAGTTGTCCTTACGGGTCTGTTATTAGTCGCCCAGATATTCTATAACTATAGTCGCCCTGCTGGTCTGACTTGAATGACGTTGGAGACGTTTCAAAAACTTCATTTTGTAATTAATTGTTTATCTAATTACACTTGTGTTATCCTGTTTATTTACTGGTTCCCTCGTCATATCCCAGAATGTTAAATTGAGATCTCATGCGGGTTAAAGGTATTATAGTTAATAAATATATCAGCATATGGTATGCAGTGTAAAGTATATAAGCAAACGATAAACTAAAATCATATTGAGTGCGTTTCAATAAACTCCCTGTTGCTATGCTGGTAAGCGCTTATTAAGCAAACTCAAAATACCTGCGACTGCGACAATAAAACTTGAAAAGGGAAGGGAGCTGGATTTTTCAACATAGAGAGAGATAATGAGGGATTCAAATTCAAGGGCACTTGGCTTGAAAAGTTGTTGCTAGTTAGACTAACTTTCCTGGCTTTTGCCTTAATGCTGCTTATTAGAACTCAAAGCTGAAGCTAAAGATATAAATATGAAAGCAGGTTGCTGTGTGTATTGTTAACTGTTACTATAAAATCAAACGGCGAATCTGTGTGATCTACATAAACGAAGTGTATATCTGTATGCAGGAGGATGCTGCTCTATTTCCCCAATTCATTTATATGATATTCAAATGGTGTATGATATAATGAATGTTTTCTGACGCGCAAATAATATGTGCAATATAAACTATTCGACGCTGTTTGGAAAGATGAGTTGAGGAACTTGAAAATAAAAGGTTAAGGTAAGTCATGGCATGGCATGGGAGGCAGGGGCGAAGATGTTTAAAGGTTGTTAAGATGGGGGAAGGATGCTTTCAGTCAGTTAAAATTAACTTGTGTCTCTAAGTGTAAAAGCTTGTTAGACGGAGGATGGATGCCAAGTTAAAATCAAAGCCACAGACACTCCTTCGTTAATTACAAGCTCTCTTCAAATTAATTACTCTAATAAAATCTTCGTGAGAGTGCCAATTTCGGCTGGTCTGTGTGCATCATTATTTTATTTAATTTTCTAAGAGGAATGACGAAGACGAAACTAATAGTGTCTTGTGTGAACAACCTTATGTTATAAATGTACAACTATGTAAAACACTTGGAGAACACAACTCTTACGTAAACACTACATATTATATCACCGTTTCGTGTTTTCCTCCTGAAAATTGCCTTCGGAGTGTGAGAGTTGTATATGTATTATAGTGTATTTATATTTGTGGCAATAATTATCAATGCCCAAAACACAAACAAATGCGCTGCAATACAGCGGCATTGGGAACAACAAATCTTAGAAAGATGTTGGAGGACACAGAAAACTTTCTCTACCTCGCAGAAGATGATGCCTGCCAAGACGGAAGGGATGTATAAATAAAACATTGAGATAGGCACAAGTTATTGAAAACTACACTACTAGATGTTTAATTAAGGAAGCAGGAGAGGAGTTTGTCAGTCCATAATTAATTTAAGGAGGAAATTTCACGTAGTTTCACAACAACCATTTACATTCACTATGCTCATTAATTTTAACGTTGTTTGTTCAACTGGAAAAATTAGATGAATTTTAATGCCGCAATAATTGCACGAGAGAACCTTTCTATCTGAGGAAACACACGTCAAGAGTGAACGGTGTTGATTCGTTTTAACAAACTCTTGCAAGTAAATAGACGAGTATTGTAAAACTTTTCCACCAGTTTATGGAAGGTGTTCCAACCTGAAAAGTACTCCTTAAATTTCCACGAGTTTTTGTTTCTACTTCAGGCTTCTTATTATGATTTTAATATTTTTTTCTCCAGCCTTCCCGCCGTCTCGATTTTGTTAGGTTTCCTTAATAATTTTTTTTCATTTGTGAAGGCTTCCTGCTGCCTAGATATTTATTTTTTTTTGTCTTGAAGATTTTCATGCAATCGTGATTTTTTTTCTTCTTCTGGTTTTCTACACTCTTGTCATTTTGTAGTCTCGTCTTAAGGCGTCCAACTTTCTTCTTTGTTGTTTTCCAGTCTCGACTTAAGTTTCTATTTCCTTTGATTCCCGTTTTGTTGGATTGTGAAGTACGTATTTCCCGTAACCTTACGCTCTACGTCAATTTTCATTTTGTCATTTTGTTGTCCGTCGGAGAATTTGTGCTTCATTTGTCTCGTCTGTCTGTAGGTCTTGTCAGTTCTTTGTAGTCCATGCTTCCTAGTATTAGTATCTGTATAGTCTGTGTTTTCCCTGCATTTGTTTCATGTTGATTCCTTTCTTACCTCTGAATTCCGTTTATCTCCGCTTTCTTCTTGTGTTGCCAAAGTTCTGAAATGTGGAAAGGGGAGCGGAAACGTAACCCCGGAAGATGCTGACCAGTGAGAGGAGTAAATTGTTTAGGTGAGGAGAAAAAGTGTAGCAGCGAGAACGTGAGAGATTAATGTTTACGTAGACTTATGTCCCGGTGTTGTAACCTTCGAGAGGCTCTGCCGAGTTGTTAAATTGATTATGTTTTGTCTGGCTAGATTACTGTGTTGTTTATTGAACTTTCATTTTATGCCTGTTATTTCCCTCCTATTGCCCTGCATTTTCAATACTATTTTAACGAGCCAAATCCTTTGGGAAAGATCCCTTTCTCCAGTTTGTCCATGGATTTTGTGTGTGCCTGTTCGTTTTTTCTCCCCAAAATTGCGCCGTTTATGTCTTGGGCGATAGTGGAGCAACTAATAGACTCAAGGATACTCATGCAGGAGTTGACAATGTTCGTCATGAGGTATAAGGCTCATAAAGTCTTGGAACGTCCATAATGGAAAGAATTGTAACTGCAGACGACAGAACTTGTGAAGATGCCTTTTCTTGTCATCGTATGGGGATTCATATTCGGATATTTTATCCTATTAAATTTCTACGGAAGTCATTAGTAAGTTAATGCGTATAAAGTTCAAAGGATTACACGAGTTTGCTATAAGCACGGTATTACAGTATAAATAGTTTCAAAAATCGGGAGTAGCTCAAGGGGGTGACTACTTCGTAGAACTCCCAGGTCTTTCACTCAGTCTCTTCTCGGCTCAGAAATAAGTTTACCGCGGAGTCGTTACATGATCATCGGTTTGCAACACTTGCAGCTTGTTTTTGTATATCAATGTAACTAGTTTATTATCTGCATATACGTAGACGTGAAACTTGTGTGGATATTTGACAATTTCATATATACATACATGCATACATTCGATCCCAAATAAATTCATGTTATCCACATTTTTTGTTACAGTGTTACAACCTGAAACTCTCATTTTGATGTTACGCAGTAACTTATTTTCATGTGTACACCGATCCCAAATATGGCCAGTAGTCAGCATATGTATGCGCTCCAAAGTATAGTTGCTGATTCTTAACTAGAATCCTTTGATGTGATTAGCTATCCTTTCCTTATTACAGGATTGGAAGCCGACGATAACGCTGGTGATCGTCTGCTTCATAGTTGTTGGTGTTCGTAGTTGTTGTTATTTACACTGTCGTCGCGTCGATATAACCCAAATGTGATGGTTGTATACATAGGGATTTAATCACTAAAGTAAGTCTACATGTGCAAGTTCCTGTGTGAAGTGGAAAGTTTGCCGGAAATGAAGGAAGGGTCTTGGCTTACATGGAGCGTGTTCATTTATAGGGAGATATACTAGTGATCTCGATTAAATCCACATGCTTTGCGTCAGTAATGTCCTGCCATGTGTCTGTGCCTTATTACACAAACAACTTCTAGGAATTAACACCACATTTATGTAGATATACCTATACATATACTCGTATAAGCTATACTATACCTTGGTAACTACACTAAATGTAATAACCCATAAAATACTTATGCTGCCTTATTAGCAGTTAACATTTCATATTTAGCCCCTGCATATGTATCCGTTGATGCAGTTTGAACGATACATAAATCTGTTTACTAATGACAGTGAAATTACGCGCAGTAAATTAAACAGTAAAAATTTATTTGTATATCTTGAACTTCCATTTAACTCATGTAAACAACTAGACGCGTAATTTAAACAAGCTTGTTACAAACTGTGTATGTAATATCAGAATAGAATCCAGTTTTAGATTTCCACAAGATTTCAATTACCCTTTTGAGTATCTTCAGAACAAGTATCTTAATTGCACAAAGCAAGCGCTATAGACGCTTTCTTACAACCTTGTTTTCCTTGTTGTTCTGTATTCTCACAATTGCATTTAATTAACTGTTGACTGCTTCGTTCTGGAAAAGGGAATCTGTTCGGATTGTTTCTTTCATCTTCTGCCTTAATAAGAGTATCTATTGAATTCGTGCTCATCTTGCAGATTGTCTTCAGTCATCCAGGTCTTTACAGGATTACGACGCTGTTGCATTCACACAATCTCGCAAAATTGTTTATCAAGATAGTTCTAGTACATAAATTGCTTGCTGATTGTTCCACGATTGAATTGCTATTGCAACTTGTGACTTGCGGATATTGTGCCTGGAGATTGTGACTAAGAATAAAGTGAATAAAGGACATATGTGAAGATATACGATTATAAGAGTATTGTTACTTTAGAATAAAGTGTAAATGATGTTTGTGGATGATGCTCTGAAGAGGCCTTGAATACTTAGAGAGGCCTTGAAGACACTTGAAGGTTAGCACAGAAAAGGTAAATCCAAAGTTGTAGGGAAAGACACTATGTCTAAAGAAGCAGGATTTAGCTGCGCTCACTTGGCTAGTAGACTGAGAATGATTGATACAGTTTTAAGTGAGGATAAGTTGTAAAAGCACAGAGGATTTCACCAGGAGAGACAGGAGTTTTATGTGATATCTTCCAATGGCTTATTGCTTGTTCTGTTATTGCTACTGAATGTTATATGGCATTAGGACAAGAATTTTTTTACGATTACGGTAATGCTTATTATATCGTTGTGTACACAGAGGGAGGAAAAGTCTTATCTTGTTCCTTCAGTCTGTATAAGTCAGAGTGGATTTGTTTTTCGTACGAATTCCATTCCTTTCAATCTTTCTCTATCCTCCATTACATACAGAAACTGGGAAAAGTGCTATATTGACACTGAAAATCTTCTATATGAATACTGCAGTGTTATAGGAATATTGCAAATCTGCCATATGGAGACTCAACGGCAGGACTACCCATTGTATGGATAAAGGTCCATGGAGGATTTGAAGTATCTGATTGTATTTTTGTTAGTGAGCTGTTATGCCTATATTGGTGCACTGTTTATTTACTTTAAACCCACATTTGTGTACATCTCAGCTCGAGAATCTCGAAGATCTAGACGTTCTTATCCCAAAGAAAAACTCACCATTAGCATTTTTCCCACGGATTAAACTGTACATAAATAATTGAGGATGAGGATTCTGGAAAGGATCTGAATGAGCGTTTCTCCAGTAGCAGCAGCCGCCTCAAGTCGTCCTATTCTCCCTCCGCAAATTGATCCCTTTCTAGAACTAATTTGTGTATTCAAATTCCCTATTATTTCCTACGCTCGAAGAGTCAATTTTCACGGAAGCAGAAGCAATATACGCATTTCCAAACCGATCTCTACATTACAAACTTTAGCGTTTACTAAATGTCCTGGATTTATTTGAACTAGTCTCTATATATGTAATTAAAATTACGACTTGCTTTTCCAAGTCCCAAACGCTGTACTTGAACATGCCTCAGATTGCGCTACCAGAGTAACTTTCATGACAGTATGACATCCTTTTCCCTTTGCACAACATGCAAACTAGTGTAGGAGAGCCTTCTAAACTACAGGAGACACAAACGTGTCGATATTCAGTGTGTAAAGGATGAGGTTGAAATAATCTGGGAGAAGCCATTCCCTCCCATCTGATCTCGCTTATTTCTAGGAAAGTGTAAGCTCTACACTCCTTCTACATTAATAATTAAGTCAAATGCAAAGAGATCCCATGTGGAAACCCAAATTAGTTTTGTATCACTCTGCTCGATTTATCTCTTACTATTTTGCATACATTCTGAACTCTTTTCGTAAGCGTCTGTTAGAGACAGCCCTGCTAAATCTCCCATGCTGCTCCTCCGTAATGTCATTCCGTCATCGGTAGGAGCGACAGGAGTATCGGGACTGAAGAGCGAGATTGAGACTTAAAGTATCGTACGTTAAAAGTACAGGAATCAAAATACTATGATCAATACTTTAGAAGACGCTCAATCATGTTCGAAATAAGATATTTTGACATATTGCCAACGAATTTGCATTAATGTGCGGATTTATTGTCTGGTGTAGGGCTTCATAAGCTTATGAAAATTGTGAGTGGGAATGTGCTGGAAGTATGAGATATGGTATGAGTGAGGGACCATTCATGTAAAATGATTCTGTAGGATGATATTAATATTGCAGTTTCAGTGGGTGGAATTCTGATTGCGAAGCTTGAAAAATGCAGCCTTCCAGATTGAAACGAATGTTTGAGTACCTTTTTAGTATAAAACTGAAAGCTTAATGACCTTGGACGTGCGATTAAAATATTAGAAATTCTCGATAAAAAACAATTCCAAAATGGCATACAGCGTCAAAAGAAATTCTGAAGAACAGTGTACTTGAACAACTCTTGTAACGCTTCAACCTTGATATTGTCGTTGCAGATCACGTTCAGAAGGGTTCGCATTTTCCATTGGAGCAAAATGTAGTCTAAATTTGAAACACACACTTTGCTGTACCTTCACAAGAGCGTCAGTATACTCGAGAGAGAAAATCCTCCTAGGCCAATTTAAGTGCAGGAGGGTAAGTATCTGTACAACAGGCGCACTTTTCAGAGGAAGAGTCCGAAAAGTGTGAGAGAAGGACTTGAGTGGCAGAGAATAAGTCCAGGAAAATCCTCTCGAAATCTTACATTTTTGAGTGTAAGGGGAAATATAGACTCAATTGTATATCTACAGCATATTGTACTGTACTCCCAGCTATTACCTAAGTAAACCTTGAGAGACTTCACCCTCATGGAATTTTAATGAAACATATATAACGGTGTAAAATAAACGGGAGTAGATGAAATCTTTTAACACGAAATGCATTTCATGAGCACGTCCTGTGCTCTTCGCCCCATTCGCAACTCTTTTGCACTTGAGGTTGTCCTGTGTCTGCGTGTGTCCAAAAAATAACGCCATAGCTTGGCCTGGACTGTTGAGTCAATAATCTGCACCAATCCATCTCATACATGATCAGGTCAGTGTATTTGTTTTCCACTTTAAAAACACTTTATTCACTGCCTTCACTATCTGAGAAAATCACGTCCCAGCCTCTTCCAATACGAGAGAACCTTGTTATTTGGACAAGTGGCTATCAAACAACTTAATTTCCATAATGTTTATCAAATGAATACGCCGTTTGCACTACACCTACACGCCATGTGGACCGTTTCACAGGTATTTTCACTTGAGCACACGTGTTTCCGGCATTTATCCCTATTTTTTCAATACTTACACACACTCATCTCTATAGCCTTATTTATTTTTCTTGTGCTTCCTACAGCTTTTCTCCTTATTAAAATTTGTTTACCTTCACAAAAGAGCACTTGCTCCTCACCGCTTAGTTACTCAAGTATTGAGCCAGTGAGGATTACGTGTTGTTCAATGAGGACGGAGTTCGAGATTGTCCCACTTCACAAAATATACGTCGTTGTTCTCGGATGTGTGCTGGTTTTATTGTTATACCTTGAATTTCCGGGAGAATAAGTCCTAATTCTTATTATACAATGTAAGAAAATAGGAATATCGTGGATTATTTCTTGGAAATATTTAATGTAAATCCTTAATACCTGCCCTGCTTCTAGTCCCTTGTTACAACTATTAGATAGTGATCAGTCTGCAGGGCATCCTCTAGAAATGTTTGAAAGTATTACAATGATGTGAACTTTCGTGGAAGAAATTCTACTTGATTATTAACTGTCGTCTCCTAAGAATAAGCTTCTTATACGCGGAGATGTTATTGGTTAAAAAGACGCCGCACACCGTAGATTTGCATTCTTTTGTGTAGTAATTTACTAAAAGCTGTATATCCCTGTACGATATAAGGCTTAGGATGGGGTGTATGTGTACTATGCATTATACAACTGTCATATTAAAAGTTAGCATTACAAACAACCTCACAGTGAATTCAGTTGATTAAAATTTCTATATAAACAAGAAACCCTACGGAAACTTTGTTCAAGTAGTAGGATTTTTACAAAACCTAATTAAAGCAATTTTAAAAATTGCGACCAAATGCGTTTTTTTTGCTTTCTTCCTCTTGCACCTCAAGTCTCTAAGTTTGCCTCCGCATTCCCAACAGATTTACTCCTATTATTTACTTGTATTCAAAAGCTGTAGTCATTCTTACAGCAAGGTAAAAGGAAGTGGAGAGGAGCTTGAGAGAGAAAGTAAACCGTGGAAATACACACTTTCCCCATAACTTCCTCATCCTTGCTCGAGTATACATGTGGGAATTAAGCCTTGTCATTATTTAGCAATACGTACAGCTTTCTTCGTTTCCACGCTTCCGAACGTATGTAGTCATTCCAGTGTAAAAAGTCCTTAACTCATCATGAGCCCAGTAAAGTTACTCCTCCTGTAATATGGATGGGGAGCTTAGGTGAATTCCTCGCGCTTACTGACATATCTAGGTTTGTATGTACATCTAGTTATATACTTCGTACACCCAGGATGTTTATACCTAAGTATCTATTGGAACAGTCTACTATATTGGACCAGCTATCTTTCATTTGGAGTAGCTTAAATGTATATTCTATACATAGAGGAAGTTATGTTTATGATGCACACAGGTGCTGTCACTTATAATATTTATACAGGTAGCTTAGGCGTGGAGAAAAAATAACCTCCGAGTAAGTCATGTCCTACACTTACGATTAGTCTTCATAACAGTAGTACAGGCAGCAGTTTATTCCTATGGTACACATTTGTTGTTGGATTCATATATGAAAATGGAAGCTCCTTCCTGCTCCTCTCTGCGTGCCATATGTGTACATTAAAGTTAAATATCCCCGTGAAGGCCTGAACAGCTCGGAGTTCATCTGATAGCTTGATTTTACAAGACTCCTGGCTCTTCCGACAAGATACGCTGGATTTTCCGCTATTCATTGCAATAATTCCATTTTGTTGGCTGTTGAAATGAGGGTTTTTACCACTTCCAATGCTCTGCACTATTAAATAACTGTATATAACTTATGTGTATCTACATGTATCAATGTACATGTACTATAGATACATGTACATGAAAATACTGCGTTTTATTTACGTTAATAATTGACTGCCATTACATTTTTCTAGTCAGCAGTTTGACTGAAATAAATAAATTGAGCTCCATGTACTGATCGCGCGATTAATCGTAAGGATAGTTTTGTTGCTCTTTATGTATAAAGCTCGGCAGCACCTTAAAGAATCAATATCTCATATCCTTATTGCCTACCTTGACTGGTTGGGGTTGAGGGAATGTTGGTTGTGCAGAATGAAGAGAGAGAGCCGCAAGTATGCCAGCCAAGTGTGATTGCGAATTGAATCCGGAGGTGTATGGGTTTGTTACAGGCCGAACTGTGTCTTTAAAATGAGTCCAATTGTTAAAAGAGAAGCTTTGCTTATGCAGCGGGTAGGTTGTGCAGACGGAGGTAGAGGATTCCTAATCCCGAAGGAATCCCAGCTCCATATCTAGATTTGTAATGCTTATATGCACAACTGAGTTTAAAGCTTCAGTCTTTCTACCTCCATGAATTTGCTATTCCAGTCATTTGGATTGTACTTGTAAGACTTTGCTCAGCTGAGCGTTGTCTAATGCCGAGTTCTATGGAGACGGATAGCGGAGATAGTCAAAGTCGACTTTTATTTCACGTCTTCCTTGTCTACCTTGCAAAAGTGAATATTCAATGGCGAAGCTTCTCCAGAAAGTCATCACTTGAGAGAGCGAGGGGATAGTCAGCCTGAAATCCTATGTCTATAACCACAATGTAATACTATGGAGGAACGATTTCGAGACGGCGATGCTGAGGAAATAAGACCATGAAGGTATACAAGGTGTGTGGAGAGATGTGAGGATGCATACCAGAATTTCAATTTTGC
The DNA here is from genome assembly GCA_034696945.1 of Lipothrix lubbocki. Taxonomy (NCBI): domain Eukaryota; kingdom Metazoa; phylum Arthropoda; class Collembola; order Symphypleona; family Sminthuridae; genus Lipothrix; species Lipothrix lubbocki. The sequence continues at coordinate 121,602 of JAQGAK010000065.1, read as the reverse complement.
TATTTCATCTGCCTGTGGCCAACCTCAGCATGGAATTCAACGCCTTTTAAGTGTAACTGACACTCCAGTAATGCAGTCTATGAGCGTACTTCCCCGTACTTCTTCCTTCCACCTTTTTCTATCTTCCCTGGTTATAATTGCCATTTGGTTGCACTACCATAGCTCATCTTGCCTCCGTACATGTCCACAAATATACTTCAAATCCTTTCCCAGGAGCGGTTCCAGCGTTGTGGCGCTTAGGAAAGAATCAATTCTACTCCTTATTTTCCGTATTCAAAACAGTGCCAACAATCTATTTAATTTTTTTATTTAAATATTCAGCTAGTTCAGACTCAACTAAAATGACACGAAGCGGATCAGAAGATTTTATTCTTATTAAGATTGAAGGGCAAATACAATGGCGGCGCATGGGAAGGCGTAATTCCTTAACCGCCCCTAAGCTCATTTCGGATTTCAGAGACGCAGAGAGAAATGTTGAGGAAATGTGGAGAAGAAAGGCGATTTGATGAAATAAAATAGTAGAGAATGGCATTGTTCCACCATAAACCATAAAGTGTACCAATTTTTGCTTGTGGTTATCAGAGGAGATAATACTTTCTAGCCAGATGCAGATCAGTGGAGCCCATCATTATAGCAGAAATGCCTACATGTACATTCGTATGAAAGCAAATTGGATCTCAAGTCTACAACTGAGTGGTTGTTATATAGACTTTGGATGTACGTATGTCTGGATAGGAAGGGTTAAAAAATCCTTTTAGCCGTCACCATTTTATCATTACTAATGTCTAGAGCATTGAAGACGAGAGTCAAGAAAGCATACATATAAGAGTAAGTACGATGGGAGGCGAACAAGGGGTCTTTGAGAGTCTTCACTTTCTCAACATATGTTAATTTCAATTTTCCTTATCTGTACACGCCTTAGACGTAGGATTCCTTGTGTGTCTCGTTTTCATCCGCCATGTATGCCGAACTAAAATTCAAAGACCTGTAGTATATATATATTTGCGCATATTATTTCCAATCATTTCTCTTTCTTAACGGTATTCACAATCTTCGTGGAACACAGGTCTGTGGGACGGTGGCTAATGCATTCGAAATAAGCAATAGGGATAGTGGGTTCGATCCTCAGCTAGTACTTTATAATCCGTGCTCTATTCTCTCTCCAGCTTTAGAAACTCTGGTGCACATGTGGTAACCTGTTGCACTTGTATGGTACTTGTGTTAATTGGTGTAGTGTGGTGATATCAATGTGGATAATGAGTTGACATGTCCCTTGAAATGCCTCTGACCTACTTTCCTATGGGTCTACCTGGGGCAGTATAAGACTGTGAGGACCTACTAGAAGAGTGCAGAGCGACAATTTATGGTGGAACGTACACTCGTTTTAACATTAGTTAAAAAATTATAAGTTTACTCGGTAAAATTCTTTAGCAAATCGACATTTTTTAATCCAATATCCTTCAAACATTTCAAGTAAAAGCTGTTTATTGGTAGAAAGGAAAGTATTATAGATGAAACAGTCTAGGTTTTTTTACATGTACATACACCCCTTCTTGATCAGAGGAAAAGAGCTAGAACTGCAGATTCTAGTATGTACCCCTATTCCTGTGTATGTTAGTGGTATACATACAAAGGGATGACATGTGTGATATAGTGAGTACTTATATATCTAAGCACTTGCATAAGCAGTGGTATTTTAGTACACTGCGAATTTTTAATCAATTTACATATAGCGGCTGCTTAAGGAATCTTTTCCAAAAGCATAATCTCCCGCTTACCCTGTCAGACTTAAATTATGGTCGTCATCTTCGGCATTAATTAAATGACGGAGCAGAAACCGAGCAGAAAGTATTACGAATACATACTTAAATATTAGATGTTCAGTAGCAAAGCTCTACTTTTAAGGATGAATTCACAACCAACCATTTACTTATGAGTTTTTTTTTGCTTATGGATTCCATGTTTATGACATGATGCCTTTCAAGCATACCATTTTTATGGAAAGTTGAGCATTGGAGCATACGAAACTTGCTAAGCATGGTAATTTACTATCAACTTGTGAGCATGAAGCTTATAAGCATATAAATTACGAGCGGAGTTACTAACAGAATTAATAATTTGTTGTATCAAGCTGTGGTGGCGGCTGTAATAACCGCAGAATGCCGTTTTTACGGTTAACTTAGTTCCAATGAATAAATTGAATTTTGATTTTATTTGCAGACAACTGAGAAGACTTCGCCATTGACACAACAAAAGCGTTGTAGTCTACCGGGTCCAATGGGAGCGTTAAATTTGTACGCGACGCACCAGCAGCGTCGGCTGTCCGAGAGAGGACTAATGATTTACAAGCCGAACAAGCCCGACATAGACTTGATTCGTGACTTCACTAGTGCGGGTAAGAAAAGTACTCCAAGTTTCCTCTGTGACCGTGACCCCAGTTGTATGAATCAGCAGCGACGGCATTCGACAGCCATCAATGTGATGTCATCTTCGGCAGTAAACACCCCCTCGAACGCTTCTACGCCCTGGCTCGGCACTTACAACACTACGGAGAGAAGACACTCGTCCATTATCCCCAGCTCATCCAGCTTGTTGCAGTCGAATTTCCATGGACAGAATCCCAATAATTTTGCTCCTTACGGTGGTCCAAGTCCGTTCCCTGTCAAGCCAGGTGGACATCAACAATCTAATGTGAAAGCCTCAACGACGTCCATGGGCAACTTCAGTGCTGGCAGTGGTCATAATTCGTATAGCATTCCGAGTATATCAATAGGGAATTGCTCAACGGTGGGTAGCCACACCAGTGCTAGTGGCTTCGGAGGTGGCACGAGTGCTAGTAATAAAAGGAGTAATGGTTCTTCACCCTCATCCTTAGCCAGCACCTCGAATTCGGGTTGCCGTAAAGTCAGGCTCCGCATTCAGAAAAATCCAGGAGCGAAGGAGAAGCTCTTTGAATTTACGCCGGTACTACTTTCTATTTACTTTCACATACTTATATGGACTTTCTCTATTACTAGTATATTCCCAATATTAAGTTTCTACTGTCGTATTACCTATACACATTATTGTTTTCACTGGGCTCTAGCCTTCATGGCATTACTGCAGTACATATTACGTACATTATTGTTATGCCTTAAGTTATTACATTGTTTCTGCCTATAATGGTAGCGGCATAGTACCATCATTCCCCACATTCCGAGCCCTTCCTCCGCCTCCATTGACTGTCTTCCTTTGTACTTTAACTGCTCCAGGCTTTCGTCTTCACAATCCTCCGACTTCTAAAAGCATGTTTCACCGGATTTACGTCTTCTTGCTTGTTGCTACAGCCTAGCGGATCTACTTACGTCTGACAAATGCTATAGAATTAGTAGACAATTCGAAGAAAATCTATGCGAATTCATGCAAATCCTATTGAACATTAAGTGCATATACTTTTCGGCTAATAATATTATATTTAAACTTCCAATAGTGATACATTATGTACGGATGGATATAGCCCAGTTGATCCAATATGTAATCAGGTCTTATATTGTAATGGCCTTATAAAGTATGTTATTTCTCATCCATTTGACGCTCTATAAAGGTAGTAGTGGGTAAAGGAAGGATGACTTTTTACGAAGCCATTTCCTCCACGTCGTATACAAGAATGAACAAAGAATGAATGGAATGAATAACATGCAACTTATTGAATAGGTAGCTTTTAGGAAGCTCGGAGAGTCATTTAAGATTAGAGGCTATGTGGGAACGGGAGAAAGGAGAAACGAGAGTGAGGAATTTATTTACAGTGCCTATATAAAATCATATCTGAAGATCAGAAAGAAGTACTTTTGTATTTATACCAGAATGAGCTTTCCACCACGTGTATACATAACTACGATTATATAGATATATATGGAAGGCAAGGAGTGGGGAAGAAGTGAAGTAGATCGACAGACAAGGCACACCATTTAATGGCATGGTAGACTCATGAACTATTCCGTCTCACTTGATCAAGTTTTATATGCCAGTCTTTTTCTTCCAAAGAGTTTTCACACACTGATCAAACTTTCGAGTACCCAAGCCTCTTTCCCCTTGCCCTTGGTCCGTATTTCTCCATTAAACTTATCTCCTTGCACGTCCATCATCCAGCAGCAGCTACTGTAACTTGATTGATTGTTCGTATTCGAATACAAGTAATTACTACACTATCTACACTTATGTAACACCCAAGGTTAACTTTCATTTCCAGCTATCCTTCAATGTCTTTTCAAGAATTTCTCATGCTCAACCCTAGCTTGCTCTGTAGTTCCTGCAAGTCAGCAAAATTGCGTAAACTCCAGAAATTCGAAGTATTTCAACATTCTACTATTATCACATGATTTCTTTTAAGCATTTCCCATCTTAAGGCACAACCTACGAGTTTTATCAAATGGGATCTATATGCTATATCTACTGCTTCCATGTATTGCTATACATTCATCTGGTTATACAAGCGGTAATATAGCTATTACTACTAGCGTACTTCCCATGCCATTAGTACCTACCTATATAGGTATTTTTGGAAAAATGTATGCTTGCAGGATCAGTAGCGAAGCGATTGTGAAGACAATAATATAAGAATTGAAGTTTTGTAACTGGAGAGAGAAGGGAAAGTAGGTTTTTATTAGGAGCCAGCATGTCTTCTTGAAAGTTGTAAATACGTTTTAGGAGGGGAATTGGAAAGGCGATGAAAGGAAATACAAGCCGAGGGAAGGCAATCTGATCCGATAAGAATGTGATGCGATGGGTGTTGAATTGTTAAAATATGGTCCACGTCGGTCATATTCTTTTGACCTATTTGTACCCCCTCCACGTCCACACCAACTTGCTAGCTTATAGCCTGTCGTTCCAGTGGCTCTAGTCGAAGGACTTGATGCAGTTGATAGCAGCTGTGAAAGCAACAGTGTTATTTACAGCTCCTGAACAGTCCCGTAAGAAATAAAAGCATTCACAGAGGGAAAAGAGCAAGTGCTTAAATGTTTATCTCGTCGAGTTCCTGTGGTTGCAACTATTCTCACTCCAATCCTTTCCCTCGCTCCGCCGAGCCGATCATTTTATCTCCTGATTATTTATACCAAGTGATTATCCCTTTGTATTATTCAGGAATATATACCTTTGCAGTTCAATGTAACGTTTTTTTCGCATCCGTGTTTTCATTTCTTCCAGAATCATTATTACAAAATGTATACATTCGATTTTTTACATATATTTGTAGTATCCTTGTGTTTTTTTTTTCATTTTATTTAGTCAATTCGGGACGACTAATAGTATGATACATGTTCAGTGTCAAAATTCGTGCTCCAAGAGATCAAAAGCATTACGCTGATTCTTGATCGAGCAATAAATATCCAGTAACGCTTAACTTTTTGTGTATGTCAATATGTCTGATGTGAAGCGTTGATGTGGATTGATATTTTACTACGTGATACTTGCTCAGTTCCAACGGACAAGTGGAACAAGTCACAGGACAGATGTAGGCTATAGCGAAAGGGTGTTAACATGATAAACCATGGCTTTTAAACTGATTGATGTTTTAAACCTCAAATTCTAAGTATAATGGGATCCACGGGGACTTGAGAATCCAATCGCATTATCTTCTCTACGTCAAATCTTGAGTTACATTTCTATAGTAATTGTCCACCCGAAGAGTATTTCCCCGAAAGTGAGTCAAATCATGTATGTCCGTATTTGATTTTGAAATCATCTGTCAGTGCTGACCAAAAGGTATTCCCCCACCCTCCAGCCCGGACAAGATCACTTTTGTGCTGACGTACACACCAAGACGTCGTCCTGGGCATACTTGAGGATATTCACAAATCAAGTTTACCGTTACACAATAGTTACACACATAATTGAAATCAGCCATTAGGTGAAATGTTGATTGAATCAAGGAAAAAGTTTACTCCAGATCATTAAAGTGAACTTATTGTGTGTGTATAGGAAACCTAATAGCTCAAGTAGGCCGCACTCAATGAATCTTTTGTGTCCGTGTCTTTGATTCCATTCTTCCCGCTTTTATCCACATGTGTACAAGTTGTGAGTCCGTAAGGAAAACACGACGCTGTGCATTGTGAGAAGCTTTCATTATTAGAATGAATAGCTCTGCGATTTAATCCCATCATTTTATATTACTAAAACCTACCGATTCCTTGATACATATATACCTACAAGGCTTGATGCTGTGAACATAGGCATTTTTCAAGCATTGTTTCCTACATTTGGCTGCTTTTTGTCTGCATTTGCTTCTATTCCTTTCATGGAATGATCAAGTTACTAATTTGTTCTTGTTTTCCCCATAATATACATACATACAACTCTACTTTGAATTAAGCTCACTCGTGTGCACATCCATTTTTTAGGCTGTTGATCACTACAGCGTTGATTTGGATACAATCTCCTTTACAATATCACTTGTCACATTTAATTATACAGATGTTGTACGACGGCAATACATTTGCGGTTCGTTTTGAATCGGCGTCAAAAAGGTTTTACAGTTATAATGGACGGGGATACTTGAACGGGAATTGAAGCGCTTGAATCGAGACTTGGGATGTTAAAATTGAGTGCCAAGCTGTTTGAATAGAGAATTGGCGAGTTTAGAATTAGGGGGTTTAACATTGAAGCCCCTTCAGTAATTCATGTGGGAATAGAAATAAACTTTTATTTAATCCAAATATCTAATTAAACTAGCCGCAAGGTGTTTAAAGTTAAATGTGAATAACATTTCGGTACCTTACTACTTATTAACACTCAGCTGCAGTAGAAACATGAAAGACCTGCGGCCAGAGCATAATTGAGGGTGGTAAAGAGCTAGTTGGGAATTAGTGGGAGTGCATGAAATTAGTGTCGGCGGTCGGAAGTAAAATCCAGTGAGGCGAGAGGATGATTTTCTTTTCATTATCGTATCTCCTAAGCTAACTTAAATAATAGGGAGAGGGAAAAGGTACGTTCTACTACGTGTGTCGAAGATTCCAATGGATGATTCCGAAATATTTTCGCCCAGTTCTTTCTCCATTTTTGGCTTGTCGCTGTCGACAGTCATCTCATACCACTCCAGTTGCTACTTGCGACATTCTTACTATTACCTTCCTTTTCTGAGAGTCTACTGAGAATTATATCCTCCTCCCTTATACTATCAAACTCAAATACAATGGTCGCACAGTTGAGTGAACTTATCGTATTTTTCCTTGAAGGCTCAAGTACGTACTTGAAAGAGTGTTATAACATGAAACACAAGTTTGGACTTGTGAGACCTGGCTGCATGTCGATGTCGAAGTTACATATAAAGGAATCCCCTGTGTTTATCCTCTCCTCATTCCTATATAGGTACAGATATGTCTTATGGCAAGCTTTTGTACGCAGTACCTTCGAGTAAACCAGGACGAGGATTATAGGCCGTATTGGAGAAGCGTCGTCATTGTCACAATTACAATGTACACACTTCTCTGGATGAAATAGGCAGTTGTAAGTTTATTCCATCAGAAGCAGCAGAAAGAGAAAAACGTTACAACTATATGTTCAATCTGCATTAACATGCTTTCATCTTTCGTCAGGCTACCTAAGTAACTGGACATCATCTTGATTTTATATTTTTATTGCCAATTATTAAATCCTTACATAGCCTCAGTTCAAAAAGTAGATTTCGGACCACAGCAATTAATATAGTTATAACTGGTTATAACATGTACATATAATGCTATATGCTTATGTATTGATTTGATACTATTAACTGTATGATACTCATATACATGGTTTCAAGTGATTGGTTACCCCATTTCCTGATTTTGATGTCCAAGTGTAAACTCCATAGTGGAACGGTGAAAGCAGTGGACGGATGAGGAGTAAAAGTCCTGAGCTGTGGAAATCGATTTAGGCCGTCTGACTTTCTTCTTTACCCTCAAGTCGAAGGTACATAGGAGAGCGCGTATTAAAATGCAGTGTGAGGACGTCGTAGCACTTCCAATGCATGGATCTCTCGAAGCATTTCGACAGAATGCAACTAAGCCTCTCCGTAGCTTGTAGAACCAGAATTTTGATGGCGTGTATCTCAAACTATTTGGATAGTGTGTGTAACTTGAAACATTTGGATAGTTTACTCGTAAGATTTTCGGTGGCATGAATCTCATAGCATTTCGGTAACTCAAAATATTTTGACGGCATGTATCTCTCTGTATCTGGAGCAGTAGAATATGCATCTTATAAGTATTTCAGAAAAGATGTATGTAAAAGCATTTCGCCTCCACGGATCTCACACCAATTTCAAAGTGAAGGAAAGTAAATTTGTATAGAATAGTTTTCTTCCTCCAGATCGAACCTGTGTATTCTTTTGACCGGATATACCCCTCCGTGCAGGTTTAGAAGTAGCGGATAAGGAGAGAAGAGCAGGTATTTAGGCGGCATTGTGTCCTACAAATGTGGAGCGATATTCTGGAAGGGATTGACTACCACACATCACACTCGAGAATTGATCCACTTGCTTTGGATAAACTTACAATGTTCCTAGTACATACGAAGTAGCAGTGATTGATATTCTTAGCGGTGAGATGTTCCTGTCTCCATACAACGACGATGATTGTCATCCCTGAATCTCTATCTCCTATAGCATACACGTTCTATATTACACATACTTCCGCAACTGTAAAAGAATTCTGAAAGCTTGGCAAAATGTTGGTAACATCAATCGTATGTTGTGCCTACACTGAAGTGGGACCCATGTACATGAATTAGGTAAGAAAAAATTGGAGCAGAAAGTGCTGGAAGCTTAGGAGCTGGGCTGTTATCTATGTTATGTATAAGTTATAATACAGTAGTGTCTTCTGTGGGTTGGAAAAGTTTCCAAGGCGGTATGGGGTGGATTATGTAATATGTAAACTAGAATTTTAAGTTTAAAGCCAGCTATTTCTTTTCCTTTGTTCAGATTCCAGGAAGAGGACCCCTGTCTGCTACAACGTCTCCTGTAGATTTTTCCGAGGATGAGGATAAATTGAACTTTTTACGACATCCTCAATGTGACATTCGACGATACTCCGACTCTGCAGCCACAATTCGTCACCCACCCCACATCTGTATCACGCCGGATGGTGTGGTTGGAAGACGTGCTCGAGGCTTTTACCAAGACTCTGGCATTGTTTGCTCCACTGGGGACCTCCTCACATTGAAATGTCTTACTTCCTCAGCACAAGAAATACGCTGTACAAGCACCACCGGCCCATGCGTCACTCCCGTAGACATAGTACAGTCACCTCAGTCATTAGGTAAGCACTCCTTAAATCACGCAGCTAGATTACATTATTGCTCGAATTAACTGGAATTAATTCGAAATCGAAAAAATCTTGGCTTAAGTCCTTATGTTTTGAGAAACAGAAATTCAATTTTTATAAACTTCAATAACGAACAGAAATTTCTGTCAAGCGTAATAATCATAAATGATCTTACAATGTTATCAGACATTCATGACTTCCGCGGTTTATACGATAAAGCCTTGCGTTTTGAAACCTGCAGCTGATCTGCCAGACCACAAAGCCATGTTCACATATGTGGCAGGATATTTACGACAGACCAGGGCAAGTTGATACGGAAGGATTGGGAATGTGCACGTTCATGAGAATAAAACTTGATTAATTAAAGTTACTTCAAGTGTATAGGAGCAAGAAAAGAGCTGAGGTTGTAGGATGAATAGGAACTTGTCTTCATGGTGCTAGAGCCAGAAAGCTCTTCAACGCATTCACTTCTGCTATACGCGACCATTATTCTATAGGTGAACTTTTCCAGGAGTTTCTCGATCGTGGAGAGTCGTTGTTGAATAGGACTTGGCTACACTACTTGAAGGTATACATGTAAAGTGTACGGAGTGAAAACAAACTGTAATTTCATTACCACCCAATGTATATACATATGTACGGACGACGTTACAGAGAGCAACAGTCCCTACGTGTGTACGAAAGCATTAAGGGACTCGGCGTTGAGTTACGTAGAGAAAGTATGAAGTGAGAGAGCAAGTGTGTATGGAAGCAGTAAAGAGAGTGTAAGGGAAAAAACTCTACAGTAACATTACTAAAGCTCAAGAGCTACTACTTGATGTACTCAGTCCCAGAATACGCTTTTATGCTTTATAATTAGTATATGTAGTATGTGGTCCTCTAAGTGGTTTTTATTCTCTCCACGTGTGTACAGTGTACTTACTACAGAGGACGCATCTTTATGTGAACAACGAAATTAAAAAAGTTTCATAATTCTTATCGAGCAGAGACAACCAGTGAAAGCGTTTATTCTTCTCCCCGGCCTCTATTTTGCTTCTCCTTCGTCGTCCTTCCTTTTTTGACTTTACATTCATGACATTCCAAATGAATTACATATGGTTAGACATCCGCTATTATAGGCATTAATATATGCATGCAGCTCCCAGCGTTATATATATTTGGATGTATTATATTCCTAGTGATGATAGATGTTTTGTAGTCCCAACTCTAATATTTGTATAATATTCCATATATATCATTATAAATGCATTGTAGTCCCAGCTCTATGGTAGCTGTGCAATATTCCGTATCATATTCTACATTTATTATAGTCTAGCCATATAGTAAAACCCCAACTGTAGGGAATTCTTACAGCTCTCTAATCATATTGGGCAGATTGTCTGTCTATGTGAAAACGTTATTGCTTTCTTACAACTGAACACGTAGGAATTCTTTTGTTTATTTAATTTCAACGGCATTCTGGGGCAGGGAAAGTCTTCTTTTCCATTGCTTCACGCTAACCTCTCCTTCAAGTCACATCTGTTGTACACTTAACGCTCTTGTGAATGCAAACTACACTCCCGTCTGCCGTTGTTTTGCTACTAGCTTTTATCTTCTGTACGGCACACGCATTTGCATTTTTCCATGTATATTCTACTACATCTTGTGTTGGGCCATATAGTAGCTCTAGGTTTAAAGTCACCCGACTAGAGTATTGGTGGTGTGCTCCGAAGGATTAAGTGCATGTCACGCACCATAAGACTAAAAAAATCGGAAGCAACTTTTGCGAAAGCAATGTTGGAGAACCCACGCTGGAAAAATTGTTTACTCCCAGAAAATTTTAACGTATTGGAGTCTCCCTACTTAACTTTCACTTCCTGTGGTTCCTCCTACGTTATGAGATCTTCACAAATATGATACAACGCGACTTTCTCTGTCATCCACCCACATCAGCTAACACTTAATTTCTTCATTAGTCCTGGTGTCCGCAATTCCGAAAAGAAATCAGATCTGTGTAGGCATTATTTTTTTTATGTAGACCATTTGTGTAGGCAGATATTATTTTCAATTGAAGTTATTAAATTGCATTTGTCCAAATCCTGGAAATCTTTTGTTCCTAAATTTTGTCTTCACTTTCTATGTCTTTGCGTTTCAAATCTTGAAAGCTAAATCTGTAAAAATGCTTCTGTAGAGATTACTTTCTTAATTCTATTATTTCAAGCTACTGTTCTTATTAATAGAATATAATATCCTTTTAACGCTAAACACCAGCCATCTTTTATATGCCCAACTTCGTGTTAGTACTCCATATTCCTATGAAGCTGTATGTATTAGTAAATGACAATGATAGTAATTTAGGTAATGAAAATATGCTTACATTTGAGAAATGACGTCGGAAACTTTTTTGAGCTCAAGAGCTTTTCCTAGTGCTGGTTGGTTATAAATGATGAAGAATAAAAGTTATCCGCCGGAGGAGAGGGAGCGGCACCACAAACCGTGAAAAAGTGTTCCAATTCATAGCTCGTATATTCACTGGCTAGATGGAATACAAAATCCACGGTATATAATACTATAGGCTTTCCCACTAATTTCTCCTTTGTGGTTGGGATATCGTCAAGGTGGAGGAGCTCACAAGAGGACCTTGGCATATTTATACGAGAGTAGTGAAGTAGGGAAAATGCTTTGGGAAAACAGCTTTAATAGCATCTAGACTTATTTCAGTAGTATCGCCGATATTTACTTTCCATTTCATTTTTCATGCTTACTTCCTCCTATACAGGAATACCTATATGAAGGCTTACCATAGCTTAAGTATACTATATACTTAGTACTACTATAAGTATCTATACTTTAGCGGTTGGTATTTAGGTAGTTACAGAAACTATAATTTATAAGTAATTGCATGTGTGCGAGCATATAATGACATACGTGGGTTGTCGTAATAGATAATCTGCAAGTCAGTGGTGCAGAGGAACTTGTGCATACTTGAATTATTGACGGTAAAAGTATTTTTAATCCCACCATATCAGTCTTTGATGATTAGATCCTAATCTTTCGTCTTCTCCCATTCCAGTCTGTATGGATATATTGAGCACGAGACTTATAATATATAGGTTGTAGAACCTGATGAATGCGAACGTAGTTTCATCTTTTGTTTGTCAAAGTGGATACAGCTGTATGTGAGCCCAAGTTAGTTCCTGTTGGGGCTCTGAAAGCTTTTCATCCTCCATTATTTCTAACCTTGAAAGCTATGCAAGCGAACTTTACACACTCTCAAGCAGCGTGACCGTGAGATGAGCCTGGACTTGAAGAGATCGCATAAAAAATTCAGGAGTTTTAAAAAGCGATAGAAGACTACGTAGGTAGAATACATTTAAGTTTTGCACTGTAGTCTAATTTTAATTCATGCATCCGTGTCTAATATATGTTAGCATTATTAATGTAGTTTAAGTGATTCAAAATATTTTATATCCAACTATATGCACCACATACACTTCCTCCTCTTGCTTTCTCTTCCGCTAGAAGCCCATGAGGAATTGGAATTAAATATTTACATTTCACTTGAGTATCGGCAACGTTTTAAGATACATTAGCCAAAACTGTTTTACTAATCTTTCCCTTTAAGGCTGGACAAAGCAAAGGGGAGACAGACTTTTAGCATACATTCAAAAGCTATTGTCAACGGTATAAAAAAGAAATCAAGCCAGAGGCGCTTTCTTGTAAGTTCTTATGCTTCGCTGGATGTGAAGAGTATTTTGACAAAAGAAATTATTACTAAGTTGTTGCAGAAAAAACTACTTTAGAATTTTTCTTTGTGTCAGAGGAGACAGCTATACTCACAACTAGTGCAGTGTGCCGTTCTCATCAGTTTAAATGGGATGGAGTTGAATTGGAAATTGATTTCCTCCTGTGGGGAAATTTAAGTACAACAGAGAGAGAGAGAGAGGGTTCTAGAAGCTTTCTTTACGTTGTAAGTTTGTCAACTTCTGAGTCATTTTTAACTTTCATGAACCATTTACATACGCTGTTGTACATCTAAATGGCTTCTGGACACAGTTTGAGGAACTATCGGTTAAGGATACTCTGATGCTCTGAATCTGAAAGTTTTTCTCGGCATGCAAAATCGAGACTACTGATATTGTAAAACACTCTTGAGTTTCCGTTGCAGGAGTGTTTTCTTGGCGGAAAAAGTAGTTACATTTATCTCAAATAGTATACCATTTCACAGGGCGTATCATATAAAAGAATCGGAGTATGTTTAAAGTTAGAGTTATACAAAGAAGCTAAAGCTAGTGGAATAATATACAAGAATCTGAGGGAAGTATCTAGCCAAGGGTAAAATAATATAAACGAAGTCAAGGGTAAGATCGTATAAATCTATCTAAGGCTGTAAAATATATAAATGAATCCATAGTCATGATAGATTAGGATTTTTCGTGATTGAATCTTCTACTCGATTGGAATTTTAACGTTGAAAAACTACTTCACTGTTTTGGTGAGGCTTCATGAATTGAATTTGTTATTAGTGGCAAGAATGCAAAAGGGAGTCATTGTGGTTTCGATACTCTCCTATTACTTAAACTCTAATGTACGTTTTTTATTCTACCCTACAAAGCTGTTTTCTTTAGAGTGCTCTATAAACACTAATGCATACAAAGAAGCCACAGGCTATTATGCATGAAGGTTCCGAACCTCAGAGGGAGCTTCATGTGGAAAAAACATGGCTAGAATGCTGACCATGTTGAAGTATCATCAGCATGGTTGAATTCTTTATACTCTACTATGATTTTGCTAGAGGAATCCGATTTTTGCAGTAGTTTACACATGCAAAGGCTCTCTAGCAAATGTAGTTACGGGTTTGGTAATCGAGTTGAAGTCGTCCCTCCTGAATTTAGATGTCGGCTTTACCCGAACATATTCAGTTAGCCACAGTTTTTAACATTTTGATTTGTGTCCTGGGTTAAACCCCAGGATTCAAGTAATTTATGATGAACATTAATTTGTCTGGATATAGTGCCGTGCATTTCATTTAACTTAGGTACAAAAACACTTTCTTGTATGCTAACAGTGAGCATTTTTGGTCTTATTAACCTGAGCAGTTTGCTTTACTAACAGTTAGTGTATCGCTATTCAAACAGTAAGCAGCATCGTCGTTTTAACAGTATGAACAGTTGTCTTCTACCACATACATAAAATTATTTTATGTATGTGCTATGTAAATTTGCAAGGGGCCATTTAAATAAATTGTTCAGTTACAGTATTAGGAAGAGATGCCTTCCGTTTGATCATGCTTTGTTTACAATAAGCAACACTATATGTGTATGATTGTGAGCCTTGAAATCAAGATTCCGAAGAATTTCTTGTTTTTTATTTACTTGCAACTCAAAAAGACTTTCTATTTGAGCAGTCTCAATGTTTTCACATGTTTGTGCAATGTAAATTGTAACGAATGGACCTCGCTGATACTTGGCTGGAAATGCAATCTGGGAGATGTAGAGAGTGAATGGCTACATTTGTTAGAAAAATCGCTTCCTTCAACTTGCAACTCGACAGTAATCTGTCAACGGAGTGAAGGAGTGAATAGTTTGAGGAATTATTGTTAGTACTGAAGGTAATTTATGGGCTGTCGACATAGAGTTCCCTTTGCGCTACTATTTAGTTTACCAAAACACAAATAACCTCTTTGAATTTAATTCTTGAACGTACTTTCCAGGGAGAAATCCTCTCCCAACATGCTCATCTAAAGTAGCTCGTATGTAATCTGAACTGTATTTGGCTAGGTTTTTAGCAAGTCGGCAAAGTGTTACACAGACGTTATATGTTTAGAAACGGAGAAATTTAGCACACTCTTGTTGTTGGTCTTCGGTTCGGAGCGCTCTGGAGTAAGCCAGAGGTTTAGAGGGAAACTTACAAGGGCAACACAAAGAGTTCCATTTAGTGCACGCAGCTTCTGGATTTATCAGACGGATTTAGCCGACCCTCCTAAGCCATTAGAAGGCATGAAGGTTTTTGAGAAGACTAATATCATAATATGCAATACAGTTTGTGGGGAAAATTGACCTGTGCGAAGGTTCCTCATTCTTGTGCGACCAGATCAAATCACTTCATGCATAAAGGACTAAAGAGCGTGTGTTATGCTGAGGATGATATAGTGTGTATGAGATTCGGGAGGGTAAAATGTAATCAAATTTGCACGCACACCTCCCTGTCCTCCTCTTCCTGTCTCCCTATGACCAACAACTGCAAAAGACCAAACTTTTATCCTGTTAACTCGTACATAGCCTGACACGGGTTTCGTGCCGTTTTTCATAAATTACTTTAACTACTCCCAACTTCCGCCGATCCATACATGCTCAACTGACTCTCCAGTGCTTATGGCTATACCCAGAGCCCATCACTCGTCAACTCCTGCCACTTCTCTGACTATAGGCTACACCAGTAGCTTTCCATTTTGCAATCAACAACAGGATTAGAAGTTTGGATACTGTCAAAATGAATCGGTTGGTGGTTGTTTTCCACCATTTTTCTTGAGCTGACAACATTTTACCTTTGTATATGTTTCATAATGACGCCACTCACCGCACTGACTATGCTTTTCCAACTTGTCTTGCGGTTTGCGATTTACAAAATTACTAATTCTGCCCTAACACGGACTTTTGTATTACAGAGAATTCGACTGCAAGGGCATTTGTTGGCGAACTGGTCAGAATCATAAATGAGCGTAAACGAATTGTAGGATAGAGTCAGTAGGGATAGAGTAGGATGTGATATATTAAACATGAATAGTAATGTAATGGTAATGGCTATTTGTACAATATGCAAACTATACAGAGTTTTAGATAACAAAAACAGAGTGGACTAAATGAAAATACTGAGAGTGACTCTATAATTCACATTATTACGTAGACGGGCAAGTTTTGCGGAGACCTGGAATACTTTCGGGAGCTTCATGAATAAAATGTTGTTGATGTTTAGTAGGTGCGTGCATTGCAAGGTCATCGGAAGACGCTTATCAAATGTGTGCTGAATAAGTTATCCACAGAATGTAATATGAATTCGTGTTTGTACACTGGGAACGAAACGTACTACTTGCAGTCCATCCAGAGAGTCTTAAGCGGATGAAGTGAATGTAGATGTTAGCATCCACGAAAATACAAATACACATGGAATAGCAGCGTTTTGCAAGTTGCAACGAGGTTTTCATGCTAGAGGAGAAATCCGAATTTGGCTGATTGTACTTGCATTGATGGAAAACATCTTCGTTCGTAACTCTTCTAGTAGTCTTCCACTTTTTGGAAGGATGCACGCCAGCGAATAAACTTTATTCGGCATCTCTTGTGTGCATTGTTGAGATTTGGAATATAGGAGGATTGTATCATATAATGATATAGATATAGCGGGTTTGTATCACACAAGATAAGTATATCAAATATGTTTCTTTGAGAACGAGAGTGTTTATAGTACGATGGAAGAACAGGATTTATTTCCATGTCGTCAGCATTCAGTCTCTATGTAAGTTTCGAAGAGAATGGGAAGCTGAAAGGTTTGTAGAATTATGTAAAATCTGCTAACGGCGGTTCACATTCCTAAAATGAATTATTCAAGTAATGCTGGGAAAAATGGGAACTCAAATTGAATACTTTATGCATGTACATTCCTCAATGGGCTATCTGTATCCCCAGGATTTCCATTTCTGATTGTAACATCTCTAATGCAAGACATATTTATAGATAGCTGAATGGCAAAAAATAGCCAAAGATGCAAAATATGATGAGTACATGTGACCTTTTTTTACATTTCAAGTCCTCCTGGCAGCTAGCCTTCCAGCCCAGAATCTCGCCTTTTTTCGCTTATGTTCCTCTAACCGCACAATTTTTTGACATATGTAGCAATTCAATTTTTCATATACATACCTAAATAATACTTTTTTTAAGTCGATTTTTTTTCCAAATGCAGTTGTGCAATTTTCTTTTAAATGTAGCAGGTTTTCATGCTCGTTCAAGTATGTAAAAGCAGTTCGACATTTGTGCTTTTTGCAGTAATTCATTGATGACGAGGGGGATTGGAGCTCGTAGTTCAATGTGACAGAGGATGGCTCGGGGTAAAAAGCACACACTGTGTTGAAGTATACTGGTGAATTAGAAAGTAATTCTGAGGGTATTGGGCTTGACTTGGAAGATAATCGATTGGAAGGGAAAACAAAATTCCGTAGTTTTCTACCGCTATTCCTAAGTTTGCATGTACAGGATCGCTACTAGTAGTTTGACTACTCCTATAAAAACGGCCCAGCAGAGTGAATAACTTTCGTCGAACAATTCCCTCTTGAAAGTAGTTTGTACTCTGGTCGTTAAGAAAGGAACAAGTTGAAATCGGAAAAGTTTTTAACAGAAAAGCTAATATTGAGCCTTAGGATTTCAAATTAATCCTGTGTGTTCCTTATGTGAAATTATACGTATTCGGCGTATCAAGGTATTAAAGAAAGGGAATCCATCTTGAAATGTAGCCGTGTCAAATGTACCTTTCCGCCCCCAACATCCTCAAGTCCTGGCGGATGCTTGATAATAGTCACACACTAAGTCAATACAAGGTGAGCAGGAGCTTGCACTCGAATTGCTTCCTAATTCAGACTTAATCATTTCCCCTTTCAAGCAACATATGCCTTGTGAGATGATATATAACAATATATGAAAATCCACACCCCCTTGAGATACTATTCCATATCTACAAAAACTCTCTGAGATAATATGAGATACTGGATTTGATGTAAGCAATGGCGATAAACTATAACAAGTACTGATGAAAACTATAAGATGAGAAATTTATGATGGAGGAAATCATCAAGAGAGGAAGTCACACAGAGAAAATCATAAGCCGGAGTGTATTAGACCATAATACTAGAAAATGAGGTTGGTTCTGCCTGGCAGGATCCAACAGACTTGTAACTTTTCAATTCCATTTTGACATATGTGTATTTTTGTGTACTGCATTTTTAACTTCACGTTAAGGATGGTAATTGCCCAAGTGGTACACAAATGCCGGGACTACCAGGAAAGTAACTGTGTAGTATGTGTCAGGGTGACAGCATATTGATTTTGACAAGGAGACATCGTCTATATACAGTTGCACTGGTACTATTAAGATCCCGAAGTGCAGAATATTTCCCGTATACTCCTTTTTGTAAGTAAGTTATATATTATGCCTATTCTACTTATATTATCTCCAAAAGAACACGCTCGTAGCAGAAACAAGCTCGTAAAATCAGCTATGTCTGTGAGTTTACATACATGTATTGCCATCAGTCCTGAGGCTTTACAGCAACTTTTGCTAAGACCAACAACAGGCTTCTAGTAGCTTCATCTTTGAGAAGTGAAAGGGGAAGAGAAATCATTCCGTAGTAGTTTTTCATACGAAACAGCATGAGCCAAGTGAAACTTTTTTTCCTCAACTCATTTTATTTATTTTTCATTGTCAGAAACGTATTAGGTTTTCTTCCTCGCCTCTTCTATCTAAGTCTCAAGTTGCTGCATTCATGGACGAGCCTCATGAGGTTTAGCTACATCATAGCAGCAATATTTTTAAAGGACATAAGTGCATACGGCAAATGACACTGTTGTACCAACGACTTTACACACATCTTGTCGCTCCTACACAGGCAATAGTAAATGCAACTTGGTCGATATCTGGAAATACAGGAGCTTACCTCTTTTAAGACTCTAATGTTACTCTGTAGTATAGTCCACATGTAGTATGTGCAGGTCTAGTAGTTAATCATAGTTATAACATAACCTACATGTACAAATGTCAGTCGGTGGAAATGTGCGCTGTGCAATTTGTTTTGTCTCGAAGTTCTAGCGAACTGTTGTAATACAAACAGCCTCATAACAAAACTTTATGTTTGCTGAAAATTACCTATTTATGATGACTAAAAATAATCGAATTGGAAAATTTGGGTGTGGGTGAATTCATATGTTGGTACATAAAGGAGTGGATGTAGTGATGACGTACGAGTGTTAACGCAGTTTGGAGACTGTCGGTTTGTAATTAAGCGCGTGGTTTATTATGAAAAACTACAAGGTTAATCCCTTTTTGACTCCATAGATTAATCTGCAAATGTCCTGCCACACAGGTACGAGTGCGAAGAAAAATTCAATTTTACGCCGCAATGATTCCCTCTGAGCTTGAGGTTGACACATTTACTTCGTCACTGTTCACTGGGTGCTAACAATAAGCTTTGTGCATATATCATAGCTGTCCTAATAACACGTTCTGAAGGTTCTGTCGAGGTCCTTGTTATATAGGAAAAGTTCCGCATCATCTTCCTTATTGCAACCTAGCAACAACGTAATAAATTATGACCTCCGTGACATATATCGGGATTCCCGAGCGATTATTAATCTCCCTTTCGATCTTCTTACCACCGCTTCAGCATTTTCACAAACAACTGTAGTAGACACATGCACGCTCATTCGGCTTCATCTTCTTGAACTTCCAAACATATTGCATCGAACAAGAAAGTTTTTGTCTGTGTAAGGAATAAGGATGATAGTTTCCCTTATTTCTTCCCATTCTTCAAATGTTCAAATGCTTATATAATCTTGCACCGCTTTTGGTAACACAATATTCGCAAGTTTTCAGTTATAAAGAATTGACTCGATTATGTAGTACTGTTTGGGTGCACTGGCTGTTGTGAAATGTAAACTTTGGATGGAAATCCAACGACAAGATATTGATTGTAGCGGAACGGTTGCTGTAGTATAGGGTTTCGGGACCGCAAAGATTTAACATGTTGGGTGCCTAGTTATCATATTTATTCATTTGCTGCATGGATGGAAGAAAAGATATTAATGACTACGGTTGCGCATTCTAATAATGAAAACGACAAAAGTCGGTCTTGTTACTGACAAGATTTAGCTCCGAATGAACACTTTAATGGCTTAGCGTTATTTGCTGCCATTGAGTGGAGTCCACTTGAATTTTTGACGTAAATTGGATGCTGAGCGTATTCCATAGGGTCGTATGACCGTATATAGTTCCAATTTTGTATACATTTTCCGTGAAACTTTACGTTGTTGGCTCTCGGAGAGCGAAGTAGTCGAGTTCTGGCGAGAGAAAGAGCTTGGAAATAGGTTAAGAGGTAGGAGAACTAGTTTTCATCTTCTTTAATATAAAGACTGCCAGGAGTGTTGACTGAGGCTGACCTGGAGACTGGCAGTGTCTTCAGTATTGCAAGGTCTACTATAGTCAACTTTGGGCTTTTAATGGTCTTTTGTGTAGCGAAAGCGTAGATGCGAAACCCGACTCGGCCTGGTGGAAAGCAGTTAGAAGGCAGGATGTGGTCGTGCCCTTATGTAATTTTTCTTTAACAAAAGACCTTTGTCGACTCTGGAAGCTCCAATTTGTGCATATGCATTCGCACAATACATTTTGTGCGTTCGCAAGATCATGCAGAGTAGTAGGGAGTCCAAGCATTGGGTTTGATCCTCGCCCTCACGTCTAACATATTTTCTGCTCAAGAGATTAGGGATTTTTAGTGTGTCTATAAAAAAAGTCGTCTATTTAATGGATAGAGCTAAAATTATCTATTTTGGTTGTGCGGAATAGGGAATCGATCGAGATCCTTTGATGCAACTATTGCTATGGCAAGAAAAGGACCCGGGAGTGCTTGGTTTAGTCGAAGACACCAACCCATTGCAGTCAAATTACCGCTTCCTATCAATTCTCCAACAATCTCCTCACCGGGCGATACTCGCTACTTCCCTGGTAATGCAGCTGGGATTCTTCGAACGCCCATTCTCACCATCACTAATGAAAACGGTAAGTATATTTTACTATATATTGTGTATACATATGTACATATTGTATCCTCACGTAATGTAGATCTTGCTGTCATTACCACATATAAACTTTTCGACTGATGTCACGTTCGATCTACTACACGCCTTGTAGAACTGATCTGAGGAGCAGTGCAGTGTTGAAATCACTAGTGTTTATTATTTGAAACATTATTTATTTATTTTACGAGGTCATGACACTTGGTCTTAATCCCGATCGTTCACACTGCATGCAAAATGTCCTTGATAACGAATGAGTGCTAAAGTCGAGCATATTGTCATTTCCTTTAGAACAATTCCAACTTGTGTAAAATTGCTCAATTTCGATTTCGCCAAAAAACTAAAGTGCCAAAGAACCATTCAATTTAGGTTACCATTGTTAGAGACGACAGCTTGTGTTGCAAAGTATGTATATGTACTACTTTAATGTATATGCACTCTGAACGGCTTTCCAAGTGACTCTGAAGTAGTCTGATATGAATCAAGCTTGTACCTGTTACAGCATGTAATGAGGGTGTTCCTTTAGTAATGATTAACTTGGGTTATATGATATAATACTCACAGTGGGTTGGATATATGAAATAATAGCTTGTTACAGGATTTTTGTATAAAAGCAAAGTTTTCTAACTTGAACAGTAAATAGTGTTTGAAAAGTTTCTGGGGAGGGGATTGTTTGATTGGAAACGTTGGAGAATAAAAAAAGGCATGGAGGCGAGACGTAAAGGAAAGTTGATTCATTTGTAAGGCGTCTTATGTGTGACTCCGTAAGTACACATTCTGCTGTGACTGTATAAGAGGTTTCTAGTGTAAAGCCTTAATCTGAGAATCGACTTAATTTCCTTCTCCATTTGTTTACCCTACTTCGGAGTTCGAGGATGGTACATCTCCATACTTGACTCTGTGTGCTTATATGTATTTACTTATGTATTAGTAATGTGGTAGCAGCACTGGGGATTGCAGGCTGTACCACAAGTACGGATCGAGAGACACAGTGGAGTCTTGAGGGTAGTATATATAATGCATTGATGGAAATAGTGCCGTATAGGTAAGGCGTCGAAAAGGCGTTGCTCAATAGTTTCTTTTTTGTTTTTGCATGTGCAGTCATTGACAGTCGTGGTAGTAGTATAACTTCTATCATGTCCGACCATTGGATTCAAGAAACAATACTTGCTTTCAAAAGCAATGTTAGATGTAAACAATGTGGGTCGTCTTGAAAATCTGCTCCTTGGTTTACAACTACTATCTCTCGGAGATTTAACAGATTCAAGAAAACTGAATTGGTTCTTTGGCCAAATCTGATGTGCATCTTCCTCTTACACATTATAAAGTTGTAATAGGAAACTTTATCCGTGAATACATATATAAGATATTCCTTGAGGTTTCCGGCCCCACGAATTCCTTCCTTATGGTCCCGTTCATGCACATTCAATTTGCAATTGTGTACTCCTAAAACTTTCTCCAAGTGGAGACGACTGATGCAGCGAGGTCCAGAGTAGACTACACAACACATAGATGTATGTAGTACATGTCTTGAGTGTATTAGAAACATGTAAGTGTATTTAGCTGTATATAGTACTGTGTATATGCGTACTTAATATGATGTTGTTGTTTTCAGCGAGCAAAAGCGAGTTAATTGAGATTCCTTCTCCTCCAGCAGCCTCACCAGCATCTTCAAGAAATTCTCCAGAGGAACGAACTAAAGTATGTGCGCTCATAATTTTTTTTTTCTCTCTCTCTCTCTTTCTATCTGTCTATCTACCTTTTACGAGACTAGGCTTGTGCAAAAGCACTGGAATTATGTTGAACTTGAAATTAAAAAATGCCGTATTTTACTTTAATAATGCATAAAGTTAATGAGACCGTGGACGATGGATGCTCGCGGAAAGTTTTCTGTACTACTTAAGAGCGTCTCTTACCTTTTCTACCTTTTCTTGTATACTAATAGGAGTTTAGAGGAGTATGATGAAAGGCTTAATAGAAGTAATCAAATAGGAGTAACAAGGAAAAATACCATTCTAGTCATAACTTATGTCCTGTATGGACCATACGCATACATAAACGTCCCAGCATCATGTAGCTTATACATGGCAAACGTACAGCTTACCTACATATGGAATTGAATACGGCGAGGAAGAATACATTTTTCTGGTAGCAATAATTCGGGCAGTTAGAAAAGCATTACTAAAGCTAGAATGTGCCAATAGTTAACCAGAGCTATAGACGGTACGGCATAGTAAAGACGTTATTAGTTTTGTCAGAATTGTTGTGGGAAAAATGCGTTGAAGGAGAAATGTGGAAAGAAATTCTTTTTTATGCATACAAATATTTTTTCCCATTTCCCCTGATGATTTAGGTTGCCTGGGATAGAAATGGGTTCGTGCTGGATGCGGCCGTTCTTGGCATTGCAATTGAAAACCATCTTCGGAAAGTGGATATGAGACGTCGTGCAACTTTCTCGGCTTTGTATCAGCCCCCGCCTGTCTTCTTAGAATCTAAAGTTACGACAAGGTACTGCAAAACCTCGTTTTATTTGTCTGATCACTTCGTATTCACTGAAATCTTTGACCACGCGGCATGAATAGATGTCTAATTCCAAGCTTGGAGTAGGATTTGCTTTAGTGGATACTTTTCTGCGTATTTCCCTCCCAAAACCTTTTGAACCCATCTAAACAACACAGGCTAACGAACTTTTTCTTGTTCTCTCAACACATCTGCAGTCAAATACATTTCGCGGATGCTCTTTCCACCAATACCCGATTTGGCAAATAACAGAATCCCGGGGAAACGCATTGAAGCAAATCCTAACAATATTATTCAATACAGATAGTTAACCCTATGTTAGCATCTCATGCGTGTACTCCTTACATATCTAACTGAGTCTAACTAAATCTTACTTAAAGTTAGGTAAGGCAATAGCACCTATGGGATGTAAACATATTAGGGAGTTTCCCAATATACCACTATAACCAATTTAGTGAGTAACAGAATCTGAAAAAAAATGCATTTATCAGCATTTTTACGTCGGGACTTAAGAGCTACACACGTATATGTAATACCATTACCATTATAAAGCTTATGACTTAGCTGTCTCTGCTAGAGAAAGCTCCCAAGGTCAAGGACTTATATCTGTAGTTCTTGTGGGTAAAACTGGGGGATTTTAACACCTTTTTTGCGCAAAATTGGACATCAGCTCCAAGACTAACTACACAGTAACAAATCAGCCGGTTTATATAGCGTATTATCGACAGACGAGATAGTTGCATATCTATAGACAGCGTCAAATGCACTATCCAATTACCTGTTCATGAATAATTAATGTTACGTTTTACTGTCACTTCAATCAAAGATCTTGGATTTTTTACATTTTTAAATAATTAGTGTAATAAAGACGCACATTACCCCAACATTCAAGAGCTACGCCAAATTAAATTTTGACGTCAAAGCTTATATGAACTTGTTAACTGATCCTCCCCCTAGTCATTACAAGATCTAGGAGTAATTTTGTACTTAAAAATGAAAGTTTTTTAATCTAAAATAAGTCAAACATTTTTCATCTTCAGTTAATTATCATTTCAATGCGTGCTAGTCGCACACGCTGAAATTACATACAGTAAGTATACAAAATTATATCTTAGATAGTATAACTATATTAGTCTGAACTTTTAGAGCCTCCAACGAGCTCAAGCAGATAGTTGTTAAAACTACATTATGGAAACCCACATTCTTTGGTTTTATAAAAAATATAGATACTAGGATTTTTACTACAGTATACGCACACATTCTTTAGAACATCGAAGGCTCAGATATTTTCCGTGCTCCGTAGTATTAGTATTAGCTGGAGAGGTATTGATGCTCATCGGTGAGATGTGTGCGTATACGAGGAAAAAAGGGGTAAAAAAGGCTGTTACTGTAACAACTTGAGTTTGTAGGTCAGACTGGTTGACTCTTCTCGTCTGATATATAATGATGTGAGATAAGGATCGTATCGGGAATCTTTTTTATGATTAAGCCCCCCGTTGTGGTCATGAACCTTACTTTTTGATTCTGCGTCTCTAATACAATCGTCTTGCAAAGGTATGTGAAGATGTGAACTAACGTGTATTTATATTTTTGTATCTTTTTCTGGTTGCTACACGAAAGAGCTCGCTCTGCCTCAGCATGTGTCATTCCAATTCCAATTTCTGTCACGAGCAGCAATGAGGACGAGAGTAGCAGTGGATCAATAGGATCTACGAGTAAATCAACAAGTTGCAGAAAGTCATCTCTCACATCGGCTGGGGGAAGGCTGTTTTCTTGGGACAGAGGAAGCATGACGACACCCGTGCTCCCAGCACAAGCCGCCACAACTAGCGTAACCTTTACAAGTTTAGGATCAGCAAGCAGTGGACACCAAACATATGAGACTCATCTTCATCGCCTCCCGCTATCCATGGGAATGTCAGCCTCAGTGTACATGAACAATATGGACTCCCCTTCTCCAGACTCCTTCGTTAATTTCCGTGCGACTGAAGATGACATTGAAGAAGAGATGGTCGGGGAGGAAGATGAGGAGGAAGAGGAGCCGAAAGAAAGTCAGGCCTTCCTGCCCCATCAAGCCAGACAGAATGATCAGTCTCGAGGAGGAGGCAGGAACTCATCATCGATGACATCCAGACCGACCACTTCCACCTCGTCGTCAACATCAACTTCTCGCCAAAATGAAGGTAATCAGAGTAGTAATAATAACAGTCGGGGTACGGGCATGTCTATCTGTAGCGCCATCCGAGACTTTATCCTGCAGTCGATTCGGTCGTAAATACTATATCCGTTGATCATTTGATCACACCCTCACCACCTTTACTGCAACAGGCTTTTCATCATTTCACTTCATTATAGTCCTTTATAATAGTCATTCCTCGCCCCAAATTACCTTTGTTTTAGTACATTATTCTAAAAATCATTTTCTTGTCATCCTCAGTTTTTGTCTTCGTACAGAATTTTAAATTACTACAACGCATTTATATGCAAACTTATATAACGATTTAGGTTTCATATTACATTTCCGAGATTTTTCTTTTACCTATATAGTTAATACAATATTGCAGCACGAAAGATACAATATTGCAACATGGGAGAAGAATTGAAAAACCATATTATAAAAGTGAAGCTGTAGGTAGGTTTAGTTATTTTTAAATTTTTGAGCCTTTTGTATTTTTTACACAAGTGCAAAGACAAGTATTTTTCACTGTATAGACCTACAGCCGTTTGTAGCTTGAACACTGATAAAGCAATCTATGTATGTACTTCACATTTACATTCCATATGCGTTTCTGCTCTCGATTGCTCTGAATCGTATTAAGAGAAATATGCGCCTGTGCTTCATATCAGCAGTAATCCAGACGTGCTTGCAGCTTCCTGAATTTCAAATTCCAATTTACTGGGACATGTCTATTCTCGGTAATGATTTTATCTGAACTGCAAAAGTTCGAGGAATAGACTGTTCCATGTATCGATGGTTCTGCTCTGAAATTATTTTGATTCTTGACATGTTTAAGGGTTTTTCCGTTCATTTCTTTTCCTTTATAACCATACAGAGTTTGTAAGATATTATCCAACAGTTTAGACTAGAAGTTTATAGACTCAATTTATGTACGTCCACATGTTATCAGTCAATCCGCATTTACCAAGTCAAAAAAAACCCAGACTTATAGTCTGACGACAGTGGTTGTGCAAGTTAAGAAAAATCTGTAAAAAGCGCAAATATTGGGATGAAAAGAACTCTTTTGTGATTCTCTACGTTCCTAGTTATTGTTGTTGTTTTTCAATTGAAAAAGTTGTCAACCGTCTAAGTAACCTTCAAACTTGACGGAAGGTAAATGGATTACGAAATGGCAATCGAAGAGAATTTTTGAGATGTGACAGTTGTATAAAGTTAGTTTAAGGCTTAAGGCTGAAGGAAACATATGAGGAAATAACATGTTAACGTATTGCTCCTGTCAGCAGAATATTGCGTTCTGGACGAAAGCAGGTCAAAGGTGCTATTCATGCTGTTACTTCAAGTTTTTGGGGCATATAGATCAGAGTACGCTGGATTTTTCCGTTGAAATGAGGAAATTATGACTATGGCGATATTTAAATGTAGGTATTTAGATAAGTATCAGCTTCCCCGCACATTGTACAGCACGTAGTGTGGAATATGCAGTACAACACGGGGTTAGAAACTTTGATTCAACTTCTGATTTCTCCATCTTTGAGCCAACTATCTACAGATACTAAATTGGTAGTTGTAGATGATAATCTTGGTATATGTACCTGCAAGTTATGACCTGACTCAAATGCCGTGATATTGCTGACGATAATGTAAACTTTGGTTCGGACATGTTGCAGAAGATTCAATTTGCTGCTTAAGTGACGGCAGATTTTCTTTTTGTGCTGCAGAATGGAATGTAATTGCATGGAATACAATACAAAAATTGAAATTCTATAGATGACAAGAAAATATGCGAGGAATGCTACTTATTGATTTTAACATATTCATACATCACCATTTCACCATACATACATTATAGGTTTTTACAGTTTTATTTAGTTTGCTTCGAGTTGTTCACAAATCCTTACAAGAAATTTTGATACAATGAAGCCTATCAAACGACACAATCGACTGTGGCAATTTTGTCGACTTTCGCTATATTTACTGCAACAGCAGCAACAAGTTTGTTCCCAGAAACAATATTCTATAAGGTATATACTAAACCTTATGGAGGTATAAGGAACAAGAGAAAATTCATACACTGTTGTGAGGATACAAGTGGTTATGGCACGAGACAGCCTATAAAGTTTTTCAATAACGATATTTGAACATAAAATCAGCAAGTAAATCTTGCAGCTCCCCATGATTCGTACATACTGAGCGACCATAAAAGAGAAATGTCAAGACATATGGGGTGGAACATATGACATGCTTACATTCTATATATAAGGACGTTTGTAGTGTGTATACTACAGCGTGCCACGCAAAAATTGTTCGGGAATTTCCTTCGAGCTTCGTTTAATCTTGAATGTTATTGTGTAACTAAAATACCATACGTACTTATATTAAAGGATTGTAAATTGTAACGTACGTTACTGTAAATTATAATGTAATGTTAAATATCTACATAATGACATTATTAGTTTCGATAGGTGGGAATACAGAAATTTATGAAATTAGCGTGTAGTTTCTCAGAAGCAAATTACCTCCTGTGACAAGCATCCAAGCTCATCATCTTGTTACATATTACAATGTGAGTGTTATTGAATATTTTACCATTATTTTTGTGTCCTAATTGTCGGATGTACCTGGGTGTTACAATAGTGCATAGTGGTACTTAGAATACATTTCCCTCGAAAACCTCCAATGTATCCATAATAGATAAACCCCTAATATCTCATCTGTCTGGCTCTTTATGAAATGTTGACAATCAAAAATACAATACATGGTTATATATATATGCAAATCTTCGTGCAGTACTCTCCACTGTATACATAAGTGTACAAAGCGAACCTTACTTAATATTTTAAGAGAATGTGTATAGCTGTTCAGGAGTGGTTGATTGACCAAAACCATCCGTGGTTTAAGAATTATTTTGAAAAGTGCTTTATTTATTCTTTGCTTAAGGACATGTAACTAGAAGTATAGAAAGAAGGTAAGCTCAATCTTGATAGAAGTCAGTCTCATCGTTTGGATTTAGCAAATATTTCCC
Organism: Lipothrix lubbocki; assembly: GCA_034696945.1. Taxonomy (NCBI): domain Eukaryota; kingdom Metazoa; phylum Arthropoda; class Collembola; order Symphypleona; family Sminthuridae; genus Lipothrix; species Lipothrix lubbocki. The sequence goes on along the minus strand of JAQGAK010000065.1, from coordinate 92,793 downwards.
CACTCCACAAACCCATATCACTGGTTGTTTGTAAGTTGATATTGATTTTTGTTATTTTCTACACCAGTTAGCATATATTGCCTTCCCCGTGTACATAAAAGTGTATGAAGCAGGTACCATGTGGTCTTGAGTGTGCTTTCGGGGTTTTGTCTTCCCTTTAAAAACACGTTTGTGTGAAAGGGAAGATGAAACGATGTGACTGCAGGTACTTTGAATATCCACGTATAGTCATTATGCAACTACTGTTGCACTAGTTATGTAACTACGACCTTTCAGTGCAGATTGAAGGCAAAATCTTTGTAAGTATAGCAGTCCAGTTGGATTCTGTTCTATATCTTATATGCATATGTTATATGTACATTTGTACGAATAGAAATAACACCATTGTAACTGGATCTGCATGACAAAGTGCAAACATAATCGTATCCTTTTGTGCATTTGTACGCATGCCAATGATACTTGATAACTCATTTGATGGATTAATTGATTATGGTTATGTTAGATTAGTAGATAGATGAGTCGGACGAGGTATTGTGTTACATTATTACATCCCATTCAGTCATGAATGGGAATGTAAAAGACCTGCTGCATTTATTTGGTGTGCATATATTAAAGCTGTATTGGTAGAGACTAAACTGAATCACAGTGTCACGAGAGAAATTAAATTGGAGGTAGTGGGGAAATTTTCATGGTAAATGGGATCGACACAGGATCATAAGGAAAAGACAAAGCCTGTGGTACGCTTTTTACATGGCTCTATATCAATATTGACTTTTTAGGTGCTTTACCCAGGGTTTTTCAAGTAAACAGAGTATCGGGTTTGAAAACCACTTACTATACCCAGTACTATACTATACCCATAATACCATACCCATAGTACACTTTAAACTAAAGATTATCGCAGTAAAGAAATCCGCAACTGCATACAGAGTCAGGATCCTCTACATAGATAAACCGGATAGATTAAATGAAGTAGAAATCAACGGAATCTAATTAGACATACATAGTAAAACATATAGAAAGAATCTATTGTCAAAAAGAGTGCGTATAAACGGAGCAGCAGGGACAGCGCCAAATTTCTCAAGACTGAGGCTATGATTGCAGCTATATACCAATAAAACCAACATGAAATACTTACTAATTACCTGATATTACAGATATAGAGTAACCCGAAATCGTTATTGAAACCTATCATCAAATAAGAGGATACATATGTAATGAGAAAACCAATGCACACTTGTCATTAGCTATTATATTAAATATATATATATGTATGTATATATTACATGTTAGGTATAATACATTGTCGTATATGTGACGACGTGGAGTAGCTATGTGATCCAGCAAAGTTGTAATTACAAAGGTATAACAACTAAATATCAAATGATTTTGCATATCAAAATCATTGAGTGTAAGGCAAGGGCGTGAAAACGCAGTTTGCTTATTAATGGTATCAATTATTGAGAATGGAGAACCTTATATACATGGTGTGTATATAGAGACTCCTTCTACTAAATTGTATTGTAATGTAGATTAGTCGTTGTGATTTTCTTGAAAAAATAGTTCTAAGGTTAAATGATACAATCTGTATTTCATCATTAATATTATACAGGAACTACATTGAAATTTTGTGACATTGTATTGAAAGGTTATGAAAGCCGAATTCTGATCAAATTATGACTATTTACTATATGTATATAGTATAGCTTATCTTAAGTTCACCCTGCATAATGTTACTAAATGTAAGCCCCTGTAATGGTAAGGTGAATGTTTTGTACACATACATATAAAAATAAATTCAAGTCACAACTTTCTGAGGTTTAACCGGATTTACAAAATAAGAAAAATGTCGTCGGAAGGTTACGTATACACGCATTGTCGCAGTTCTTGTGGTATTGGCCTCTTTTAATGTTTCGAGGTCATAGTCATTCCCTTGTTAGTTATCGGTGTCGGGCAAGCCTGGATCGTTATGGTATCAAATTAGGATGGTATATATTGCAGGAGGACTATTAGAGGACAGGATTCTATTTACAAAAACAATATAATTCCATTAGAGAAATAATATTTTCAACAATGTTTCGAATTTAATTAAATATAAAATAATTATAGAGAAAAAGAGTCTATTAGAATGTATAAAATCAAAATAGCAACAGAATAATATTTAACGCTAAATTTTACCTTCCAAATGCATCAGTACCATGAACGTTTGATTGTAAAGCCGGAAATCTTGATCTTATGATGAAGAGTTTACTCCAATGTATTTGACAATTATTATTAATGTGAAATAAAACTTGAATGATGTTGACGAAGCTCAAAATAACAACAAACTTTATTATTTTATTGGTATTTTTACTTTTCCGTTTTCTACATATGGGATTCATAAATAATGTGATAACTCATAATATAAATATACCTATATGCACTTCATAAAATTCATAAATAAATTCAGATCCATAAATACATAACAATAAAAGCAATTCAAGACACAATGCACCCTGCGCCACAACCAGATTTATGCTCCGACGGATTATTAGTTCTTTCTACCGAATTTGTATGGCATTGATGTGAATTCTTGCTAGCACGCATACGAAATAAGGACAATTCGTCGTCATCCTCAATCCTTCGGTAAGAGCCTTGGCCAGGTAAGTTCGGGCAAATATCCCGAACAGTTTTCATCCTTTTTATTTCAGGAGAAGAAAATCCATAGGCAATACAATCTTGGTCTGGGACTGGATCCAGCTTATTATCCTGGCTAGTTGGTGAGCCTGACCAAAGGTCATCATCCTGACGGTCGAAACAGTGATTACCCTTGTAGTAAATGTAGAAATTTTCCATGTCATCATTACTTCCAATTACTACCGCGTTTCGGCGTTTCAACGGCTGCAGTTTCTGTTATGTCAATGCATAAATTAAATAATTATTATTTAACACTACACTATGTGTGACGATAAATGGATTTAAATAGACCCATTTAATAACATTCAAGTTAGATGGAATGATAACAAATTAAAACTCACCCTTATATCTTCGCAACTGCTCCTTGCTGGGGCATCTTCGTCCGTAAGGTTATCATAATGCTCGTGAATCCGTTCAGTAGAGCTGTCATTCGATGTGGAGCCGTCGCTGTTGTAGTAGGTCACGGCAACTTTTACTTCAATTGGATTCAACCCTTCCATAACTAACCTTCCGTGGAATATTTGCACCTTTTTCAGGGATCGTCTATACTATAGTACAATGGAAAACAGTACATAAGTTATTTCTTTCAATCAAGTAGAGCTTGATATTTAAAGAGTTTAGATTATTAAAACTTGTGCACGTAGTATACATAAAATAAAGACACCGTTTGACTCGTATGACAACTCCATATGACTTGCGAAGGCGTTGTGTTATTGTTTTCCAAGAAACCCTCAATCCCACTGAACTAAAAATGTTGCTCAAAGTACAGAACACCGTTATTAGTATTCTATGCTCGGAAATAGGGTTTTAGATAAGCGTCTCTAAGTTTAGTAATTAGATATGGAACATCCTTAAACCTAATCACATAATTATTGCAGCTCATCACCATCATTTACAGCTTCACAAGCAACTTCCATTCTATGAACTTAAAGCGGGTAAAAGAAGTTACCTACCTACCTACTAAAGTATAAATAAAGAACTCAGGGGTAGAAGGATCTTACCTTGCCCCTGCCATTCAAGTTGTAAAAAAATGTGTCCTAAAACTTTACATTGCCGACAGGATTGTATAGATAATGAACCAATTTAGCAATAATGATTTTGGTCTGTGAGAAGAGCAATGAGGACTTCCGAAATACTTGAGATCATTAAAAAATAACGTATATTTGTATTTAAGACAACTTTATATGCATACTTATGCAAATTATCATTGTCATTACGTTATCGTCGTGTAGTGAACCTTTGGGACCGATGATATTTTCTATCTTGAAATTAGATAAAACGGTGGCTTGTCAGGTTGCGCGGTTACGCATACTAACGAAGTGCAAGATGTAATTTGTACTCAAGAACTGTACGGACATTACATTACGAAAATCGAACTAGGTAATTACATTGAATAATATATTCAGTATGGTTGAGCAATAATATTATTGTGACGGCTTTCAAGCACAATTATTACACAATAGTATTGCCAATCTTTATAGAGTATTACACATATGCAGACATTATTATCATATAGAAATTACATATGTTTGTGCATTTTTATTTTTGTATATTGTTTTTTATATCGACTTCACTTTAACACAAAGTGGCAGCAACATTTTAATGTACTCACGATTTTGTATAAATAAGTATAACTTATTAGTAAGTTATATATTATAAATATTAAATTTGTAGTAATATTATACCAGTTTGCTATTTAATATGTATACGACAAAGAAATTTAAGAATAGATTCTATAAATATTACAAAGTAATAAAGGTTGGAATACATAAATTTTTGATTGGAAAAAGGCAACTCTAAGGCTTCGTTGTGGTTGTGGATTTCGCCTGCCACCCCCTGAAAACTTGAGCAGAGCGGAAGTTAGTAAAGGAAAAGGGACAGCAATCGAGCAGTCAACGCTCTTGGTAAGTTGGCTTTAACTTCTTCATGTATATATCAAACCAATCATATACTAATTTTCCTTCAAAAGTAGCTATTTATAAGGCTCTTTGAAGAAACTTTTGTCATAAACTTAAATTTGAAAATGACTTGAGCCTAAGAATTATATGAAGGCAACAAAGAGTTCAAACCTTTCAACTGTAATAAATCTGATTATATTATAATCTCTACATGAGTAGGATCCTACATCTCGATAAGACCTCTATATTATACCCAGGTATTACTGGATTCTCAATATATAACTTAATCCTGCTCAAGCTCCTACTGCGAATCGTAAATGCGAATCCCAAATGAATTTTCTTCTTGTGGTCGGGTTGAAAAGATAAAAGAGGACGGAGAAGAGACAGGCCAATTTCCAAACTGAATCCAGTCTAAGTGATTTTATGCTGTCCAGCTAACCTATATACTCTTTCATCTTCCATATAGGAGGTTCAAATATTTATAATTATATATCCTATACCGGACTATTTTTATTCCTCAAAATATCCTTCCAGGCAATTCGGAGATAAAATAATGGAGATATCATGAAAAACCACAAATATACGTATCCTACACGTAAGCAGCCGACTTTTCCAGATGTCTTGAGATGTGATTTATGAGTAAAAAACTCTAAAATCGTCGTGTTGGCTTATGTTTTATACGCCTTCAGGAATAGTCCCATCGCCTGCAATTCCATGAAATCCATATTGAGAAGTTCATCTCATCAGCAATTTTAAAGACGTAATACGCTAAAAGTCGAGTAGTATTTCTCTTTCAACATCTCTATTTTCCCTCCTCGTACCCTTTTCATTTCGAATCAGAACAATAAAACTCATCGCAAGACAATGAAGTGAACTTGAACACCGTGTCACCATCACCATACAGAAGGTATAGCTTTGAATTAATGATCTTTACCAGCCGTTTATATATTTCAATATATTCATTTTATTTTTATGTTGTTATTTTTTTTAATTTTAATATTTTCTATAAATTAATAAATAATGAGGATAACGAGATCAACAAGCAACTTTCCAAAAATTAAACAAGCATTAGTAAAAACATTTTATTGAATCATGTGCAGTAAAGATAAACACACATTGTTACACTACTAGGTTTGCATGAATTTAACAAAGACGCCTTTATCGGTGAAATTCTTAATTTTGTATAGATCCTCTGATTCTATAGTGAATCTGTGCTTCTTCAAACTCAGAGTTCTCCTTTCACACTGCAAGTTCAAGAAAAGTTTTGTGAATTGAAAAGGCAAGACTGATTTCATATTTACAACAACATGAAATGGGATGTCCCAGACATCAAATCGACAGTGTTCTTGAATAGGTTAAAGTGTTTAGATGAAAGGCTTATACTAGAGTATACAGACTAGTGTAATTAGATAGCTTACAATCAAGATAAAGAGTTATGTAAGGTTACTACGGTTACTGTGCTACATTCTCATTGTGATATTATTACCTGCATATTCCTACAATCTAAAAGTACGAAAGCTTTCTCTTTAACTTCACCCACAATATCCTCCGCAGCCTTTTGAAGCACAGTCCATGTCCATGGTGGTAAGTATACATAATAAATACTCGAGTCCTTAATCTCTGGTATGGCTTGTATTTCAGTCAATGTCGTATCAGCTACAGCACTATCACCTTCTGAACCCTCCCTTGCAGTACCTGTTTCTGTGTTAGTGTTTGACAAATCCGCAGTGAACAGTGATCTTAATTGGCAGAGTTCTATCTTTGTTAAGCTACTAATAGCGTCTGAGTTTGCTTCAGACCCAAGCAATGAGTTCTTGTCGCAAGGGGAATCATTTTTTGATCGTTTGCTTATATCTTCTTCTGACTTGTCTTCCATTCTAGAAAAACAGGGATCATAAAAAATGAATGCTAAACTAAAATTACTACGAATTCAGCTTTCACACAAGATTTGGAGATACGACTATTTATAATGTAACACCTTAGTAATTATTTCGGCTGATCCAACACTAATCATGTAAAAAATGCATTAAGAACTAGACCAGATAATTTTGAAAATAAATTTCGAGGCAAAAAATAAAAATTACATTCGTTTCTTGTTGTTCTCGCTATCGGATCGCTGTTCTGCTAACTCAGGTAACTCATTACTATTCGGTTTCACCTGCTCGAGAGTTACTGTGAAGTTCTCCCGAGAGCTACACGTTATTTGGAACTTCCCTGCCGGAACTTCTTCCTCGTCGGATAACAATATTAATTTTTGAAAATGACCACCATCACTATGTCCAGTGAAAAGAAGGTACATATGGTGTTCCCAATCTACATCACCGATGTTATAAACTGAAAACTGTTTTTCCGAGGGATCCTTCATGAAACAAAACCTTAAGTTATACACGGCTATTCAAAAAATATTCCGACTCTACATGAAGAAACTATGTAATGCACGAACTTCCTGAATTAGAGTGGTACGAAACCCAAATAATTCCATCGCTGCATCCAGTTCTGCCATCGTGCCGAAATAACCCGCAGTCATCATATGCTTTTTGTAGGCTTTTTGAATTTTATTATGCAGCACACTGCAAGTACTGTCGGGTAGATAATTTCTGAATTCTTTGATCCTTGCCTGATGATTATTCTTGAGCCATATACTATAACGTCGCCATGTGCTCTCATTACGTGTAAGGAAATTTACTATACTGTGCCTGATGATAGCATGGGATTGTAGCGCATCGTTTGGGTCGGAGTCCGGGAGGAGAAATTGAGCCAGAGCCATAAATAGACAATCACCGCTAAATTTCTGAATGTCATTCGGCACAACTCTAAATGTCCATCCACCACTCGTCCCATTGTCATTATCCGTGGAGCACATATCATCCTTGAGGATATCTCTAGTATTGATACCATTTTCCAGGAGATCCACCTGGGACTGGGATGTGCTTGAGTTTAACTCTAATTTTTTGTCCCTTTCCCTCTCAATAATTTCGTCCGTCATGGATCTGGAAATCGTTTTCATATTTTTGTTCGATGTTTCCAATTATTTTTTTTTGATCCGGGTATTTCACTCCTTTTTCGAAGTATTATGTCGACAACCCGTTTATAACAATGTATTCGCTTAGCAAGCATACGTTTACTAGGCTATATAATACGTGGTTATTATTACGTGTGTTTAACTATTGTATTCTGGTTTTCGATATCATTGAAGATATGACACCATCTGGACTTCTGGACAGCAGACCATGCAAATGTTTAAACAATTACAAACATCGTGTATTATTTTATATTTTTGTTATTTATATTTTTAAGTAACCTACACACATATATAAAATTCTTATTCTGCCGCCGGGTAATTTCGCCGGCCACCATATCCACTCTGAATTACTTTAATGACGTGTATACTCATGTATGTAAAGTGATAAAATGAACAGAGGATATTATTTCTTCGAATTCAAACGCCGCAAGAAAAAAGCAATATATTGATGATTGTGTTGTGTTAACGTATATATTCGATCTTCCATCATTTCATGATTGCCACGGCAACCCTGAAAAAATATTTGAATCATGGGGTTTTCTGCAACACTACAACTACAACCGTCTTAAATTATGATAGGTAATAGAAATGCCAGTGTACTGTACAGTACATGCAAAACAGAAACCACCTAAAGTCTTATTTCTGATTATAGATAGGCATGGCATAATTGATTACATGAATATCTTGTTAAGTTTAAGTGTACCGTGGCTGGTATCAGTAATAAAATTGAGAAAACCCGAGTCGGCGGGTTGGTGACTGTCACCGGGGCGACGAGGGACGTCGGTTTGATCCTTAGCTGCACCTGAATAATTCTTGTGCCCTATTCACTCTCAAATCTCAACCAATAGCTTATACATATACCTATGTATGCTGTTGTATCTGTGGTGTTGGGTAGGTGGCTTGTTTCACTTGTGTGGAACTGGGGTGTAACTGCAAACGGGCACATGTATGTACATCACATCTTCTTTCACTACCTGTATTCAAGCCTTATAGGAACATCTATCTTTTCATACATAACTACGGGAATCCTGAGGCATAGCGTGTACTTTCCTGTTGATCACTACATAGCGAATTGGTGAAAGTTAAATAAGGAGGCAGGTAAGGTCAGGTCAGATACAAGAGGTGAGCTTTTCTGCTACGCTGTCAACCACTGCCAATGATCAATCATATGTCATGGTTCATGGTTACGCTGGAGCACGAGCGGGGCTCTAGAAGTTTGTACAAGTATTTTGTATGCCTTTATTAAAGTTAAAAGCACTAGTTTATGATCGCGTGGATAAATAGGATAAGACAGTGGCGAATACTGCTGCTGTTGTATAACAGTAGCTAAAAGTTAAAACCGTTAAGATGGTTACGTTACCATTACCAGTTCCCATCATGCAAAGTTCTGGGGTAAATTGAACACCATTTTTTTTAAATTGAGCGAGTTGTTTCAACACAATCATTACAGTGTACAACAACCATTGTAAATGATTGATGAATTTTATTGCATTGGATAACTCGGGCTGAGGTTATGAAACAAATGAATGTATGCGACTTGGTGATCCCTGACAGTACATGGTACTGAATTAACTTTATATAAACTTTGTAGAACTATTGATCTGAAAGTGACCACAGGCCGAAGCCTGCTTCTGGGAATATGAACAGTGTATGCAATGTAAAACCAGGGCCAGTGATTTTAAATTTATTACTTGCTCAGCTGGTGACATCAAGTATTAGCCGTAACTTTGACACTGATTCACTGTGACCAGACTTTGGCAACGCCAATCTAATATAGTTTGCAATTCAAGTTTACATCAGTAACATCTGTGTCTTGAAGTGTGGTTCCAATGCATGTGCTATCATAAAGGAAACGAAGCTCTTGTAACGTGGTTGGATTTGAATGGTACCAAAATGTAAACTGTTGACTAGATACTACAAGTTGGTCGACCGTGCACGTGGATGCAACAAACAAAACAGTTTAACTTTGGTGGTTCTTGAGGTAATCAATAATTTTATCATAAACAAGTAGATCCGCATCTTGAGCTATAACAAAGTCCATGTGGGTCCATTCTAACCACTGCACCCGCTCCAGAGTTGCATTCGGTAAAATTGCAGCGGAGGCCCGGACACCCTATAGTCCGTTACAGAGTTTAATAATACATATATGTATATATATAATACAATAATTTGTGAAAGATTACAATAGTGAGTAAGAATATAGTAGAACTACCGTCATGATCAACCTACCTCTGGAGGAATAAGAAGATCGTTATCTCCATAAAACATGACCATGGGACTTGTCATCTTAGTGTAGTCAAATTCCGGCGCGAATACTGATCCGTACAGCTCTTTGTTCTTCGCTGCTCCGTGATCATAGCGTGAGACTTTACCGGTCCGAATCCATTGCATCCATTGGGAAAATATTCTGGGTGAATTGATTTGGGGGAAATCCCCCAAAAATACCTCCAGTAGCTCCTTTATATTTAGAAACCACCGAAGTTGCAAAATTAATGGAGTTTGCTACTGTTTCATCAGGACATTTTAGTTGAAGGTTTCCATGGTAATTCATTTAAATAGTATCATGTACATACATAACCTTAACCTTGTATAGATAACTACTTACTGGAACCAGTTGCTTTGCGTCATATCCATCAATTGCAAAAAAGCTCCAAGAGCATAGATGCAATTTAGCCGCATGTGTGAATCGACAAAATTCATTTACCATTGCCTTAGCTTTCGGAGTTGCTTTCATTATCAATTGGGTTAACCTGTACAGAACTTTCTATACCAAAGTTTTTAAACAAATTGCATATATTAAATTTATCCCCATTTTTTCTGTATAGCCATGTACACAAAATTTGTACAGGTATCATCATTGTCGACAATTCCCTTAACTTAAGATCGAAACTTACTTCACTCTGCTTATCAAAGTTTTGAAATATTTGAAGAGCTCTGTGTTGAGTATTTGCTAGTCGGATCGAACCGGCAAGACAAAAGCCAATATTGACTTTTTCCAGGTACTCTGGACGGAGCAAGAACAATCCTGTTGTGTAGAAGGTTCCCATGGAATGACCTACCCAACTAAATTTCTCTTGCGCCGTGTTCTCCAGAATGTAATCAATCATGGCAGATGTGTCGTACATTGCCACGTCTTCGATCCTGAAATGTGTAAACATTGAAAAGTTTTATGAAAGGAACGAAACAAAGGCATGTATATCTTAGCGGCTCATACGTATAGTCCCAGAATGTCTTGTCCAGAGCCGTTAACTTTGTGTGATTCTGCGAGTACACGTTTCCACGGTAGTTTGCCAACCAGACGTCATAACCAGCATCAGCAAGCTTCACCCCTTGAAATGAAATAAATGTTTATGAGCGAGCTCATAATTATCAAGATAGGTGGGTAATCAATGAAGTTACTATTGAATATAAATAAGCTCATATAAAGGTGACTGATTATACATGCAAGGTACTCTAGGGAATACTTCACGTCACGAGTAAATCATTTCATGAACATCATCATCATTTTACCATAATTATGGCAAATCAAAACATCAATTCATCTTCACCAAGATTCATTTAACATATCAAAACATAACTGAATTAAGTCATACGGAAAATGTAGGTATGTATCTGCATAAGCATAAGTATACATATAATTACAAACAAACATACATACCTACATATCGTCCGCGAAAGACATTAAAGTACCAATTTTTGTTTTGAAGGGATAGAAATTGGTACTTTAGGATCCTTGGCGGACAGTACATATACATAGATATAATAAATCAAAGGTAAAGGAGGAAGTATCACTTTAGAAGAATTAAATTATTTATTTATTGGAGCAACGTTTCGGGTGTTCACCCTTCTTCAGGCTCTGGTCGAGAATGGTCGAGAATATACATAGAACCAACTCACCTAAAGCTCTCCGATCACAGTTAATAAGAAAGTATCGGGAAGTTGCAGCGATGCCATGGCTGAGGAACACTACAGGTTTTCCGGGAGCTGGGATGCGGAACATTTGAAGGATGTATCCATCTTCTGTTTGAACAACATGAGTCTCCACGGGTAACCCATACTTGGCAATTACTTCTGGCTGCAATTGAGAAGGCAGAGATAGGTTGCATGATTCTCAGAATGGGAGTATGAACTTAATACGTTCTCAAACACTGAGGGAGATACACATGGAAATAACATAAGCATGATGATATAAGTACATTAGCTGTCTCTAGAAGTATTTACCGTAGTCATATTGTAATCGCTGTAAACGAATTTGGATTTGCAAGGCCTCTTCGTGAGCAGTTTAGAAAAGCTATTGTTACTGGAATTGAAATTTTCTGTTGACTCACACGGATAGCTCTGATTTCCCAGAAATATAATGAACATGTAAAATAATATAAATTGCTTAATAGAAACCCTCATCCTGAGAAGCTTCATCACGTTACAGATATACAAACGTCACTCACTATATGCACACTCTCCTGGGAGAGAAAAATACGAACCTGAACGCAAACACCAGAGGAACGATTAAAATTACTTCGTGTGTAATTATTCCTATATACTGGATGATACTCTTATTTATAAGTGATGATCGTTTATAAATGAGATAATACCACGACACGTTTTTCAATAGTTGCAGTGAACCAACTGGACACGCGTTCCAGAACGAAGTGCTTATTATCTAATTCACAGTACACTATGTAATTTAAACTTTCTCTTAAATTAGTGGAATAAATGTTCTGGAAATAAAATAAAACCTCTTAACAATCCACCTGCTTCGTTTGTTGTTGTGTGAATCACAGGAGTGAACCTTGAAATCAAGCTTTTTGCCGAATGTTCTAATGGTTGTATTTGTCTCAATCATGTTGTTTTCTAGCATTTATCGAATAAAAATGACTACAGATATGCCGCCGTTTATGGATGGTTGAGTAATATTATCAAAGCTCAATACTATTATTACAGTACAGAAGTATAGTGTGCACGTACTTAGGTATGATTGGATCAAAATTTGTAAAATATGATCGTTTCGACCACCTCCTGTAATTTATTATATTTAGACACTCTTGTCCCTGACTTTTATTTCAATGTCATGATTAAAGGATAGTTAAGGTTAAATGAGTTTGGAATGCTAACTACACATGTCTTATAGACTTTGTTTGGTTGGACTCGATCTTTAAAGTTGCGGAAGTTACTTTAACAATCCCTTTAAACCGTTTATTTAACTGTTCTCTCGGGTCCCAAAGTCAATGGTAAAATGCTATAAAGTAGTAGTATGCATATTATGACATTAATATTAACTGCTATTCCACAGTTTCACACAACAGAAGATGTCAAATAGCCATAAAAATATTGTGGGCATATTAGATTATCTCTGTATATGTACAACCAACACGTTGTGAAGCTGACCTTACTTTAATGTGTCTCTTAATGCTTAACTTGCGGCTCTGTACTGCTGCAAGAAATGGCCTCGGTCAGGTTGACAAACCAGTTAAGTAATAGATACCAAGATACCTCAATGTGCGTAAGGAAAACAAGTATCCATACACAATATACACAGTAACCTTTGGTAATAAAAAACACATGATAGCTTTCGCATGATTTTCAGGTTAATGTCATTGAAGTTTAATCTCATAAGTTAATCATAAATTTATTCATTGCTTAGTGAGGTGGTAAAGACTATTTAACAAACAAAATGTTAACCAAATATCCCTCTAGATCTTTGCGGAAATGATAGTAGTTGAAGAATAGGTGTCCTTAGTTTTTCAATAATGGTTTTGTACACTAGAATATCTGCATCTTGTCCAAGTATAAAGTCCATATGATTCCACCTTGAATCATTTACACGGATAACTGTGGACCCGGGGAATCTTTCTGCACCAGCTTTGACATCCTATAAAATTCCATAATTTGAAATTAGTATACATAAATTGAATGGAAAAGCTGAACACAACTTGGATACACGAATAGACAAACCTCTGGGCTGACAAACCAGTCGTTGTCACCATAAAAATGAAATGTTCTCTTCCACGAGGTTACCCGCTTAAGGTCATATACAGCTGGTCCGTCAGTTCCGTACTTGACTAAATTCTGAGATCGTCCATAGTTATACATTGATAAGCTACGGCTGGCCAGCCATTGCAACCACTGCGAAAAAACTTTGACAGAAACATCAGTAGGGTAGCTGGCCGTCATCATGGTCAGAGCTTCCTGCATCATTCACAGAGCAAAGTTACTAGTTATAAAGACCTCATAGATTGCAATCAAGAATATAAAAAAAACTTGGAAGAAATTACTGGTCTGATTTGTCCAGGATGAAAGCCATCAAAAGTAAATTGCCATAGTAAGCAAACTCCGAACTGGTTAGTATTCGCATCACGAGCACAAATGTTTGGAGTACGTCGATGCCAAAAATCGGTCAGGACGCCAGGTAACATTTTCCCTCCAAAAGCAATCGTCCCTAATCTCTGGGGATGGGAACATTAATAAAAATTACACCAGGAGAACCACGGAGGTGGAAAATAATGTAGAGGAACTTACGTAAAGCGTTCTTTCAAAGGGTACGAATTGTCGGAGAATGGGATGTGGAATACCGTTATAAACGCCCGTTCCTGTTCCTAAAGTAAAGCCCATGTTTACTTTTTCGTTGTAATGGGGTTTAAGGGCCAATAAACCGAGAATGTAGGCACTCCCCAGTCCATGTCCAATCCAGTTTAGCCGGGTTAGTTTAGTGATCCACAAAATGTAGTCAATCATTGCAGGAGCGTCGTAGCTGGCCAACTCATCGATTCTGTACATGGACAATGATTCTCAAATTACTTTCCGTCATTTCCAATGCGACAGTCAGTATAGAGGATTAGATCTAGCAACTCACCCAAAATTCCAATATCTCCGACGGGATTTCGTCAGGTACCGATGTTTATCAGAGTATTCCGTACCTCTGTAATTCGCCAACCAGACGTCGTAGCCCTCGTCCGCTAGCCGTATTGCTATTATATGGATGAGAAATTAGAACATCATTCCCCTTAAATCAATGTCCTGCTTGTAATGTAGCACTGCAAAGCTCAACGTAAGATTTTTCATGTGTTTACAATTATTATTATTATTACAAAAACATCCATTTCTTCCGTACAAGATACATGTACATGCTATATCAAAAGATACAAGCTCAGCCGTAAATAATTTACTAATAATTAATAAATAATTAAAAATCATATCGTAATTATATTACTACGACTACCAAACGCGCTGTAAAAAGTAACCGCTAACATCTTTAGGGTTGATTCAAACCTAATGTCCCTTAGACAAATAAAGACAAAGCTATCTTAACTTCATTACATACTCGAGCGCTTGTTGGTCCGAGCGTCACAGTTGTCAAAAATGGCTATAGAGTTACATTTTAAAATGCGTTAGAGTGCAATATAAACTTATTCCGCGCTTGCCCCAAGAGCACTTAAGATACTGAAACATAGGTATTCAATCAAGTCTGTATTAGCCTGACGATGAACTCAGTCAAAGTTCGAAAGCTCGCAGCGTAAGAAAAATTGTTATATTTTTTGTTCGAATTAGGACCATCTAAAATAATGAAAAAGTTTCAACGTTTATTCGTGGATTTTTCGATTCAATAAATAAAATGAAAGCACAGCACAGGTAGTGGAAATAATTTTCTACTGGATTGACATAACTAACATATTATACTTGAACCTAATATTTATGAAATTATTAATATGCAGCAGCAGACGTTTTACATACCTAGAGCGCGTCGATCACAATTTATTAGGAAGCAACGGGAGGAGCAGCCAAATCCATGACTTAAAAATACTATAGGTTTATTAGGCGCTGGGATGCGAAACATATTTAGAACGTATCCGTCGATCGTTTGCAAATCGTGAGTTTCGACCGGTAATCCATAGGAAGCTATAATTTGTGGCTATTATGGAGTAAATAACATGAATAGTCAAAATTAAGAAAGCGACGTTAAGTCCTAATCTCGCTATGCAGTAATAAGAATGTCTTGTAGATATATACAGATAACAATAGAATACAAAGATGTACATATAATAAATCAGTATTAAATTTAAAAAAAATTGTGCTCAAATCAAATGTAGTTTACCGTCTTCATCTGGCTCTCCTTATGATAATCCAGGGTAAAATTACACTCCCTTTCTATTTTAACATTTCCAGTAATATTTATTAAGTTACTTTCAACAGACTTAGAGTTTCCTAAATTTGACAGATGTAGTAAACTGAAAAGCGCGGAATAAATCCCGAATCGAACTGTATTTAAATGTAACATCCTAAAGGTTCTCCGTGTTGAGTTAAACTAACACTAATGTCGATCATGTTGAAATCTTGAGTGTGATGTCTATTATAAGGTCACCCTTAAATTTTCAGTTTCATCAGTTTAATCATACCATTCGCAGTTGTTTGGATGCGATGAGAAAATTTTGCGTATAAATAAGGCATATTTCACACGATTGCTCATCCCTCTTGTATTCCCTAATAGTGGACAAGTAAGTGTAGCAAGGTCGCAGTAAATTAATGATGATCACAGGCAAGTAAATCGACATTGTAAAGCCGTATACACAGTGCATTGTCGTAAGAAAATATGAAAATTACCGAAAGTTTAAAGCTGTTCATGCGTTGCAGTACATCCACGCAGGAAAGTTGGATGTCCTTGTAAGATATCACATGCAGCTTGTGGTATGTTCCTTTTTTAATTCACAGCTTCAGAGTGCAAGAAGCGTTAGGAGAGTCATAAGATTCACGTTATTACTTTACACATATATGTGGGAAAGTCATGAAAGGCAGAAATAATTGTGCAACAGCAGAAGAAGATAATTACATTGTGTAAGTAAAGCGCTAGTGATTCTTAATGAGGCTACAATTGCCGACACTGTTAAAGTTCCAGTTCCCTTTAATCTTGTGTAAGTCGTGAATTGCCTATGAGTTTTAAAGATGAGACCTCCCTGAATATCAGAGACTAATACATAATGGATTCCAGCCATAAACATATCTTTTTATTTATTTTCAGAGTCAAGAAGGGTGTACTCATGTATGAAATGTCTTTCTATAAAACACCACAGTAAATAAGCCAACCTTGTGAGAAAATTACATCAAGAACAAAATGCTTGCAAAGGTTAAAACAAAGTGGTGAAAAAGATTTCCTTTACTCTACAGTGCCATTTCACGCTTGCAGTTATGCCTCCCCACAGTGAAACATTTTACGAAACGTCCGGATTTTCCCTCAGCATCCTCACAATTGTATCGTACACATGGATGTCAGCATCCTGTCCGAGTAGGAAATCAAAATGATTCCAGCTTGGATCGTTGACTCGAATTACAGTCACGTCTGGGAAAAGTTGAGCACCGATTTTAACGTCCTGCAAACAGTGTAAATAGAATAAGACAAACCATATGTATGTATCTTCCTGTCAGGCTTTCAAACTTTATCTTATTTGAACTTACTCTCTTTTTATTTGCTCTTCAACCTTACTCTTTTTAACCATTTACTATTTTACAATAAATTGCTATTTACAATTCACTCTTACCCTTATAAATTTAATTTTTAATTCAATTTCGTAACAATATTTAAGTATAAGCTTACGTCTGGATGAACAAAAGCGTCATTTTCTCCCCAAAATACTACAGTCCGGTTCTGGGATGTTACTTGTTTTAAATCGTACAATGGAGGTTCTAGTCTTCCGTAATTTACGAGATTCATTAAAGCCCCATAATTGTAAAAAGCCACCCTTCGGTACCTTGCCCATTGAAGCCAATGAGTGAAGAGCTTCATGGAGACGTTGTTTGGGAACCGGAAGAGCAACATTGCTAGTATTTCCTGCACATTCATTCAATATTAGATAATACATTAGATCATATTATTCTTTTATACTACCACATTAGCAGTTGAGTTTACAATATTCTACAACTCTGAGTAACTCTCAACAAGCTGAGTGCTGAGTCTATCCTTTTGACTATTTTATTGGTATTTGAATTTTCATGAAGTTTCAAGATAATATGTTCTTCTCACTGGTTTGATCTGTCCGGGATGAAATCCATCAAAGATGTAACTTAAGTACAGACATAACCCGAATTTGTTTCGCATGGCATTCCTTGTACATGTCCTATGCATGAATCGTTGAAAGTAGACAGGGAAACTTGAGGGTACTAGTTTCCCACTGAAGAACCACTTGCTCAGTCTCTATACAGTAAAAAAAAATTCCCAGCATTGTGAAAATATAGGACATGATTATTAAAAAATGAGCTGACTTGACAATATTGATTAGTCACAAACATGATGCCAGTAATATATGCGAATACGTATTACTGAGATTATGAGCTGTAATAATTAATATTAAATAGTTCACCAACATAAATTGATTTTTCAAATGGAACAAGGTTATGAAGAAGAGGCTGCACGATGTTATTGCAAATTCCTGCACCACCCCCCAGTGCAAATCCCATGTTGATTTTCTTATTGTACTCCGGCTGTGAAGCCAGTAGTCCAACGACAAAGGGATTGCCCAAGGAATGTCCTACCCAATTAAGTCTACTTTGACCAGATGTCTCCAAAATGTAGTCAATTATGGCTGCTGTGTCGTAGAAAGCCACATCGTCGATTCTGTACAGTAAATTGGAAAAACACATGCATGTAAAGTAACCTTCGTGAATTTTGTCTCGGTAACACACAGCATGTATGAAGTGCATCTAGCGTTGGCCTTACGAGTGATCCCAGTATTCACTATCATCAATGCTCAACTGGGCGTGCTTGTTGGAGTACTCATTGCCCCGAAAATTCGCCAGCCATACATCAAAGCCTTCATCAGCAAGCCTCACGGCTATAGATTCGGATATGAAAAACAAGAGCAACACCGTGTTACCTTGTTAATAAGTATTAATAATCCTTTGTATCTGTATAATGGAATGGAACGGGCAAGAAATGTGGCGATTGAATCTCCTCTGCCCGTTGTTTCAACCGACAATTTCCAACGTTTGTTTTTGTCTACTCACCTAAAGCTCTTCTTTCGCAATTAATTACAAACAGGCGTGAAGAACCTCCGAAGCCATGGTTGAGCAGCACGATCGGTTTACCTTGAGCTGGTATCCTGAAAATTTCCAGAATGTACCCGTCCCCAGTTTCAATCGAATGAGTCTCCACTGGTAAACCGTACTTTGCTAGTATGCCGGGCTACAAACAAAAAAATTTCAGATTAAAAATTTGGAACTTAGTATAACATAAATTCTTTATCCATGTAAAACACGATCGCTTACTGTTTTAAAACATTATTGACTTACTGTTTTTAAGTTGTAGTCTTCTTCAGAATTCAATAAAAACTTACATGGTCTATGGTAAATCGTAAAGTTCCTTAAGTTATGAGCTCTGCCGGCACGAGTGTCAGAAATTATTTTCAAACTATCGCTGCTGGTGTGAGTGGTGAGGGTTAAAATCACTATAATAATTCTATAAAACATTATAAAATGCTGCACACTTGACAGTGCTTATTTATTACCACATGGACTAGAATAATCTTATTTGTATTAACACGTTTCTCGTCTGAGTCTAGTCATCGTCAGACATGGACTGGAAGCCGACACGGTGAAACAAAGCACGAAAATGCCGTCTGAGCACGACCCAGACAATCTCAAATCTACCACCCCGATGTACCATTTATGTCAAAAATTGCAAAGTTATAGTACTCGCAGAATCCTCATAGCATGTCTTTGATGTCCGTAAGTAACTGACTACTTTGTCTAAAACTACGCCCGACAAAGCCTTCGTGCTCTTAATTATTGCCTCTCGTATATCATGTGGGAAAATACATGTTAAATTTTATCCAGTTCGTTGCGTACTTCAGCTCCGGTTGATGAGTCCAGACGTTACATGACAATCAGAAAAAATGGCATTCATAGAGTTCAAACATCTTCATTGTTTCATTCTTTTAATTTAATTTTAGCTACATGGTGATGGTCACGTCATTGCTTGTACGTATGCTTATTTTAATCACGATGTCGTCAAATTAACTCGCGAAACAAACGCATTCTTGCATCCTAAGGTTCACGTGTCTTGGTCTTATAATATTCTAATTTATAATATTCTTCTAATATACTAATAATATTATTTCACTGTCAGGAGTAAACTGGTAATTTGGGAAAACACAAAATCTATGAAAGTGGGAGTAGATTCTCGCTCGAGTGTTCGAAATCCTCCAACCATCATCCCTTGTGTGGAAAAAGATTCGGAAACTACTCTGAATTCATCCTTGAGGGCCTGCCGTCGGAAATCTGACACAACTTTGAATTGCGCCTTGAGATTGGCCATCTTTTCCGGAAGAATGAATGCTTTGTCGAAAAGAATAACGAACATGCAGATGGCATCGATCTCCAGGACAGCGGTAATGCAAGCAATCAAAGTGTACTCCTGATAGTATCTAATGGTAAAGAATCCGCAAATTATTGCTGTACTAAGGCCGACGAGTTTAACTGAGAATACGACGTTCGCGAATGCCAAGTTGAATAAATTTAAATACAACTGAAGCTTTCTCATATCCCTTGCTACCTTCCGCAAGTCATTTGTTGCTTCCCGTTCAACCAAATCTGGAACTCTGGAACATAAACACGCAGGTGTAACTATATGTATGCCACATTATTCAACTTTTTATAGGACGTCTGACAACACGCTCCTTTTCCTTTTTGTCATAACTCACCGATTTATCTTCCCAATAAGCAAGTCAATTTGAGAGTTAAAGTGGTGCTCGAAGGAAAATATCATGAAGCAACCATGATAAATTGTAGTCATCCAGAATAAACTACCTAATGTGTCTATGACTAACGTCATAACGAAGGAAGATATATGCTGAAGCTGGAGAGGTATCCTAGCACACAGCACAATGGGGATATTCTTATCGTAGAAGTAATAAACAGGGAAATCCAGGGAGGCTGGGAGTAATATGAAGGGTAAGAAGATTAAAAATAGGTCTGCCGGAGATCTGACTTTTTTTTTATTTATATGCTGCTGTGTGGTGATGGTTTTGGTAGCTGAAAGAAGTAAAGTGTTTTAAGCAAAACTATGACATAAAAAACACCCGTATTTATCTACATATATATACACATAAGTGAAGCTAATAACAATTGAGATAATAAATCTTAAAATAAAGAGCTTCACCACATACTACGAATATAAAGTATAAGTATGTACAAGTTTTAAACCCTCACGTCGAACGGCGTGAGCTTCGTTAAACAAACACATATTCAGGTCAGGCCAATAAACGTTGAACGTGACATTGGTGTAGACAGATAGTACAGATAGAACAGCGAATCCGACTGCCATGGGTAAATACAAATCCTTCTTCTTGTGATCGGACGTTAGCACAACCATTAGCCCGTACATGAGATTAAAGCACTGGAGAGATGTTAGATATAACCAACATTTATAGACAAAATTCCCACTATTTCCCTTCAGCAAGTTCAAACAGCGCCCATCTCCATCGTACTTCAAAGGAAGGAAGCTCACTCTGGTGAGGAACTTGTATGTAGCGAAATTGTAGCGCAATTCTTCATGCGTTAACATGGTGAACTACCAGTTTTGTTATAGTTGCACAACGTGAAGATTGGATTTGGAAAAGAACGTTTAGTATACGTCAATGGTATAGGCGCACTTATGAAACTGAACGTTCTACCACTTCTACAGTATTTATATCGTGTCAGCCTACATATTAACGATATGGGAATTATGTTGAAATGCGCCCGGCACGTTTTTCTATATAGACTAAACTAACTATTAGTGCCTTTCTTCATACTTAATATTTTCTTTCAAAACATGAAATTACAACTAAAGCGGGTTTATGTAATTCCGCGTTTCAACACTTCTGGAGCGCTGACTTCAAGATAATAAGGACTTGCAACATCTGGATAATTCCATAAATACCGAGTATAAGGCTAACCGCTAACCGAAAGGGTGGAATAAACACGATAACCATCTATTAAAACAACACACTAATAATATTCATTAAAAATTCAAAGCAAGTTGCTGTGTTTACTTGAAATATTATTTAATTATACCTTCTATGTCAATTTCAGGTCGTCAGCCGTCAGTGTCATCACTATTCGCCAGTCTATTAATTTTGTGTGGTTATGGCGGGTGAAGGTCGATCGAGCATATACTCAATATGTACTATGCACATATACATATATATCCAGCAGCTTCTATATTGGCATTAAATTAAACTCGGAATTTAAATACTGGTCAGTACCAATATTGTCTATTTTTATCCTCATTTATAGTGTCAATATTAATTACGTTTTTTCTAATAATGTTATATAAGTTATATTACTTGATGATAATGATCTTGATTTGTCAAACTAGAGAATTAATTTTTTCAAAGTAATGAAGTACAAACGGAGCAGAATCCGCAACTTCAGTTGAAATTATAATTCAGGCGCTTTTCCATTTGTTGTTTTAATGTGTAAATAACTAATCAATAGCTCGTTCCACCAATATTAGCATTCGGAAAATTCACATTAGTTTAAAAAAGCCATTACAATTGTACAAAACTGATCTAGAATGCACACCTTATTGTTTCGATTAAACAAACAATTGATTACAGTGGCTAACAACAGGATGGCGGTATGATTGATTTGTTCGGAGGAAATTGCTCCACAAATTTTGGCGGAAAATCGTGGAAAGGGCTTTTTTCTTTAATTTTAATTATTCCGCGTTTCAATAATACCTGGAGCATATGTGACAAATAACTATGGCTGCAGTATCGTAACTGTTATGATATTTTTATTTAATTTACTAATAGGTATTTGAAGTTGCAATTAAAAGTGCGTGGCTGTAATCCGGATAATACTTTATACAGTATTGTTATAACTGTCTTTTAAATAATCAATCATTATGTTGTAAACATGTATGTCAGCATCTCGTCCCACCATGTAATCAATGTGGTTCCATGACGAAGAGTTCACTCGAATTACTTTCCGAATGTTTGTTAGGAGGGGAATCGTGCTTCCAACGTCCTACGAAAATAAGGAATCAAATCAATTTATACTTGGTCACTGTATAGAATTTAATTTGGGAACGTAATCGGTAAAGGTCACAGTACCTGTGGAGTGGTGAAGAAATCATTTTCACCATAAAAGTATACGAGTGGTGATGTAACTTTTTTAATGTCGTAAATTGGGGGATATGTTTGGCTGTACTTATTCAGATTTTCTTCCGGGCCGTAGTCAAAATATGAAAAATTCCCACTGCGAATCCACTGAAACCACTGTGTCATTCCTTTGGCGGGGAGGGAACTCGGAGCGCCTGCAAGCCACATTGCGAGGACTCTCTGTAAGGTGGCGTAAAAGTTATTAAGTAATACCAATTAATTTATAAATCAATATAATCTTAAAATCAATCTGGTCGAATACAAAATTGCAGGATCTTACCGGGTCAACTTGTAGCGGATCGGGACCATCCGCTAACGCTATCGTCAAACTACAAATGCCTGCTCTTTGGGTTCGAATTTCACGAAGACACAAATACGGGTAAATGAATTGTGCAAGTTTCAGGAGTCCTGATGGAGGTACTTCTCCGCGAGTAAACGTACTCAACAGTTTCTGGATTGGAACATTTTGCAAAAAAAACGAATTATGATCTGCATTTCAACTGTGGCTCATTAAGAATTAACGATGGAGTTTGTATTTATTTACATATAGAAGAACGTGGAAGCGGGATGCAATTCGTATAGGAAGTGCCCGAGTGTGTTTAAGTACCGCTGCAGCTCCCATCCCCATGCCTAAATTAATTTTCGCATTATATTCCGGACGTGATGATAATAGTCCAAACATTAATCCATTCCCCATGGAATACCCTACCCAGTTAAGTTTGTCATATCCAGTCGCATTCAGAATGTAGTCGATCGTTGCTGGGACATCGTATTTGACAATCTCATCCACGCTGAAAATTACAGGTTAGCTAGAATTCAATCCATTTTAATCGGTTGAAGGATTTTGAAGAAATTATTATTATTATTATTACAATAATTATTAACCCCAAATTAATTACCCGAAATCCCAATAAGCCCTGCTTTTTGTACTTAATCGAACATGCTTTCGCGAGTAAGTGTTCCCACGTACGTTAGAAGCCCAAACGTCAAATCCTTCGTCAAAAAACCTTATCACTGTAAGTGCGTGAAATTAACTCTAATTAAATTATTTTATTAATGTGTATTATCATTTAAAAAGTATCTCGCAATTCGTACCAATGCATCATATATTATTGATAATATCTTACCTGCTGCTCGTCTATCGCAGTTAAGTAAGAAGTCCCTTGATGACAAGAAAAATCCATTGGTGAGGAGTACTGGCGGTTTCCCGGGGTTCGGGAAACGATGTAACTCTTGAATGTATCCATCTTCGGAAGTAATTGTGTGAGCCTCAAAAGGAAGATCATATTTTGCAGCTATTTCTGGCTGTAATATTAAAATTATTTAATGTGTTTTTAAGGTTAATTTTATAATGTAAGTATAAGCGATTCGTGTAGGTATATTTAACAGTCATTTGTATACAAAAGTAGTGAAATAATGTAGCTGAAGATGTTGTGTAAGAAATAAAACGTTTCTTCAGTCAAACCAGTTTCTTCCACTAGGAAGCATTGTCAGTAAATTGACTCCCTCTATGTAGTTCTAGTAAATGGGATTACTATAGAGACTTTGTATAATTGTGTGCAAATTTTATTTTTACCGTTTTCAGGTGAACATCTGAAAATTCCAGTTTGAAATCACAGCTGCGTAAGGGACCAGACGGTTGAGTATACTTTCGGTATGTCGAAAATAAGAATGCGGATGTAGTATTTGCTATTATTAACGAGTATAAAGCTAAGAGAATAGGTATGGCACATGTTTCCGAATAGCGCGGTAACGTTCTGTGTAAAATCATAGTACTTTTCCTTATTAAACTGAACTTAACTATTTATTACTAAGTCTGCTCGACTAGTTAAACTTATTTTAGCATGCGACACTGGAACGTGAAGCGTAAATAGCAAAAGACTGACTCTGCTCGAGTGTGGAATGGACCAATGGAACATGATTGCAAATTCGTGGAAATACATAACAGACATAATGGTATTCTTGGGGAATTACCAAATGCTGGAGTTCAAGTACGTAAGGAGTATACATGACGAATGAAACCAGTTTGAACATATGCAAAAACATGGAACACCTGAAGGTAATAATGGTACTGACATTTAACGTAGATTTTACATCAGCAATGGTCAAAGATATACAAGATATGTAATGATAACTTTTTACCTTGAGATGCGTAACTATTTCTTCTTCAAGCCAAAAACATCACAACTTCCAACGTTCTTAGATTGACGCAGAACCCTTATTACTTTATAGAGCTTCCATCGCTCTCTCTGTTGCGTGATTGATGCATACATACTTATATGGTTATATCCTGGTGCAGTCCAGGAATTTTCTTCGATTCCTTTTTTAAGAATTCTCACAATTCATTATAATTCATTGAAATAAGTGCTTAATTCCTCATTTCCTTATTTTGATTTCCAAACCCTGAAATGATGAGAAATATTCAGATAAGTGCATGAGCTTCAAAATATATGTAGATGGCGTTGTCTCAGTCATCAAAAGTATACTTCACCGATAATAATAATAATATAGCGGAGAGCAGAGCAGAATCCAGTGGCTTTTCTAAACAACATATTGTTCTAATCAAATGACCTCATTGACTTTTGTATTTCCTTACACTAAATATAATTCATGTCCCCCCTGGAACTAGTGGCAATAAAATTGTAGCGGCAAACTTGTACGACAAACATTCCAGTCCCCCCTGGGTCTTCCTCCAAACCGCCCTCGTTCGATCCTGATCATTTATGGATGCAATCTAACTCAAGTAATAAACTGAGGAGAGAGAACGCACTTATATGTATATACCTTGACAATATGCGCGTCAAGTGTTTCGCTAATCTAAACTTCGAACATCAAGGGATGGGAACAGAGGCGACGGAGGTTTGTGTTTAGTTTCTTCATCCCACATTTTGACCAAGAAAACGCTACCCAAATAAAGCATACACACAGAATTTTCTTCGCTGTTTTTATTGCTAAAGATGTTGCTTATTTGATGCCTTTGCCTCTGCGGGTGACTATTAGAAATGAGCTTTACTTCCTGATACACACTTTGTTATTCTCACCAAGGCAAGAGTTTAGGTAGTGGGGGTAAAATTGGATTCTGAGACTTTGATATCGCATTTTCTGTACTATATTATAGTAAACTTCAAACGTGCAAGTTTGTAATTAATTAAAAATCAATTTACAGTGTAATATTTACTTACGAATTCTACTGATGGAGAGTGGATCTGCCCGCTGCCGAAAACACGGGGCAAAGGTGAGACTGATAGCCTTCGAGCTTGAATATCCTATATATACGTTCAAGTGCAGGAACCACTTACCTTGAACACTCACCAAGCTTTTAAGTGCAACCAGGAAATTGATGTCGTGTCTAAAACCCTTGTAGCTTTAAGAGAGTAGAAGACGTAACTATAATTAGTTATTTGATGTTACAAATCCCCAAAAGGGCGCTGCGACTTACGATCAGGTAAGAAAATCAAGATGCATTTCCCATCATCAGAATCACATGAAATAACCTCAAGGAGGAGTTCATCCCACTAAATATCGTGTATTCGAGTGTGAATTTTCAAAACTACTACTAAATCACGCAACAAACCTTCTTAATTGCATATATAAACCACGAATCATGTACTTATCGTAGTCATGCAGCTTTGAAAGACTGAACAAAGGGGAGACGTGCAAGAAGTGCAATCACCAGACCAGGAGTAGGAAAACCAAAGTCACATATATGTAAAATATTAACCTCCTTGCATCCCACGTTCTTGACTTAATATTAAAAACCTGAGTGTTACAGTGACATACGATTATGTTTTTTAGCTACATCTCTATCCTGAAAACAGGTTCATTTCCCATTTTTTCCTCTGGTATGAATTAGTTGGAGACCATGTTTTACCGTGGAGAAACAAATCGGTAAAACTTCAAATAAATTGCTAGAATATTTCTCCTTTCATGGAAGTAGAAGCCTTATTATACACAGATATTATTTGCACAGGCATATTCGTAACACGACAGAGGTAGATGCGTAATATAGATCCCATCATAATTGGTTATGTGAACGTGAAAAGAATTGTATCACGGATATGTATCTATAAGGATTCCAACAAAATTGTCGTAATACTTACTTCTGTGGATTCCTATGTAATTGCTTTTACAGTAACCTGTCTGCTCATACGTCATAAGGATGTAAACATTATATTTTAGCACTTGCTCATTCAATTTAGTTTCTAAAAATACTTGTCAATTGTTTTTGTAAATTTATGATGGAGGAGAAGTTGTTCACAGCTATGATGTGTATGTATACTTATGTGTACACAGGACAACACTTGCTAATCAAAAGGCGAATAAATTTGCAAAGTGTAAAGTACAGGAGCTCCGTAGAGTTGAACGTGGAGAAGTTATGTGCATACATACCCCCGAGCATGACGTCTAATATTATGATCGCTGAACGCATGGGTAATCCCGTTATATGTTGTTGTTATTGATGTTACATTATCACTTTGGACATGACAGGTACGTCTGTAAACATTGGAATAACCCGACGGCAAGGGTTTGGAGGCTGCGAAGCTGACTTTATTTAAATGCATTAGAGGTACATATAGTATACTGTATAATATCCTGCATCAGAAAATATAGCAACAAGTAGAAGAATCTTAACTGACATGATGGAAACTCCATCTGGGGTAATAAATTCATAAGTACCTTTTTATACACTTCATTTTTGGAGAAGCAGTAAAAAATTGATGGGGTTATGTCCGATGTAATTTTTCTCAAAAAATTATCATTTATATTAAACTTATGACCAGATCAGTTCAGCCTTCATCATCACTCTACTGTCGTAGCCTTATTGTTCACGATCCGTAAGAAGATGGAATATCATGTAGGACAGTTCCTCAAAGTGGAAACGTTGACACTTGTGTTGTACATGTGCACAAAGCTTACACATGTGCTCATAAATGTATGTACATACATATATGTGTACATAGACTTATAAGATGATTGTGTGCATAGACGCATGAGTTAAGTTAAAAGGTACCACTGCTCATTACATGTGTGAAGCAAGGAGGGAATTAAATTGGAAAGTGAAAAGAGGATTTCCCGAGGACATGCATTTAGAAATGAGTCCGGTATGAACGTCCTCAATAAGGCTGCAGGCAGGATCTCTTGTTGTACATGTTTGCTTTCAATTGAGTAAAGGCTCGTATAGTATAGGCTTGTAAAAGGCTGACTGAACATTTCAAAATTTACGAATGGGCATGGTTCTTAATATTCGCAGAATGTTATAATCCCTTTGTGGACAAGTATAGAACTAGTACATATATACTTACAATGAGGCCTAAATGAAAATAGAAACTAAAAGTATAGAAGCAATAGTAAGAATATTGAGTTGGTCACCACCCTTCGGCTACAAACATCTTCACTTTATTGGTAATGCATTGGTTGTACATAGGTAGTCGAAGTTATATGAAGTATTTTAAGTTTTGTCCACATATGTACACATTTAGCTCAATCCTTTCGTGATAAAGATCAGCATCGAAGATAAAAACAAGTACCCTGTATATCCTATTGTTGAACGAGCATAAAATACTGAGACGGAAAAATAAGATAAATTTTAAGGAATTCTTATGGAGCACGTCATTGGGAACGTGCAAGCAAAAAAATTGTTTTGCTTTAGCATGCCATCGTATTATGGTTTTTAAAGTAGAGCGTATAGTATAGTGCAAACTGCAAAGTGCGAGGGTGATGGCTAGTTTTTATTCAAGACATATATTTGTCTATCCACTGTTTTATACAGAGGAAAGAACTCGTTCTCAGATATTAAAAAGTGCATGCAGGTATATAGTCATTTAAATTATATAGTTAAACATACTTATGTGCATTTGTATTTTCATATGTATGTATTTTAATTACGCTTATATACATGCTACTCTACAGCATAGCCCATTCATGTTATTTTCCGTACATGCATTAAGCCTGACCAAATAGTTTTAAGTTAAGAATTTATACTTTACATTCGTTTAGTGCAAATAACACCATTTAGTCAGTACCTGCGAGACTACCTATTCATTGTTTAGTCATCTACACTGCATCCCCGTGAGGAAGTCTGTGCTAAGGTGGAGTAACTGCAAGATGGATGAGACTTGTATCCTACCTTTGCAACTATATAACCATCATTCTGTAAGTAAGTCGTACTTACTTTTGATGGCTAACCCCTTTCTTGCCAGTCAACCCTTCAGGATATGTCTCCTCAAAAGCTTTCTTATACACACTCACAAGAATGGGAGTTTAGAAGAAAACTCTGAAGCAAAAGCAAACCTACTCTTGACAATGGATATGTACGTATAAGCATACTTTCTATATACTCAGAAAAATCCCTTTAAAGAATCTCATTCTTCCCTATATAATACAATACTATTATCCATAGTCACGGTGCATGCATATAGCCCATGTCTTGTGAATTAGGCTTAGGATTGCACTCATTATTGTTGTCGTCAGAAGACGGACGAGTAGGTAAGATCAGGACTCGGTCTGACAATTTTTGTGTTTTTTTTAACATTTTAACACTCCTGTGCATAATTTTGTCGCAGTCAGCTTGTTGTTACTAACTGTTTAGTTTTGATTCCGACGGCTTTCAGCGCAAAGCCGATTATCATGGTGACCTGACAGCGAATTCAACTGCATTTGCAAAACCTGCAAATTCCTTACCTACAGTTTGTCTTCGGTATTTCTGTGCAAGGTGCATTTCGGATATTTAGCACGACAACTATTATATCTAAAATTGAAAATTGTGGACAATTTGTGTGAATTGTACATCCTTAAACTAGTAAACATAATAAATAGTTCCCGGAACTAATAGCTTCGCACTGTACAAGTCCGTTTTTGCAAAGGAAATAGTCTGTGATAGTGCTTTATTAAAGATACATTTCATCATACAAATGTTCCAAGTGATCCTTACTCGAATGTGAAGTTGACGTTAATAACAGCAAGCTAGCTACAAGGAGATGAACCATCATAGGAAAAAATATACGTTGGAAAAAATCGAATCAAGATGCACGATCAAATTGAAGATGGTTTCAATTAGATGAAAATCGTGATTTGAGGTTTTTTCCATCACAATTCGGCGTGTATGTATGTACAATTAGAAATACTGAATATTGTGATTTTACGTGATCAGAGTGCATATAGTTTTGTGAATAAAATAGAAATCGCTCCAATCGCATGGGCACATTACAATATATAGATGTTGTGTAGTTATTTGGACAAAGTGAATGGTAAACACGGATACGGATCTTGTTGTGTACCAGAGCTTGTTTCCATGCCTCTCTTGTGTTGAACGTTATTGCATGTGCAAATGTGAGGACACTCGAACGACTATATGAACGTTATTAGTAGAATCTATCGTTCTGTAATTTTGTATCTGGATACACCAAAGCAAGGACCAGCGCAATTCTCGTTGTCTGCTGTATATAGACAACCTAAAGATCAACATGGAAATACTTTCAATTAGAAGGCTACGTGACGTCACCTCATACTTTTTTCTAGTCATTTTTCTACTTGTGTGTTCAGGTACATACCAGTCTTTCTCTGCTCTCTGTACTATATATAACTACAGGTATGTATTAATACTATATTACAATGGGTAGATACACCAAATGAATATCTTTGTATGCAAATTTATTCGCTTTAATTAATTGGAGAATAACAAATATTTACTGCACCAACAATGTTTCTTCTGGAGCCCTGCCTCTGACGCAATAATAAACCTACCTGTGCATGGGTGCGGAACTCAATATACCTAGAGAAAATGAACTGAATATTTATTCAGTCAGCACATGATTATTTTTATGCTTTAATTTATGTTTCATTTCTTTTAGTCACTCTGTATCCGGCGGTCGAATGTAGGAAAAGTTGTTTTTCTTATTTTTCTGGCCGTCGTTTCATTTACATTTTTCTAACCCATATAGTGGTTGAATCTACCCCGTACAATCCTTATGCAGTAGTTTCTCTCTCACAGTTTTATTCTTATACATTTGTTAAACAATTTGTAAACTATACATAAGGGTTTCTTACACTTGTTTCATTTAGTACATTTAGTATTGCTATCTTGGAAAAGCAAATCAAGTTTTGGCGTTTTCACAAATTGTCAAACCCTAATGATTATTACAGTTAAAGTAATATAATTATTATTACCTGACGATGCAACGGAACATGAATCATTTGAAGCCATCGTCCTATAGAGCAGTATAGCAGAGGTGTGACTGCATCTTTTTATGAATGGCTACTTGGGGAATTACTATATAGGAAATGAATATGACCCATGATATCAATTTGTTTTTTTATTGTGTCCTGTCTCCATTTTGTGGTACATTTGATCTGATTGCACGTTCATTATACCACCAAGTGGACAGGAGTTTGGGCTGTGTGATAACATTTGTTACACCAGAAAATGGGAAGGGAATGGGATTTATGGGTGTAAAGTGCAGATTTTACGGGCTGAAATATGACGGTAACACTGTAATAATTATTATATAAAAATGCATGTGAAGATATGGCTGAAGATGGTGAGTACCGACGAGTGGTATAGTCGTCATTGATAAAAGGATAAATCCTCATTCCTTCCTCTTATATTCCTGCTTTTTTGTAAAGTTGCTTTTTTATGAATGATACTTCTTCTTTTTATGAGTGATACTTCTGCTTTTTTATGAATGGGATTCTAATAATGAATCAAACATCCAGTTTATGCTAATGCATAGTTGACAATAATATTCCAAATCATTCCCAGGGAAGTACTCAACCTAATGTTACATGAGATAGCTGATGTGAAAGTTGAGTCTGTGAAATACCACGTCAAATAAGGATGTAGATTTCGATCTGTGAACGCTATTTATAGTGTTGCAGATATGTACGTACATATAGTCAAATCCTATAGCAACACATTCTGTGTGAATGGTGTAGCACAGGAAACAATGGTTATAATAAGATGGTTGTATTGATTGACAGTGCCAAAAGGGGAGTGCCAATTAGGCCCACCACCAACGTTACACGTCGACCGAAATTGGATAATCCAGGAAGATCATGCGGTCGGGACTTTGGTTCGTCAGGCTCAAGCAATTTCTTCCACCGGAACTGAAGAGTTAAATTTTACTATTCAACCTTCTGAACACAACGATGATCTTTCTAGTTACTTTCGCATCGACTCAAAGACTGGTGGCATCTTCCTGGCCAAGTCCCTCAAAGGCAAAGTAAGATTCAAATTAGCTGTAAGCTTGTAAAACCGTCCCCAAGCATTAATTTTCTCTGTAAATCACCTAAGCTTTGTCTTTCCAAATTCAAGATCCTCTACACCCTGCAATGCAATTTCATGCTACAAATCCTTCACGAAATCATAATTCAATCCCGTAATAGTTTGGATCCTGCGGAGTTACACTACATAATTTACTTCTTCAGGTGTTCATTGTTTGTTCTGTATTAATAAAATATATGTCGGACGACTGAAGTTACTGGTGCAAGACCAGGAACTTGAATGGGAGGAGATATTTGGTGCGTATGTAGAGTATCTGCGTATATGTAACATACAACAAGTTCTACATTAATCCTGCAGTAAAGCACATATGTACATGAAACTCAGAACTTGTAAAATTAGTTGAACAGTTATGCTCATTTATACATGAATCTTTTTATATTTTTGCAACAACTAAAAGAAGATGTATCCATTTCAGTTGAAATAATTGTAATAACTTCAAAAAAATTCAAACGGCGTCAAGATTTTTATCTTGAAAGGTAATATTTCATGCGGAGAATCGCTCTTCAGTCCCGTTATGCTTCCAAAAATTGCGCAACGCTCAAGAAACATAATCAGAGCATATATGATACAGATGAAATCAATACTTGTCAAATACAATGCTTAATGCTTATAGCCATTATAAGCATCATATATAATCTTGGCTTCTTCACTAATATGCTCTGGTAATAAAGCTGATTTCGGCAAACCTCTCAAGTTTCTATTTTAGTAGTTTGCTGTAAAACAATAAATATTATTAATTCCTGCTACACTGATGCGTAGTACAAAAATAAAAGCATGTGTGACGCAGTATACAGTTTATATGATTTCATGTGTTTACGTTCTTGTCTGCAGCGTAACACTCGAGGATACATGTACATTACAGTCCGAACGGTCTCCGATGACGACTCACCATCGATACCTACCCGAGTAGAAGTCATGATAAAGATTGACCCACCGCTGTCTTCAAGCTCTGGACATGGGAACTTCACCAGCCGGCCTCCATACCCACCTTTTGTAAGCACATCAAAGATTTTTTCTACAAGTTGAAAAAGATTGGAAAAAATATTGTATAAAGCTTTGAGACTCAAAAGAGTTGCCAGTGTATCTAAGAGTTTTGTGGAAATAATGCGTCGTTCGGCGTTGGATTCGAACAGATTCAACTCTTGGTTCTGTCATGATTTCCACCAAATATAAAGTAGTAAAGTGAGTACAAAAGGGGGGAAAGTACGGACTTATTTGACAACAAGAGAATGACGAGAAGAGATTGTACGACTCAGTAGTACAGTTGTACCACACGGAAGCAATAAGCTTTAGACGGAAAATATCTATGATGGGATTACATGCTATATTGAATTTTTTTCAGAACTTCCAGTACCCACAAGTCGTCCCGCCCTTCTTTTCAGGTGAAGTGCCAAAATTACCTCAACCCATACTTCCACCAACCCAACCCGTCGACAGTGTACCAACGGAAGGAAATAATGTTGACATTAATATTGCTACTGACGAGACGCCCAGCACCACGAATCAAACGGCAAGTCCAACGAAACCGACTGAACCTGCTCCTACCGGAAATGACAGTAAGAACGGGAACCAAACGGTATCGACCACAAGTCTACCTGAAAGAGATACATCTGTGGGCAAGGGCAAAGACACTGACCCCGTGGA
Source organism: Lipothrix lubbocki (assembly GCA_034696945.1). NCBI lineage: Eukaryota > Metazoa > Arthropoda > Collembola > Symphypleona > Sminthuridae > Lipothrix > Lipothrix lubbocki. The sequence goes on along the minus strand of JAQGAK010000065.1, from coordinate 59,145 downwards.
AACAATCCCGGAACATGACCACAACTCCTTGGATGGTAATGAGACCATTGGGATTGGGAATGCAAGTCCATCCGAAGCAAATAAAGACAACAAGCCCACGGATAATAGTAATACCGTCACACTTGTCACGATCATCCCCATTGTAGTTGTCTTTGGTGTCGTCCCCATTGTACTGGCTACAGTATGGCTTCTCAAGAAACGGACCAAAATACAGAAGAGACCCACCAAGGAAATTGTAAGTATTTATGTCTTAATAGCTGGGATTTCTATTAAATGATGAAAATTTTGTACTAAATTGTAAGTTAGGAAGGAGCTTTCAACCAAAATTCGCCAAGAATGATAAACACCCTACTCTTTCAATCCTTTATGGAGGTTTCCCGTAAACCATTTGATGTGCCTTTTTCAAATCAAAGAAGCACCTCATTCATTTGTAAACGATCAAAAACCTTATCCACATTTGTATTTAGTTTCTGAAAACTATTTAGTCTTATTTTATTTTAAAAGAAGCATGAACATATTGTTTTCTGGCACTGGTTCTCCTCTTTTCACGCTTTACGCCACATGCTGTTGAGGAGCTGACATATGTTTACACCCCTATGTATAGGCATTGTAAGGTATTGTCAGAAACCCCACGGCAGACATGTGTTGTGTACTTGTTGACCAAGAACAATGAGGAGGAATTAAAAAGTATTTCGGTGTTCTTATTACCCTGTTACTTGTAAAGGCAGTTGAAAAACTTTGATGGACGGGAAAGTGTAGGATTTGGGAAATTCTATACCACTATACCTTTGTGCGTATAACCTTGTGGTGATAATGTTTTCATGATGGAATGCTTGTCCTTTGCAGCGGAAAGAATCAGCAGCCACAACGGCCAGCAGTGTGACGATGAGTGGTGAAGGAGAGACACCAAGCTCATTGACCCATTGGAATGGTAAAAGAGCGCAGTCGAATCGCTACGAATCCTGGGATCCCGATGCAGTTTCACCTCAAGTATGTTTTCTTATCGCTATTATTACCTTAATAAGCGTTACTTAAATACACATGTATGCTCATCAGGAGCATTTTACCATACATGACTCATGACTCTCGGATCGAATTTTATGCCCCACAGTCGAATGGTTTCAAAATAGGAGAGCTTGTGCGATAAATGTTTCACTTATTTGTGAAAATGTATCTCTCTATACATATTCTCGTAACTTCTGGAAATGTTCCAAATCGGAGTGTAGGAAATTATTTTAATTGAAACCCCAGAGGGCATCTTGTTCTTTAATGGACCAATAAAGAAATTTATTTCATCTGCGCTCAGCAATGTGTTGTTGTCACTGAAGTGCTCACATTTTTGATGCTCCTGAAATGCTAAAAATGTTGGAAGTACTAGTATACAACTTCAAACAGTCACAACAACATATTTTTCCCCTTTAGATCCTGCTTCAGTTTTTCATTTATTTGCTAGGTATGTGAGTATATATGGAGCTGACACATTATATAAACTCTGACAGAGAATGCAGTATGCATGGGAGCGAAACGGCGAACACTTATACACATCAGACCAAGTTGCCCCAAACCCTTGCTGTTGCTCTAAGCTTATCATGGCACTACACAATGTGCACTTGTGTGGCAAATACAATTGCAAAGCTGTATCACCAAACTCTTCTCGTCGTCGGAAGTCATAATAAGAAAAACAAACAAGTTAGCACAGAGCTTTTTGGCCAGATTATTGACATTGTAGGGTTTTAGACTGTTTCAGTCCTGACTTTGTGACCTCAATAACCACAGGCTGAGAAAAGCAGGCAATAGACATTAATGAAAAATATTGTTGTGTGGAGGGCTACACGAGTATATTGTGTTGTGGAGTAATAACTCCGTATGCGTCCTCCTTGACTTCTATTAATTTTCTCCAAGCTCAACAAGATTTTACTTTGAAGTGTCTTCCATTTGCCATCAGGAGCATCATAATAGAAACTCAGTGTCCCAACTTTTATAATAATAGCACATAGTAGAAATCGTTGCTCAGTGTAATATAGAAGCGTTGCTCTGTTCCATATTATTTTCCACTTGGGCCGCACAATGTGCGACGTAAATTCGTACTATTCTACGCTAACCAAGTGTTTAATTCAGTGTTTGATATTTATTCAGCCTCAATATCCTCAATGTCCGTGACTTAGAATATCAATCAGTTATACTTAAGCTGTACACATATGTATATCTACATACTTCCTGGAAGTTTTTAATCATATGAATACTTATATCTACTTATGCCCTCTCCCATGCAAATCAAAAGTCGCGAAATTACGAAAGTGGAAATAAATTGGAGGATGTACAAAAGATTAATTTTTAGAAATGCACTACTAGGAACCAGCATGAATGTTGGATATTGGGGGCATGTGGGATTCAAGGAGACGATTACTAGTAACAATGAATGCTACGTACAGTATGTACAAAATGCTGTGAGTGTGGGAGGAGAGTTTATCGAGCTTGATGTGTATGAGCCACGAAGCGTATCGAATGATTTGACTGCACTTAAAAGTAATGGTATGAATACTCGGGACCGTATGCATACTTCCCATATCTGAGATTTAGCAAGTGGGCAACGGGAAAGGAAGAAGCAGAAAAGGCAGAGCAGTGTGTAGAGGGAAAGTTTGGGAGCACATCATATGAACACTTGTGAAGATGCTCTAATAAACCATGCATTTCCTCCTCTGTACGGCAGTATGCTTCACCAGTTTTTTTCACCTAGGCATGTCATGTACATGTATGAGTCAGGTGGAGTAAATATGAAATGAAAATCTGACTTGTATTTACCTTTCCACTTTTCCCTTGTATTTATTTTAGTTTTGTGCCAGAGTCCCCCCTGGTTGTCATCATAAAGTTCCCAAATGGGTTTTTATTTGCACGCTTGGAAAAATATAGAATTGGAAATACATGTCCATGCCCATACTTTATCCAGCATAATGCTGTGATTTTTGGTCCAGGGATGAGACATGAGACTGTTATCTACTATAATACGAGTGTGTGAAGCATGGAGCATTTTAGCCAACCATATGACGCTTCAGCAAAAATACAGGATTCTGATGTGTGTAATTTTTTGGAACTATATGGGTTAAGAATATATAATAATAGGAAATATCCAGCTTTCGGGCACGATTCGAGAGGCTTAAGCCACTACTATTACTCTTAGTGTATAATGAGAGTCTATGGTAATACGATTTTGGTCATTTTATCTCTATCTTATGTAGGGACTTTGGTGGTGAATCCTGATGTATGTAACAAGTATTTTATATCGTGTTTGTGTATTCTTTGACTGGACAGGTGCAAAATCGATGGGAATTTCCTAGACATCATTTGCAAATAGGTGGAATCCTAGGGGAGGGTTGTTTCGGGCAAGTCTGGAGGTGCGAAGCGCTGAATATCGACGGCAAGGAAGGAACCTCTACTGTGGCTGTCAAGACTCTCAAAGAAAGTGCAGGAGAAAGAGAAAGAGCTGATCTTCTTTCCGAATTGGCTGTCATGAAAATGCTAGATCCACATCCCAATGTTGTACACCTTTTAGGAAGTTGCACGGAGAAAGGTAATGCTAATCTCATGTCAAAAGACGTCGACTCTTACTCGAGACTCCTTATGAACATTCTCTTGCTGATATGACTATGTATATGATCCTTCTGTACCTACACATATTTTGTTTCGCGTTTATTATACGCTCATTTATTATATGTATAACTAATGCGGTTATATGAATGTAAGTAGATATACGAATTCTCTTATAACTTATAAGCCAGCTTCATTTTCTACTCTCGGCATCAGTCTCCCCATCTCATCTAAATTCATTTCGTAATTATGATCCCCGACGAGCTGGCTGGAGTCTAGCAGTTAGACTATTATGCTCTTGCTGTATATCATCTCATGTTTAAATATACTGCAAACCATTTCCTGTATTCCGCGTATGTACTATAATTTCCCTCATACATGAATTAAATCAGTTCTTTCTTTCTCCGTTCTCACATTTTCATCTTTACCATAAAAATTTGGCATTCCAAGTACTGAATTCAGCTCATGGACACGGAATTTAAAAGTAAGCTTATGTCTCAACTGCAGTCATTCCGTTTTATATATAGCCTTTCATGCATGATAGAGTATACAGATACTTCTGATACAAAGCACTATATGAAATATAAATTATACAGGGTTTAAGATATAAAATACAGAGCTCTCTGCTTTTACAAAGAGCAGTTTTTTGTTCTGGCACAGTTTTCTTGAGGATCAATAACTGAAAGAGTTTATAAAACTGAAGTACACATGTAATTGTATAAATGATGCAAGCAACATTAGTCGTATAGGGTCAATTTCTGTAGATAAATTAACAGGAGCTTGTCATTGTGTACGTATCGTATTTTTTAAGTGCTACAATATACTTTAGAACAGTTCCTCATGTGTTTTACGTATACTACATGTATATATGTATATGCATATTTCAGCTGTTTCATAAATTTGAAATGCTTTTTTTTATGGAACCTGAATTTTCTGGTAGTTCGAAGGAGCAAAGTGTGGTGCAGCTGACTGCTCCTGATCCTCCAAGAAAGTAGTTTTATTCTTGAATATATATTGTTTCTTTTGTTTAAGTAAAGCTATATTCAGAATCCTTGATTTATGTTGGAAGGGTATAGGTAAGGAACGTCTCATAAATCTGAGGTGTGCTGGAAAAAATGGAAGGTGTGGAAGATAATTTGGTAGCATAACTGTATCCACTGGCTGTCTGGCTACGGCTGCCTACTTGGAGACAGGGAGAAATTGTGCCATGGTTCCTTTTCTTTTATCATCCAAGCTTTTCTCTTCTTGTTATAGTCATAAATTCTATCCTATTTCCTTTGATTCCATTTCCTGCGAGGGTAGGTCTGTGTTACCCTTTTTCTAGTGTACTTACATACGACAGCATTCAAGTTGATATGACTGTGCACTACATGTCTACATGTTTCTGATGAAATTAAGGGTAAGAATTATTTTAAATTGAAAGGTGCTATCACGTTGAAGAGATTTTATTACTATGTGATGTACTAGAGCAGGCACTGTCTGCTTCATTTGGTCTTTATTTTAAACTCATGATTCAAGTCGACCACCAGTTTCACTATATTCTTGAGTATGTATATAACTATACCTACCTATGTAATACACTATATAAGTGGCAAGATATACATACATATACCTATCTTGCCACTGCAGTTTTTTCAGCATATATTCTTGGTAGAAATAAATTGTTGTTGAACCTTAAACTTAATGTTGAGGAACAAAATCAAGTGTATTATACTTAGTGCGTTTGATTTACATAATAATGTAAACGGTAGGAGGGCACGAATACAATTATTATAAGTATTTTCGCTTTTAGAATCTCATTCGCACTGTATTTCTATTTTATTGATGAATGGAATTAGCTAAGGAAATGAATTGTAGCGCAAGGGTACATTCATACATTCCATCTGTGTTTAATACTTTTTGATGCGTAAATGTGGTCATACCAAGTGCATTACTTTAACATTCCTTGTGACCCATAAGTTCTGCAACCAGTTTACTCTTGACATTCACTCTGAGTTATGTGTGAATTTTACTAATTAGAAACTGGACATACTATATTTTGACTATAAATGACAACTTACTTGAATATATAGTAGTTAGTATAAATAAATTCATTTGCAAGGAGTACATAGCTTATACTGCGGGAAGAGTGTGGATGGCGGAGGTGACTTATTTGATGTAGCTTTTTAGCTTATGAATCGATACGAATGCTTTCAGGGTCGTAGCCACGACAAATAATGAGATCATGGCCTTGGTGGTTCCTCCTGTTTCTTTACGTGGAGCATTGACATTGATGTTGATTGTTTCGTTTCAGATCCAATTTTCTTGATAATGGAGTACGTGGCGTTGGGAAAACTACAAACATATTTACGAAGCTCGCGAGCACAACACTACTATGGAAATCTTCACGGTGATTCCAGCTCGCTGTCCTCAAAAGATTTGACATCCTTTGCTCATCAGGTTGCTCGTGGGATGGAGTATTTAGCTTCCAAAGGGGTAAATGATGCTTGCGCGTACTTATCTTCATGATTATTGTTTAGTTTTCTCATCACATTAGTCCCTGTTTAAGGTGCACGGAATGTTCAGCTTAACCGAGAAAATCTCTATATACAGTCTTGTATCTTTAACCTTCTAAATTGTAACCCCGCATAGATGTACTGCTTTAACTTAATTACACACAGTCAGTTGTAGAATTCTAGGTTTTACATGAAGAAAGGAATTCGTTTAGCTAATATAATTATTATTCTCAGAATTGTCGGTCTTTACAAGAACCGCTTTCTACCGCTGCAATAGCATGCGTCGTGGAGTAAAATTTGTAAATGTGCAATACAGTGTTAAAGTTGTTTTATCTTTCCTCATTTTCCTCATCAACTTAAGTATCCAATTGTCTTATAGTTTCCTTTTTCTTTGACTTTTTCATCCTCTTACTTCTTCCAGCTTAGTCCTTAATGAGTATTTTCCCCTGTGATAAGTACTTGTATGGAAGACACGTTCCGTCAATGTTTTCAATTTTCTATTAACTTAAATCTAACGAGTTTTTTAAGCAGGAAAAGACGGATTGGGATCAAATGGAACTAATCAGAATACTAAAAATAAATACTCGGAGTATACACCTGTTTGCGTTCAACAAAATTGAACAAAACATGATTCTATTTTTGAATGCTTACGTATTACGTATGTACAAGTATATAAAGTCTATACAGAAAGACATTGTCGTTGTACAGTCTTGTTGAGCGGAAATTGGGATTTATGAAGCTAATATATTTTTAGACGAACATCCTATAATAATTGGTAGACGTTGTCCGGCAGGCGTGCACGTTGCAAGCTGACGTCATGTTTTTTCCGAAAGTATATTAAGCTAAAACCAGAATTCATAACAAAATCATAAGATAACAAGAGGAGTCATTAACAAGGGCAGGAGCTGCGTTCTTGCAAGATGATGACTAACTAACCTAAAATAGCGATAGTAAAAGTAATTAAGTGAGCTTATTAACTAACAAGTAGTTAAAATTCATTTCCAGAGAGTCTATGTATAAGAAATAGGAATGGGAGAAACTACAAGCTGAGTTGTCATTGCAACAAATTCCTCACTTCATACTAACTTTAATTCAAGGAAGATCTCTGTAAAGAAATATAATGCTGTGGTTTTCTAATGGGGACTAATGTAATAATAATAGCAAAGGATACTAAAACATGTGCGAATTGAATGTTGTTTAACTATACTTATATGTGCTATATGTTAACTTGACAGATAATTCATCGAGATCTAGCAGCCCGGAATATTCTCATAGACAAAGAAAGGGTGTGCAAAGTGGCGGATTTCGGATTTGCTCGCGATGTGGTTGTGAATCACGTTTATGAGAGAAAGTCAGACGGGAGATTGCCAATTAGATGGATGGCGCCGGAGGCTCTCTACGATAATATTTTCACAACCAAAACTGACGTCTGGAGCTTTGGAGTTCTCATGTGGGAAATTGTCACTTTGGGTGAGTTTACATACATTCCACGTCCCGCTCGCGTTTCTTACGATTAGTAGTCCTTTGTGCCCTCATGTGCACGAGTAGAAACATTATAAGAGTGTACATATCATTCGGATTTGATGATTTTACCTATTAGTAAATATATTGTTCTTGGTTAACATGAGCAAGTATCTCTAAAAACGGTAACAAATCTCTGAAGAAGATACCTAGAGCCTCGACTAAAGTATATCTCTGTAATAATTTGCTGATGTTGAGAGGAATGAAGGATAAAGAAAGATGGACTCAGGATTATTTTTTCTTCTCACAGGGTCAACACCTTACCCGGGGATGGCGGCCAGCGAAGTGATGCGGAAAGTCCGAGATGGTTATCGCCTTGAAAAGCCAGAGCACTGTAGGAGGGAACTGTATAACATCATGTTCTACTGCTGGGCACACAATCCCGATGACAGGCCTTCCTTCGCAGAGTTGGTCAACTTCCTTCGACATTTACTCTTTAGTGAAACGGATTACATTGAGCTGGATCGCTTTCCCGACCATGACTACTACAATATGACCAGCTTAAGTGGAGAAAAATTATAACACCGAGGGATTAACCATTTTGATTGTCCTTTATGTTCTGATTTCCCGAACTAGTAAATACTAAATAATATTATTCTTTGTAAATATGTATGTCAGAGGTACGCGCTAAATGGAATCATGAAGGACAATCTTCGTCGCTAAAAGACTTATACCTGTATTTCTGAGTCGTAAGTAATTACATGTAATCTATTAAGTTTAAAAAGAATTTACCTTTTGTACCAATATCGTATTATGTACATAGATTAAGTTACTACATACTTTGTTGCATTTTTAACTCATAATAAAAGTATACATTGTTATGCATCCCATGGATTCTCAATATACTTGGCTGTTTCTGTTCTTCCTTTGTATTGTATATGTAATACAGAATTTACATCTGGCATAAAATACAGTTTGCAAAATCAAAATGAAAAATCCTTTAAGTAAATTAACTCATCATGCTGACTTTATTCACTTGATTTTATGACACGCCAGTGAGCGGATTTCAACATCTCCCACCAGATGATGAACTCATTCTATGAGCTCTCCCAGCTGGAGGTCATACGGCTGTTCGAGTTTAATTACGGAGCAAGCGGTAATGACAGCGTCAATAATAGGCCGGTCATTGGATCTTGTTGGAATGCTTTCAATCTCGTCCACAAGATCTAAGCCATCGATCACCTGAAATGGAGATAAAAGCAAATGAAAACAGAGAGCCTGGAGATGTGATTTATTGATATAAGAACAAAAAGTCTTTGAACCTTGAACTTACTTTGCCGAAAACAACATGATGACCATCTAACCATGGAGTGGCATCAGTGGTAATGAAAAACTGACAGCCATTGCTATTCGGTCCAGAATTAGCCATGCTCACGAATCCCCTGCCAGTATGTTTTATTTGGAAATTTTCTACATTGAAAGCAAGAGCGTCAAAGAATGAATCCCGGAGTTCGCAATGTAATTATTTAATTAATTAAAGTGTACCATCATCAAAACGCGTGCCAAATATACAAATAGATCCGCTTCCATCTCCGGTGACAATATCACCACCTACATGGTACACAAAAGATAAACAACAAAGCATAATTTATGACTGATGAACCGCTGGAATCAATTATTGTATCTCAAATGTAGAGGAGAATGATCTATAGGGTTCCTAATGTCGAACAAAGCTGCAAAGTATGTACAATACTTTTGCATTTTAAGGATGAATAATTTTTTGAACTTGCCTTGAATCATAAATTTTTTTACAACTCGGTGGAATTTACTCCCAACGTATGTTTTCTTGTTTAATCCTTCCGTGCATATCGTGATGAAGTTTTTTATAGTTTTTGGAACGACATTTCCAAAAAGACCAATCCGTATCTTACCAGCGAACTTATCATCAATGGATATGTCAAAAGTGACTTCGTCGGTAACAGTCTCAGGCTAAAATTATGTTCACAATTATAATTAATTACTACTTTTACAAATAAGTTCACATTAAATTCAATAAACAAATGTTTTAGGAATTATTTATCATCGCCAAGGTTCAGAATAGCAGATAGAGAAAATGATACCCGATTCTCATGACCATCAATAAGGGGTAACGGAATGAAATTTTCATCGAACCCAAATGTAAACTTGGGTCTAACGCCTTTCCCAGTGACAAACATCGCAAGGCGACGCTCCTGTCCCGTGATTTCACAGTAGGCCTCGGATTCATAAATCATCGGCTTGTACGGCGTAAATATTACGAAGCATTCCTTGCTTGAAAATGGTTGGACTTCGCCAAACTAACAGTGTCACAGTAGAATAACACGTTAATAAAGTCACTATTATTATTATTAATTATTGTCATATGTCATACAGCAGATTTAACATATAAGAATATATCTGTCTAAAAAATGAATAAAAAATCGAGAAACCGGAAATCATTTAAAATCAAAGCTTACAGCAGGTTCAATTAAGAAATCTTTCACAGGGAAAAAAGGATCTGTTCTACTGTCTAAATCCGTGTCACTGTTATTACATTGAATGCAAATAACACTTGGCGTTGCAGCTGACTCCGCTTCGTTCGCATGGTTCATACTTGTGTAATGAACGGAAAAGCGTGGGTATCTGGAACTAGAATATGAGGTCAATTATTTGACTAATCACAAACATTAAAATGTAAGCAGAAATTTATTAAAAACGTTCCAGAATCAGGGGAATGTTCTGGTCCGGGAATATTACTGAGAAAGTTCGCGTCGATTTCTAGCATATACAGCAGCATCTATGGACGAATGCTGTTTCCACTTGAATCGGGCAACCACGGATGTATCATTGACGATCTCTACAGATGCACAAGATCTTAAACCGATGTAAGTGTCGTCAAAGCTGATGGTGGGTGGCGAGATGTAAGTACAACAATTGGCTGCATTGGCTGTTAGCTGTACAGCGACTTTTTCCCCTGATTGACAATTAGGAATTACAATATTATAATATTTCTTCCCTTTAGGGATTGGATTATATTCGTACTTTAGCAGTACGTTGATTCGTCCCAGGAATCAGGATGAATGGCTTGAAATTACATACTGAAATCAAGAGAGTTTCTTTATAGAGATGCCAAAAGTTTTGATAACTAACCGGTGTCATATTGAATGTATAGGATTCCATTAAAGCTGGATGCTATTTCGGAGTAGAAGGATACTTCCATAGTAAAACTTTCCTTCGGGTCCACTGCACCACGTTCAGGAGTTACAAAGAAAGGCCTGGGGCAATGTTGGATTGTTTAAATGAACAAGATTCAGAAATAATGTATTATCCCCCCTTACCCAACGGTAGACAGCAAAAACCTCGCTGTTCTGGTCCCAATGTTGACCGTGGTGATCAGACGAGTTTTGAAATGCTTCACAGGGACTTGCAAAAAATCGATTTTATCCGGAGGATTTAAAAAGCCTTTTCCTCCAAGTCCTTCAGAAGGGTTTCATGCATATCAATCAAGCTCAGGACAAACTACTACTAATTTAATTAGTGTCGATATACAACATATATACATACTAATAACATAAGTTTTGTACCCAATGCCGGGATAGCCAACCTCGATTCTTTAGTCATTATTACAATTTTCTTGAAAACATCACGATCTTCATGTGGACAGAAATTGACGGTAACTTTAAAAACCATCCCTGGAGCAAGTTTATTTATCTGGGTTGATTCCTTGCCCAAACTAAAGCCATCAGAGTTTTCCATTAGAACAGCTACCTTTTGCATTCTCTAAGTACAGATTATAGTAAGTAATTTAGTCGATTCAGTAATTTTGGAATCATTATAACTCAGCGAACTGCTCAATGGATTTAAATAAATAACATATTGAATATAACTAAGGCATACATTTCATAAAAACATTTATACATTCACTTACCCCACTTATATTTCTGACCGACACAGTAATTGAATAGTTTTTAGATACCTCGCAATTTTGAAAAACAACAATGGCTGGAACGACGCTTAATTCGGTTCCACAGTCCCAAAATTCCAATTTCCTTTGTTGCTTGCATAGTGCGCTTAATCTATCTTCCGTAGTCATGGACAGTTCTTTGATGTAATGGGACGGGCTCATCTACAATACATAATCTGTAATATTTATTTGGCATTCCTTTTTTTTTAATTATTATTATGACGTTCTAATCACAGAAGGTCAAGGTCAGCATAGTGGGGTGATCGTTTTACCAAAGGAAGGTTGCGCACATCTATCGGCAACTGACATTCCCAAGCTAGTTTCACTGCCGGATAAGAATTGTGGTCCTGGATGAGGGCGAATATTACTTTGTTGATGTCCATGCTTGTTTAATAACGTTGGTTGAAAGTATAGAATAGCAACACTTTTGGCACGTTTCTGTCAAATCTTTAAACTTTAATTACTTATATGCCTGCCGTCTGCATTTCAACGTTTCCTCAACTCAAAGTTATAAAATTGCAATAAACATATAACTGTAAAACACTGTGGGAAATAGCTTTTAAGCCCTAAAATGCAAATAATTAATAAATTACAATTATTCAGGATCAGGATTCATGAATTAAATCAACGGATTAGTGGCTGGCTTGTAAAAAGAAACACCGTCAAGTAAAAATATAGCCTTATTATCTGCAACAAAGATAGACATTCACAGAATGGGAATAATTATTTTATGATAGTTTAATTAAAACTGTCTACCAAAATCAGTCAAAATTATTGCCCGAGACTGCATTACATGCAATGCACATAAAGTCATTAAAATTTAATTCAGTGCATGCACTCTTGCATAAAATCTTGCTTATTGCTTTTGGGCTCCTAAAATTGAGATAATCTAAATTCGTTTTTTCTTGATTTTCATAATCTTTACTGAATAACAACCGACTATAGTAATTACCTAACTTTGTATGTCTTCCCATGAACCCTCAGAAAGAATCAGAATACATATTTATACATGCAAGTACTTAAACCTAGGATCTGCAAATTCGTCAGGTGATACAATAACAAGGGCATGAAATCAATGCCATAAAGTCGAGACTCAAAGTCAGTATGCCCCAGCCCTTGAATAATCTACAAAATAAACAAATCTTTTGCACGTTGCTATGCTAAGCACTCACAAGTATTGGTATACATATTGCCATTTGTGATCTTCAGAAACAGGAGCTTATGGAACATCTAAAAAGAATATTTTATACACTTAAACAGAAAACCTATGCATTCCGTGTAAACTTCATATTACTGGGAAGTCTACTTTCAGTTTGTGCAACAATAATAAATCATTATTATTGTAATGATTTTGAATATTGAAGACACAAAGCCCTATAATCAATAATAATATATCTATAGAATCTACTACTACGTGCTACTTTGTAATAATATAAAGGAAAACTGAATTCGGGGAACATGTTTTATTTATAAAGGCGATGGAAATTCTACATATATATACGAGACAAAAACTGGACAAAAATATTAATATTATTAAATAATACTTTACTACTGTATATTCTAGACGTTATACATTTTGAATAAAAACTTGACGCATTTTATTTGAAATATTTACAAAGAATCGTCTAACAATAAGTATTATTTATGTAAGTACATATATATATATATTTATTTATATTCGTAAACTCTGCATATCCTTAACATATGCAGTGAAAATAAAGTATATTTGTAATGTTCTAGTAAAATATTTCCTGCAGAAAACTGAAACCATGAAGATTTCCACATTTGCACGACGAAAGCATTTTGTTCTTAACAGTTAAATGGTAGTATTATGTATAGTAATCTAGTAACAATCAATTTACAATTATTACAAAGCTCCATTATTCACTGGAGTCATCCGCCATCATCTTGCTACTGCCCGTTTGGACATTTCCAGACATCCGAGCGGACTCCAAACTGCGAATCTGATTCTCCAATATATGATTTTGCCGCTTCAGATCTTCTATATCATGTTGATGAGCTGAGTTTTTTCTTCTCATGAACTGAATGTATTCCGCAGCTTTCTTAAGGATTTGTGCTCGACTGGAAATTCGCTTTGAGACCTTTTCGCCATGTAGTGCCGGCACGGAATCTCGCAAGTTCGTAAAACTATCTTTGATGTGATCTCGACGCTTTCTTTCCAGGGCATTATGATGGGCTCGTTTCTCCGCCTGGGTCATCGGCTTGTTGGTGGAGGAGGATGCGCCCGCGGATCCCGAACTTTTATCATGAAGGTCATCATCGCCCAAGTCGTCGTCGTCGCTGTACATATCCATATCCCGATCGTCGTCACTCATTTTGAAGCCGTTCCTATACAGACAAAATAGATGCATTAGAATTTAGCAAAAGCAATTATTATTATTTCCAAGTCGTCATTATTTTACTCAAAAATTAATTCCCCTTGAAATACTCGAAATTCTACTCTTTCAATATCCTACTCTTTACGTATGATTTTACTTCTGCGTATCAACTCCCGCATCCCACCATAATTTCAACCTGCTGCTGCTGACCTTCAACTCAAGCACAATGATGAATGAATTCACAAAGTTAAACACAAAGAACCAAAACAACAATTTAAAATTACGGAAATATTTATTGTCTAACAATAAAATTTTCGACACTCACAATGGAATTAGTGTAATTAACACCCAAAATCAAATGAAAACTCTTACCTTAAAGAAGTTTCTCCCCCGAAATTTCCACGGTCAAATCCCGAAATTCCTCCAAAATTCCCCAAAATTTAAACGCCACAAACTTTCCCTCCACAAAGGAGACTCATCGTACGTAAACGTGCACCACGTTGTCGGCCGCAGGATTTAGCCTCTGCTTTCAATCCCCCCATTAACGCATTTCATCAGCTAAAAACCCCATAAGCAGAGCCCTCCCTGTTATTGTACTTACTCATGAATACAAAATCATTTATTTAAAGTAATTAAAGTGCGTAACATGCCAAATTTATTAAAACGATCTTCTTTAGAATTATTTACTTGTACTAATAAATTAAGGAAAACAAGAATAAAGGTAATAACAAAGTTGTATTTTTTATGTAGAAATGCTCGCCGTTTGTTCTACATATGTGAAAATTGATGGGATGCGATCTCGAAAGTGTGCACCGGCACTTACCTGGCACGGGATATACGGTGATCATGCAGGCCGTTGTCCCAGGACGAGTCTTTTCCATTTGCACTACGGTTAGGATGACTCCTGCGATTATCCCAAACGTGGATAACTCGAGTGCGTTATTTTTGGTAGCGGGGGACTGCGTTCGCGCTGTTCCCTAAAAATCATATCAAATGTGACAAATAATTAAAAAATCATACGTACAATGATAATTGCACTTTCGAAATTTCGATGAATTATTCTCCAGTAAATGCACTCCAAATAATGGACAAGATGGTAAAACAGATCGCCAAGCAAGCTAATTATTCACGTTGACAATTATTTTCATGACAATGTAGGATCTACAGCAATAAATGCAAGTCAATAAATTATTTTCGTAGGATGTACAGCAGTAATAATGCAAGTCAGTAAATTATTTTCGCAGGTTCCGCACCAATAATAATGCCAGTTTATAAATTATATTATTGAAGAGTTAGAATTGATTAGAATAAGTAAAACAATTTGTCAAGAACATGAGGAGTTACAACAATAATATTTTTGGTTTTTTATTGTCGTCCCTTGTGCATTGGAATTATACGAAGAGAAACAAGTTAGTATTTGCTTATTACATGTATGCAATCTTACAAGAAGATGATATTACCTATTACTATTATAAATGAATAATAATAATATTATTAATATTAATACAAAATATACAATAGATTTGTACAAAAAATCATACTGAATCTTTTAGTGTATTTAGTGCATATGTGGTAAGGTACTTTTGGGAAAATACTTTGTTACAAAACTTACAAAATTAGTCAGTAATCGTAAACTAAGAGTGTACATACGACTAAACTAACAATGAAGAGCTTATTATAATTTAAGGTGGCACATAATTTAATAAATGGTTATATAACAACGTTATTAAGTAGCTAGTAGTCCCTACTTAAAATTCATCTCTAATAATAATAATAATCTAAAATAATAGAAATTATTTATTATTAGTATTCTTCATCAAAGCTATCCATCTATAAGGATTCGGGATGAAATACTGAAACGTTCCTCCACTTGTACGAATTCCAAATGGGAGCAAAACATGTGACTGTAGATGCTTCTTCAGGACTGACTTCGATGGAGATTCTGGCTGGATGCTCTAGATGGTTGAAAGTATTGGGTAAATTATTAGTTAAATATATTTGTGGGTCTACATAGCTGCGCGGTGCAGAACAACCAATAGACAAAAATAGTCAATTAAATGAATATGACGATGGCAAATTTTATTATTTTAATCATTGCAAATTTTATGGGGTGAATATTGAGGAAATAACGAACTTACTCTCGATCAGAAAATTAAGATCTTCTGAATTATTCACCAAAGCCCATTTAATTCCATGGGAAAAGAAAAACGAGTTCGCAATGCATGTGAACGTTGTTTTTCCTGGTGTGGCAGACTCTTCGGTAACTATTTCTAGAATTTTCTCTGTAGAAGGAACTTCGTTGAATTCCGTGACTGTAAGAATAACATTGGATTGAAATTCCCAATTAACAAAATCATTTTAAAAATGAAACTAAAATGCATTAAAATTAAACAAAATAGCTATAATAGTGCCCTTGACTTACCCACTGTACTCCCAACTTTTGAAAATGTGAAAAATGCACGGGTTTCTTCCCCCAACGAGCACTCAATGAGACCAGCATCATCGAATTCCGACAATTCATACCCTACGCAATGTTGCTTCATTCGCTTACTTTCGCAAGATCGCCTTCCCGAACATTTTGTTTTCTCGAGTCGTTTTTGTAACATGTTACATTCATTGAGGGAATCACAGGAAGCATATTTCATGACAGGATATTGACTCAGCCGTTTTCCCTGGCCGTCAAAAGCACAACAAGCCAAAACATTGCGTCTTTTGTCATGGTGGAACTTAATATGAGCATGCTTCACTGGTTCTGAAATAAAATAATAAAGACATAAGAAAATTTTATAAAAAACGAACTTTAGAATAAATAACTGTACACATGAAGTATATTTGTGTAAAGGTGTATTTATCACTACAAACCATTTAGTCTTTCTTTATAAAACAAAAAAATTGAACGTACGGCCAAACTGTTCATTGTAGATTGAAATCTTATTTTCATCCTGGTCCTTGAAGGATTCTGCTGGCAAAACATCTAGAAAAAGAATGGAAATAAATGCTTAAAACCTTGTACATACAGTAATCACTTCCACCAGCTTTTTGTTTTACCAAAGCTGTAGGCTCACACATTTTGGTGGTTCCACTTGAATTCCCAGCCGCTGTTGTGAGTGCTGCTCAACACATTCGTACCTTCCCCAAGGGTTAGTCAACGTCTCTCGGAAGATCTCAAACCCTATTTTGGGCTCATAAAAAATCCTCTTGCCAGCCGGATCGACGAGCTTGCCATCCTAAAGAAAAATTGTTTTGCATATATTAAAAAATTACTCATTTAATCATGCAGCTAATAAAGAACGTTTAAGTGATGGATAGGCCAGATTTAAGCTGCTGAGGATACTTACTTTAAATAACTGCACGGACACATTGGGGTTGGAGACTGAACAAGGAAGTTGAATCCTCTTACTAAGGGCATCCCCATGGATGGTAAGTGTTGGCACGGATTCATCCGTTGAATTAAACCTCCCTTCCTTGTCATCACTGACGAATATTCTCTTGCCTGTAATATGTGACGGTGGACGGAAAGAAAAATTACAATTGAGACATTGTTGCATTGTCATTGTAAACGACTAAATTTAGCTGCTAACAAACAGTTGCATGCCCATGCCCAACGTTTGCATTTCAAATTATCAAAGTCCGTTCACTGTTTACCTATTGTACTTTTGTGAGACAATGTATGCCATTAATTTTTCCCTTTGCAACTGTCAAGTTTCCCTTCTTTGCATATACTTACACTTCTATATGACCCATCCGCATCATAATCATCATCATAAAAAGCATTCTAAAATAATTCATCTGTTGACCCACATCCTCGAATTATTACCGCCTACCTCACTATTTAGCGATTGTATTAATAGCACACAGAGATTCAGAGATCATCGGCTATTCCCGGAATGCATTTCAATCAGTTTTGACTACCTTAACAGCAATAACACTATTCTATACTATACAAACAATATTGGCAAAATTGGCAATACTGAATATACATAATAGGAAGTAACAATAAAAATAATAAATTATTATTATAATTATTTTCCCCCTGCACTTCCTCCGTCCCCTGACTGACTGTCACCTGTACGTTAAACGCATATATACGCATAGGCAGAATGAATAAAAATGCACACAAGTGCAAACATTTAACAATCACGGAGCATACAATAATTAACAATATAGTCAATTAACAACTGACTAACTGTGTAGTTAACAATCTATTATTATTTACCATGTACTGCATTTCACCGGACTAAATTTGCACCTTCTATTTTTCCCTATCAAATCAACCACTCAGACGTTTTTGGAGTCAACAAACCCGGCGATCCTTTTTTGTCTATATTTACATTTCTATTATTACATTCATTGGAAATTGCCATACAATACATACATTTGTCATCTGATGAAAAGACAGGATGACAAAGAAATAATCCATAAATAATTATGGCAATGGATTCATATGTATTTAGCCCAACCTAATATACTTACTATACTTTTAATAAAATACATAATAGGAGAATGTTTATTTCTACCTTCTTTTTATTAAATAAAAAATCTAGTAAAAAATATTCGATTTTAAAAATGGATTGTATATTATATTCGATTAATAAAAATAAATAAAAATAATAACTGCAAAATAGTAAAAACTGAAATGTAATAACCTTCTTCTTACATTATATTTAATGCAATCAAAACAATATTGACATCTTTCGTTTAGTTTTGATTGAGGTTGTGGATATACGAAATACGAAACAGTGCATTTTAATGAAATTATAGTAGGTAAACAATGCGGAGGATGTTAATTTGTACAAAAAAAATGTTAAAAATACTAAAAATTAAAGGAATTAAAACGGCGGAAGTTGAGAAACTGTCCCATGAACAATCTCGAAGTTCATTGAAAGAATGAAAGAACTGAAATCAAAAGTTCGCTCTCGTGATTTACCTGGAACGAAAACAAACAAGGGTGAGTAAGTAGATGGCTCATGAATGCTTTGACAGCTGTACTGTCCAGTCTGTTTGTAGCTCGTGTGAGTGAAGATCACCTTCGCCCCAAAAGCGAAAGTTGAAGTATTAAACACGTCTGGGGCATAACGATGCGTCTCAGTTTTTACCAGTGGGGCCTGTGAAATTAAATTGAATTTTATGAAGAATAATTATAAAATTATAATCTTTGAGAATATTAGCAATTATTAATTAATAATAACAAATTGCATATAATTTAAATAATACATATTTAAAATTATTAAATAAAATAGAAGTATTCAACACTCGATAATGAATATTCCACAACTACAGATACCTATTTTTATAGTAAAAATCAAACAAAAAAGGTAGAAATTACAAAATAGAATTTATTATAATTAGTAATATTATTCATTTAAAAAAATCGGAAACAAAAATTTTAAAGGATAATTAATTTTTTTGAACTTATTGTTATGTGCTACGAGATCAGCATTAACGAGGTAGCATTCTTAATATTGCTAAATGTTTATCTTACTATGAAATCTGAAAATCTTATTGAATGAAGTATAAGAATCTTTATTGAAGCATATACCGATTCAAATAGTATTGTATTTAGACAAAAGAACTATGAAGTTCTACCTAAACACTGGAAAATTTAAGCCTAAAGCACTATTCAGCTATTCACGAAGGCCATTAAATGCAATAAAGGCTTACATACCCCATCACCACGATAAATCCATTGGACGGGTCGATGGAAGACGCAGGTCAGTTGGAGCGAAAAGCCTTCCCAGATGTAATCCTCGACATCTAACTTGGGAAACACGACCTGGGAGTGTATAATGTCCAGGACCTTGATGGTATCACCTTTAAAGTCTTTCAAAACAGCCCCGATCTTAGGTCCAGCATGGCTGTGAACTTTGGATGTATGGTGCGTGTGGTGGTTGAAGGCATTAGAGATAACCACACATGCACCAAGGATAAGTACGATAAACGGGGTGAAGCTTGTGGTAGGCATGGGACAACTTTTAAGTTGGTACAAATTATATAT
Organism: Lipothrix lubbocki; assembly: GCA_034696945.1. NCBI lineage: Eukaryota > Metazoa > Arthropoda > Collembola > Symphypleona > Sminthuridae > Lipothrix > Lipothrix lubbocki. The sequence goes on along the minus strand of JAQGAK010000065.1, from coordinate 39,288 downwards.
AATTAGGAAGAGTTCAAGAATCAGAATCTGAAATTATGATCCTGCTTTCTGCAATTGATTTTTTCCAGAACTGAATAATATAGTTGGGTGTGCAAGTATTAAAACTTATGAGCACCACAATATTTACATTGAGTCATATACTATAGTACTGCGAGTACAGACTATAGTAGACGTATATAGTGTATTTAATTATTATTTCACGAAAATATTTGCCTCCCACTCAACTGTATATTTGACTAAATCACTAAAATATTTACATGTCTAATAAGTCGGATCTTCCGGCTGGACTTTGAGCTTAAAATTATTCACTTGAACGTGCATAAGTTATTAAACTGTTATGTAACTAATTTGTATGTGTTAGTTTTAGTGAATGAAGCTGAGTCATGAATGCTTTTGTCACTTGAAACAGACGTCACTTCTCTGGAATGGTATCTGTGGGAATAACAAATCTTGACTCAGATCACATATTATCCCAATAAAGATAGCACGTACGATGACACTGTATACTTACTTATATAAAAGATTTCCCTTACCCTTGCCTTCCTGACGTCAGACCATGGTATAATCAAACAAACTGTCAAACTTGGGGAAAAAAACTTCGACTTGGACTTTTTAATCTGGAATCGTGGGTTTCCCGTCCAGCTACTTATTTCCTGTTGAGTCCACCGCAGACACTTTGAGCCACCGGTGTAAGTTTTAAAACGCAGTTGGAGAATATTGCAATAACAAAATTATTGTTGTTCTTGCAATGACAAGATCCAATGCTTTGATGACGATCGCTCCTGACTGCCAAGTAAATAACAAGAGAGGGTTAATATGTTATAAAGGTTTGCAACATACGTGTAGATCCACTTTTACCTTGAGACAGGTGGGTATAATCTGAATTGTCTAAATAGAATGAGGCTTATATATTATAATAAAACTTGTATATAAGATGTTTGCAAGAAGCGAACGCTGCAAAAGTTTTCTTGTATATCTGTGTACAGTGTGAGTGATGGGGAAAATAACCGGAATGAGGAGAGGTATGTGACGTGAAATATGACTGCTTATATATTACACAGACAGATACTTTGATTGAGAAGGAGCAAAAACCAAAAAGCTAACTCGTTGTGTACTTATATATAGTATCTCAATAGTAATGATTGTAACCTTTTTACATTTGATGATTGTTATGTATATTGTTGGAAATGCTGAGTCGAAAGACGGACACTATGGGAAGTGACGATTCATTGTATGTGTGTGTACGATCGGTAGTTGTGAACGGGAAATGAAGGGTTGTTGTGGAGTAACTCGTAAGATTTCCATTGACATTGAGCAAATGACCTCAAGAGTAAGTCTCTGACTTGTTATTTTATTATTGTTCCACATAACGTATAGAATATGTAAGTTTCCTATACATAGGTAGGTATGTGTTATTGTTGAAACTATGTACGTATGTGTACTTCATGAGTATCTATACCCACATAAAAATATTTATCCACCTGTAATTATTTATCTGTACCATCACTCGTATATAGGCTTTATACTCTATGCATATACATTCATTTCATCCCAAGTCCCCTTATTGTTTGTCATTGCCTATGTTCACACCATACAGATATGTAGATACTTCAATCAAATACGAATACTAATAATCACGTGAAAATCATCCCGGACACGCTAATTCATGTAAGTAGGATTGCTCTCATTGATGAATTTGCTTATATATATACGCACACTTGTATAAATACAAAAGCATCTATTGTCTAAAGACTTTCCATCTCGAACGGACCAAAATTACTTTTAAATCCCCACATGTCACCTATTTAGAGAGTAAACTATGGGCTGTTTCCATCAATATTTGGTGTATATATAAATATTTTTGTACAATGGGTGTTCTATATCATGAACTATTAATAATTTCTAGTACAAGATTAGTAATAGCTAAAAGCATGTAAAAATGTATTGATTCTGCAGCACCAAATTCATTAAATTAAAGTTTACACAACTGAATGTTTACGATTCGAATAGATAATCTTGTGGTTTAATGACTGTTTTAGTGTAATAATAGCTAATAATCAGCATGTAAACAATGGCCACAATACATTTTGGAATGCGCAAATTTACACAAGTCTGCCTCGAAATGCCTAAAAATAACAAAATTAGAGGGTTCGCCACCACAGAGGTGTTAGCCAAAGTTTACATAATTACTCGCTATATACTCATTTTCGACCATATCAGGTGATAATAGGAGGACTAATCTATGATCTATGATATCATTGTTTCGACATGCTTGGGGTACTACAATACTTACTTGGGATACTTATGGTATGTATAAAAAATTGTATGATCTTGATATTACAAAGCCCAGCACATAGGAGAGCAGATAGTAATTTCCTCCTTGAAAATTTGATTACTTCTATCTATAGAGAATAATAATGATAGGGCAATTAATGTACTGAAGAGATGTCTTTACACATTTTATAGTCACACGTGTAAATTACTGGAATGATAGGCTTAATGCTATACTATAAGTTATACTTCAGGGAGTCAAAATTTAATGAAAAAGTAGGGGGACTTGAGCCTCAAAAAAACTTTGCTTCATTGTTATTGAGTAATTATCACCTATACCTTGTCTATATACTGTATAGTGATCCTTCTATACTTGAACCATGCAAGTTTTATATCTTCTGTGTCTCATCTTAACCTTTTATTTGATAAAAAGTTAATATTTGCATTTATGATATAAGAGTTTGCTCTGCAGGTGTGTCCCGCAGCGCTCGCAGATGTGTGAACTTGAGAATTTTATACCTTCAAGCACCTGCCAAGTGTATTCTATATCACAATTGTCCCTGACATACGCGGCTACCTTTGGCAATTAGAAACATGTTACGACTCTGAAGTCATCAATTTCCTACAGATTCAATCATTGCTTGTTCCCTTCTGACTCAACGACTGCTTATTATTTCTTCCTCTATTTTGCTCACGCTTGGCCACTTGAACATGGATTTAGTTTAATTTCCATGAAATGTTTACTGAGATCGTGTTTTTCCCCGACGACGATTTCAACATAAAAGGAGAGTTGAGAGTAATTATCAACGAATTACAGACTTTATCCTGACCTTGAAAATTATTGCTTCTTTATAAAGCCACCCTCTCCTCTAACAATTAGTACATACATTTGTATGTATGCTCCTCTATACGCAATCATGAACTGCATACCCTGTGACTTGTGGCAATTTTTTACGTTAGTGGCCTCCTCCATACGTCCCTACATCTATGTAAGTAAGTACAAGAAACATTTACATAGATACTACAACAAGTATTAAGACAGACCACCGCACACTTTAACGTGTGTGCAAGTACCATGCGGTTTTTATTCACACACCTCCAATTAGATCTCCTGATAGGACATCTCTCTTTGATAATGGACAGAAGGGAAAAAGTTGCAAATTACAAATTAAAGTTGCAAAATCTACCGCAAAAAATTGTTTATGCAAAATCTACAGTTACGTAAGACAGAATAGCCAGGAGGGCTAATGCACAACACTTGTTCTTGTCATTATCAAAGGAACATTTTTTCCGGACTTCTTGTCCAGAAAACAAACGATTAATTATAGAAGTTGTCCATGCAAAACATAGAAATTGCAGATTGAAGATACAATAGAAGAATTAAATTGAAGATTCTTTGTTATCATGAGTGCCATGATGTTTTCTATTACATAAAACTAATGGGAAAGAACAGACGGTCAAAAAATTACTAATTACTATTGTTTCCTAATTATTATTTATGAGGAACTAATTAATGGACAAATTGCTGGAAAAATATTTGGCAGGTATGAAGATCGCTTGTATTTTTATATGCATGTTATATATTGATGTATTTACATGCTAGACAATTGGACAAAAATTTAAACGTCAGAAGAACTTACCGGTCTCTGGTGTAAGAACAGTGATGGCTGAATTGAGAATGTGAAAATGTATAAAATGCACATTAATAGGTTTGTTAACTGAAAAGTAACCCAGCTCACTGGAAGTTGTGGAAGGACTGTGAGAGATAAATTTGCAGCGTATCAATATGTTTCGATATTTTTTGACTCAAGAATATTTATGAGTTTTGATATTTTGCTGGTATTGCACTTGTTAATTATACGGAGCTCGACCCTGATTTAATTTTTTCATGTATCGTTCATTCCCAAACACTAATTATACAGAAATATATACACTGATGTTGCAATGACGTTGGAAGTCTTTTTATAAAATTGAACCGAACTGTTACTTTGTGTACAATAACAAGATTGTTAACAAAGATTCTTAAACTCTTTTAGAATTAACTAGCATGACGGGAATAATAATGTATCTTGTTCTATCATAGAATTTTTCATCTGATATGATTGAGCGCTTCCATGTATAAATTCCTGATACCAGCCATGTATAAATTACGCGTAATTTGCATTTTCTTTTTCATCACACGGGAAGTACATTTTTCAAGTTGCCTCAACTTATGCAGCTAGTAGACAGATCCATATGATTTGCATCTGATTTAAATCATTTTATTTCAACTGACGAAGCGTGCAACATGCAATAATAATTTGAATCAAATGAAAAAGATGATGAAACCTGTGCGATCGGTGGATGAACAAATGGTAATTTAGGTAAAGATGGCAAACGGCTATCAAAATTCTAGGTTTATGTATACATATAAAACCACATACATCACATTGGTATGTAGTTTTCGCTAAAAGGCAATGGAATGGCTAACGGAAAAATGAAAAGCTTCAAATCTCAAAACCAGATTATGATGGCCTGATGATAATTTAGGAAGATATATTCTTGGGTTGAATAATCCTTTTTTACATGCCATCACATTTATTAGAGTAACCTCGAAAACTCTTTTTAACTGAATATGGCCAGGAATTTGCATTTTTCCAAGTTTAGCCTAAATAATTCCAATCCACCCATTATTGACATTTCCCGAGAAAATCCTATAAACTTTCCGCGGGGATAAAAAGGGTACAAAACTTCCACGGAGAATATGTCCTAAATAGATACGCTCAGGTTATGTTATTTACGCTTCGTTTATGTTTCATTCCATTATTACATATACTAAATGCGTACTTGAAAGTGCATGCATCATCTTCTTTAATGCACAATAAACTATCTGGAATTTCCATGCAAATTGGAGTCCATTGGCTATAGATATTTCATATTTGTAATAAGACAACCTATTAGTCAAAACCTAGTTAATAGCACGACATGAAAGAGTCTTAATTAAGATAAGCACTCCAAGTTAACCAACTAATTTTAACCTACTAAAACTCCATGAAGGTTCCTATGAGTTCCTATTCTTCATTTCCCATTCCATGCAAAATCCAAGCACATCTATTATGCACATATTATTTTGCTTGTTCCAGACCTAATTATCATTTTGCAGTTATTTGTTTGTGAGGAGTACAGTCATAACTTAACAATTTGCCTCCCTGTGTACACTCTTGACGGACAATCTGTTGCGTGTTTATGGACTGAATGAATTGCATGCATTATTTACTATTGTTTACTATCTGAGTAGTAAGAAATGCAATCAACTATCCTAACCTCTCTTAATTTATTGTTGTTGTTTGAGCTTGTTGTATGGTGTGAGGAAAATCCTTAATCGGATTCTGAGTATTATTGTATTTATTGTATCTGGCTAAAGCCTATAGCTCCCTCGCACTAAATTATTGATTATTACTCATGTAACGCTTCATGTATAAGATGTATATACATACATCTAAATTTTTAGATATTACAGAAGCTACATGTAGCTTCTGTACTATCTAAAAATTTGCATCTATACATTCTATTATAGCTTCTCTGGCGAGGTAAACATATTGACAAGATCAGTGGAAGTATTAACAAAGCATTGTACAAATGCAGAACATACAGTATACATATTTGAGTTATTGCGTCATTTTCAGATGAATTCAAAACTGGACGATCAACAATGGAAAATCCGATATTTTTTATGTTCCAGTGTTACCTGTTATCAGCTATGCACACTAACAAGACTAACTAATAAGTTGCCTCCACACGTCGAAGACAATCAATAGCATCATACCAAGTATACACAGAACCATATTGCACACAATGCACACATTACAGAATGCAGCTTGAGTGCGTTCATGGAAGTAAAACTCGTTGGATATAATAAAAATGCTGCGGTATCTGTAATATCTAATTTTCCAAGCAAGTTAATTTGCTTGATTGTTTTAGATATCGAGAGATCTTAAAAAAGCTGGATTTCTACAACAAGGAAACATTACGATGAAATGTTTTTGGCGTCAGAATACACGCCACAGTTGCTTTTGTTGACTAGCAAGTATTTTTAACTAAAAATCCAGACACATGTGCCTATTCATGGAATATTTCACATGAGAATTACTCGAATACGTAGATACCCACGTGAATCAGTTAAAATGTGGAGTTCAATTAGTATCATTAGTAAAGTTAGAGGATGAAAGAACTAAAATTACTCCCCCTGCATTGTAACAAATGAAGCAAGTTTACATAAACTCATTTAATGCAATTATGACGACTGTATACGTGAGTAGAAAAAATGTAGCTCGCCAAAAACCCATGAAGGAACCAGTTTGAACTTCTATATGTCCAGGAGCCTGTCTGTCACCATTCATTCATGCTACTTTTAATGACGGATCCTTTGTATAGTGTACGTATGTACTAAATATAGTATGCCTATATGTATTTATATAACTATAGAAATATAGAATAGGTAAATATATATAAAATATATAGAGTCGTAAATATCTGCGTGCTAAAGATCAAGGTCTGCCGTACAAAATGTCACGAATTTGATTCTAAACGTTGGAAAATAATTCAAACCAAACAATACTTGATATATCAGTTTCATGAGAAAATAATGGTCGCAAAACATTTTATATACTTTAAAATCAATGGACTAGTAAACTCCTCCGTAATTACACCATAGAATTGTGCAACAATGGAAGTTATAAACATTTTCAACTTATGATTTTCAAAAGGATTCCCATGTGGTGGTAATAGCAAAAAGTGAAATATTGTAGTTGGAAGTTGTGTTTAGCATGACATATGTTGGTACATATGGGGATAATTTGACTGTACTTTGTACTGTGTGCCGTATCCCCTTGGATAATACATTATTCGTTTCCTTCTACAGAACTCCAGAAGGATAAAACTCATAGCAACTCCGCAATAGCGTGGATTACAAGAGCAAAAAGAATTCCGCCGTGAGGAACGGGAGGCATGTCATGTAATTAGTTTAGCAGCTTTAATAAATTGCTTATTTTTGGAATATCCCATCCCACCCCGAATCCTGTTCCCTTCTGATAATACTTAATGACTACTGCTCAGAAAAAATCAACAGGCATTACAGAGTCGTTAAACAACTTTAAACTCACGTTTTTCCGAAGCTTCACAGAAGCTTCAATTATAGAGAATTTATTAGTATTCAAAATGACTCCGACTCGCTTATCATCGTCCTTATTAAACTTCAATCATACTTTATAGCCGATAACTATATACAGCAAGTATACACACGTCATTTCCATGGAACTTCTGTCACAATCCCCAGCTCGTGGCACGGAATAGACAGCGATTCTAAAATACGGCAAAGTATGTATGGGTGTGCCTGACTGCATGAATGATTTCTAGGAATGCAAGCTAAACGATACAGCCGGATAATAATCTTAGGATAGAATGTATTATTTGAATAATTCCACAATAGACTAACGATTCTAATAACCATAGACTAGGATTAACAACTATGTACATCCAACTATACGGCCGCTTTTCTTTCTTCTGTGGAAGAATAGGAAATGTAAACTAATTATCACAACTTTCTTCGAAACTGATATACACTTGCATTTTTATTTTAAGGCAGAAATGAATTGAGTGGCATATTTACCAGGTGTAGCGAAAGTTTACAGGAGCTGTATAATACCATTAATGAAAATCGAGGATTCATTTTCCTCCTTCCCAGACGCTCGTAAGTTTAAACATCAAAAAATAAAAAATAATGTTTTCCCTGAACCTGTGTCATTACCATACTTACAGCTTACACTCGAAGGAATAGTACATAGCATAGGTCATAAAAACAAGGCAGAGATCGTCTTATCAACTCGTGTTTAGGTGCCAGAAAAAGGATAAGATGACAATAACAAAGTTGTGAAATGCAGATGCTAATATACATCAGACATGCAGATTAAAGGTGGTTTATAAATTGGTTGAGTGACTCCGCAGGCTTTTTTATCTTTATACAAGTAGAACAAATAATACAAGTTGAAAATTGGTTATTACATTTCGTGTATGTATTGCTTATACAGAAAGTTGTTTAAACAAATTAACTTAATTAGCTTTGTGAGGTACTGTATACATATTGAAAATAACTTCATTCCTTATACAGAGATTGAGGATCATACAGTAGCGAATGCGGATAATTATAAAAATCGTGTATATGTATGTACATGGTATATTACAGCAACGCTTATCTGTCAAACATTGTTTGGAGGCAAAATATATATATACATTTCTATAAATCCCATCCATTCCATTCAGAGGGATATGTCCATATAGAGTGGGTAAAATATCATTGCAATCTTCATCTTCGGGTTTCATTACAAAAATCTTCAATGTTGCGACGTTTGCAGAGGTGCTTTCAATATAAGCTGAATACAGGTACTCCATCCTAGACTGCATATTGGGTCCAAAGTAGAACTGCAGAAGGTGAGTTTTACCTGGAGTTAACTTGTTCCTCCCGAACAAGAGTCCAAAATATGATATCGGAGTCATAGTGAACGCCTTTTTCACAGGACAAAAGTTGGTAACCCCAACCTTTAAATACATTCACCAGAGGAGCAATGTGCGTCATTGGCATTACTGTAAAACATAAGAATGGGATTAAAATAAAACCAAAATAACAACGGTACACACACCAAATATTTAGCTCCATCCTATTGACTCTCCGCGTACACAACAGTGATATTTAGATACAGGGACAAAGATAAAGACAAATGGGATGAATATAAATACAACGTAAGTACATATATGTATATTTTATATTTCTTGAATAAAATACAAAACAGTATTTAGGAGGAAACCAAAGTCAAAATAAAGAATCTGGAAATTTGATACAAACAGAATCTTGGTGCCAAAGAAAATAAACAGTTCGAAATCGACAAAAATGAATAAATTATATTCTGCCTCCAATACAAATTAATACAAATATTATTGTCTCGTCTGGATATTAGCCTTCATCGCTTCCAAAATATATTACCCTAATTCCTAATGTCATTCTCTAAAGTCAAAGTGCGATAAAACTAAAAGCGTGACTTACATTTATTAGTTTCGATACGCCAACGAATGGAAATCATATCGGAAACGTACTCCCGTTTAAATTTCACATGCTCAATTTTCTTGTTAAGTTTCGCCATTTGAACTTCATTCAAGCCGTCAATTTGGATTTTCCACATGTTAGGTACAGCCAGGGAAGGTCTGAGTCTATTATGACACACAATAAAAGTCCACATGTCAATATAATGCGCAGAATTAACCATTAAGAGCCACTTTTCAACCTATGCTATAGTATACATGGATATTGAATTAATCATGTAAATATTTACTTTTACGTCACCAAGTAACTATTAACTGCACCATTCATTAGACATACTAGTGCATATTTCCTACATAAATCAAAACACCACCTCGTTTTACAGGGTACAGAGCAGGTGTCTGCATTATTCTTCTACGAATAAGTGCTCTATGTAATCAATGCTTATTATTATACTGCAATTTAAAGGCAGTTCCCGTGTAATAACTACAGGGGAAAAGTCCACAAGCTCAAATTTTAATTAAGTTCCAATAATTAATGATGACACTTCTCCAACGCATGACTAATGTATGTTTTAATGACGGAAAGGCATAACGAGGACAAGAACAAAAATGAATTGGAAAATTAGGGCAAAATAATGTTGACAAAGTCCATTGAATCCTACCTCTTTGATCTGAATTTTCAAAATGGTTTTGTCTATGACCATCATTTAATTTAGTTAAATGTTCAACTATGGTGATTTTGAGCTACCCGTACAATGTGAGACTTTAAAAATGATGCTTTGACGTTGCTAAGTGATAAGAGTAGTATAGTAAGTAAAAGTCATCACTCACGACGGAGCAAGGTCCTATATGCTACAAATGTGTAAATTAAGCGGTAAAGGTATATAAAAACTATTTGTAAAGGAGTGAAAATAAAAAAACACTTACATGATAATCAATGTCGACATGTTGTCTTCCTTTGATGAACGCTGAGATAAAGTGTTCAGTTTCCCACTTGAATTGAACCTTCTTTCCGAACTCAAGTGCGGCTTCAAGCTGTTCAACTGAATATTTCGGAAATTAAACAATTTCATATGGGAGGTTAATGAAATCGGTTGACGTGGTAAGGATGCAGGGAGTAAAACACAAATGGTCCAGTTTTTAAATCAGGCCTAGGAATATATATATATATTCAGAAGATCTGTTTACTCAAAAATGACACGCGATGAACAATTTGTGTATACAACACATGTGCTTTATCTATTCTCGAGAAATGACTTAAAAACTCGTCACCTCCAAGAATCCTTATCTAAACTAAACACAGGTAGACACGAGTGTGACTGCGATTATTCAACTGAAGTGGAGATACTTCGTGTAGGAGTTGCTATACTTCTGTGTTTGTCGGCAGCAATGTCAGTTTTAGTTTGCACTTGTTGAACTTCAGACTTTTTGTGAGACAGTTAGTGTGTACACACGGTAAGTTGTTTGAGTCTTCTCTATATTGATGCTTCCTTACTCCATACGCTCCGAACTGACAAGCGTAAAGTGTCTACTGTGTGGTTTTTGTTGTAAAGTTTGGATTCATTGAGCCGGGTCCCCGAAGACTTGGAATATATGGACAATGCTTTGCTTTTGAAAGTCAATGGGGAGAGACTAAATGTAAATTATTGGTATAGAAAATAATTTATTCCCGTCATGCAAGTTACGCGTTAAAAGTTGCTCTTCACCATTGCTCCTTTAACAACTGAATGATTGAGACTGGTTCAGGTCTTCCTTTGTCTATATACGCTGGTGTGGTGAGTTCAGCGTTCAACTTATGTACAAGTGTAGACAATACCCCAAGCATTATGTACGGCCAGGAGTTCCGCTGCACTATATATTGGACTGATTTAAATTTGAAAGTGCAGTTTAAGTTGAAGTATAGTTGAGTTGTAAATTTCCAAAACTAGTGTTCCAAGCGAATACCCTGTCATCTCCGTTTTAAAGTTGCAAAAAAGTATGCATATGGTTTACTTTTGCAAACTGTTTGCACAATGTCATGTCTCAAATTAAAGTACATAAGCCCTGCTATCTGCTATATACCTGTATTTATTAAATGGTCTCTGTGACGCTGAAAGGGAAGTCATTAGAACTATATACATGCATAAATAATCTTTTCACATGCCGATATGTTTTTTGGAAATCATCAGTGATGGAATCATATAAGCTATAGATAGAGTAAATGCATACACATTTGTGTAGTCGTGCCTCCCGTTTCATACGTAAATACTTAAACACTCATAAGCTTAACTATAGGTATATAATTATAGTTAAACTTTACTTGCAACAATTACTTGATCATCCCCTTTCGTTGGGCTTTTCCACAAATTTACCTGTTGTGTATATATTTATAAACCTTCAATGCTCAAACTTGCAAGCGTTGAACGTAAGTCCATTTAACTTTAATGTGCAGGCACATTGTTACTTATTGTAAGTGTCGTACGTGAGTAAGGAAGGTATTATCATTACTGCATACATACATACATAAATAAAGACAGTAGCCTATTCTGCTTTATCTACCAAGGTAAATATTTTGGGTTTTTATCTTTATATATGCAGAATAATGCTAGAATTTTTTCCACTTGCATTTAAATACGGTCTAATTAATTACGTAAAAATAAAGGAAATCCATTCAACTGCTCTATTCATCATTAAGTACGAGTTCAATGATGTTCAACGTTCGGTCGGCCAATACTCCACATTCAATTAACTGTCAAACTATATGCAATACAAGTACCACTGCAGCAATATTCAGGAAATCTGTCATGAGATTTAAAACAGTATAGTAAATATATGGATGCTTATATATACTTTGATTACGTATGTACATTATGACACATATATGCACATCAGTACTTTGGATGTTCGTGCTCACATAATCATGCCATGATGAAAGGTATATAATAGCAATGAATTATGCAGACTACATGTCAGGACCAGGTGGCTCGGTGTTGAAGCTTACAATGTTTAATAGCTTTTAAGTATAATGGTCTCTGGATGTGGAATCTAGATTGTAGATTCTGTCATGCAGTTTACGTTTACACTGTGCGGATAGCATGTTCAGTTTTTTAAATTATTCATTTCAGACAGTTAAATCCCAAATTTGCACATTTGGAATAACTGACCACGTGAAGTGCCAGCAGGTTAGTCCAGTGATTCCGACCTATCTTATAGAAGAACCAAGCTGTCTGTACCAGTGGATTTTCTAGTATGCAAAGCAGTGTAATTGAATTTCCTTAAAATCAATGTGCGCTGCCGTGTATAGCACTATAGTGACATGCAGTTTAACCTGACATTAATGGATGATGGTTTCGTGCTTAAAAAGTCAAACCATATTCGAGCCAAGTATAGTAAATCATTGACACTTGATATATTCTCACATCACGCTCATCTATAACTGCATGTTCCGCTCATGTTAAAAAAGCCCTCATCAAATACTTATTATCCCGTGATCTAACATTACTATTTCATGATATAATGTGTAAACCTGCTGCTGTTATCCGTTTATTGGTTCAAAACTGCTGAACGTTTATTTGAAAAAAGAAGACATAAAAATTTAAGGGTCTATTCAATTATTCAATAATCTAGAATGAATCAGTTCGTTTTCTGACTCAATCACAGTTTCCCCATGTAATCCCACTCAGTTATACAGCACAATAAATCATGAATCAGGCAGTTTTAACTTGGTTAATAGCATCCTTGATATTTAGTTAAAACTACTTTTCCTGAAGCTACACAATTACTCGGGACTTTAAGTATTCATTCGAATACGCTCTCCAGAGCTAATGTCCTTACTATGTTATGTAAAGTCATAATGCTATTGTGATTTTAAAGTAGTAAATGAGTGCTTAATGCTACACGATTCAAACTATAAACATCTCAACAAACATCATAAAATCATACAGAAATGGGATTGCTAAAACAGCAATGAATAGCGTGTTATTCTCGATTACACTTTACTTAAATATGTTGTACGTACGGAGGATAATTACAACTAGGTATATCACCTTTGATACACTATCAGTAAAATTCTCAAGCATGTATAATGCAATGCCTGGAACACACAGCGATAACTATAGAAACTAGTTCATACATGCAATCTAATCTCTCGAAAAGAAAATTTCTCCTTAATGAACAAACTTCTCCACTATGGAAAAGATTATAAGTAGCATCTTCTAATAACACTAGATTATTATAATCCACCTCTCCCCGTTATCAATTATTTACTAGCATGATGATGATATTGTAGTAATGTAAGTTCGCAGTAAGAAAGACTAATGACATCCAACTCCAACGTAGGTATACACAATTCAATTCGCACTATGCATGACTGATGTCACTGTGAACGTGTAAACACACGTAAAAAATGTATATAGTTGTTAATTGTGAGAAATGTTTTTTAAACAGAATACTACATATGACGTCAATACATGACACGTCGATTTTTTATTGCTTGATTAATTTTATAAAGTGAGTATACACAAACTAAACTACATACCTATTGTTGTTCATTACTGGAGGTTTTTATAACAATGTTTACAAGTTTTTAAGAACTTCATTGCTTGGAAATGAAATATTATTTTTAATGAAGGAGCTATTTAGATTACATTTTGGAATGCAGCTCTATACTCTACTTTCTGCATTTTACTGCGTATATCTGTATTTCACGTACGTAATCAGTCATGTTTACGTCCTGACGCTGACGCTTATTATTCACAAATTATTTTGATTTTGGCAGCGCCTGTCAGCTTCATTGAACCTGGTTCAGGTGCTCATGTTTATATTATTTTGTCTATATTATTCATATTTCATTGTTGTTTTTAGATTAATATAATATTGTAGCCACAACAATAAAGTCAAACGAGTCGACTGAGTTCCTCATTTAAAAACTCATTACTCATCCTTCACAAAAAGAAAAGTGGATCTACACAGACTTTAAGCTACGAACTTGAAATATTGACATCACAACAAGTGAATAATGACAAATATTGCTATGGCTGAATTTCCAATGAAAGTTCAAAAACTATAATAAGATACATTCCTAGGAAACGTACGGAAATGATTCTGGAAAATTCTGGCAATTCGACCCACGTTCAATGGACCACAGCCTTGATCTCAATACACATAAAAGTTGGTTGATAGAACAAGATATACATAGGTACACATGTACATACTTACATAGTTTTGTAAAACTGGAACTTACCCAGTGTTGTATTTATAGTACACAAAAAGAGTATTTTATTTAAAATTACCCATCCCTAGTCCGGAGTGAGTGGGACATTTCCTTTACTCTGGTCTTCAATTTGACAAAGTCTCAATGCATCATCGTAGGAAGGAGGTTGGTCATCGCAAGGGAGATAGGCAGGAGGTCTCCCAATATAACTTGCTGGAATAGAGTAACATAGTCGGTGTCTCTGTAAACGGGTTTCCAACAGTGAGTTGGATCCAGGACTAATCACCAGTTCAGGGTGCCGGATAAAAATAGATTGGTGGTTTGACTGGAGATTATGTATTAAGGGTGTACTTGTCAAAGTTTGGCCGTCTGTTTGTTCAACTTGAGGATTTCGACGCTGAACAGGTTCATAAGAAGGGTCTGAGGTTAGGGAAGTATTTGCAATCTGACGTGCGTGATCCTCAAAAGGAAAATTGGCGAGCTCCTCTGCAGTGTAGAATCGCAAAACCTCCAATTCCTGATGACCGTTTTCATCAACGGTACTATTATTCAGCGCGAGCCTCTGGGGGTTCAGGAATAAGTTTGACGGTATAGTCAGGGTTGCATGACCTGATCTGCTCGCAACATCTCTTGTAGTCACTGTCGCATGGGACAGTCGGTTCTCTTCCAGGGTGGCAGTTGGATGAGACATGTAGACATTTTCAGCCGCTCTGCGTTGAGTTTGACGGCGGGCATTTATCGTCATTCGATCTGCAATGAAATGTCAAATGAAACAAAAAATTACAAAGACACACTTGAGCAACGCCTTTGGTTTCAGGCACATTTATCTTTAAAAATTGCATATCTTAAGGTACAAGTGTGGAATCATTTATTGAAATCACACCATCGTATTGCTCATCCTTCCACAATAAACAACACACCGAAACGACTGCAAATGTAACTTCTGAGTACTAATTCGAATACCTTGAGGGTGTGAAGACCGAGGTCTGTTGACCGTTCTGTTTCTAAGTGACACATTTGAACCTCCACTTCTCAAAGCAGGTGCACGTATTGCAGAGATACACATCAGAATGAAATAAAACAGCTGAAAGTACATGAAATACAATACAATATTAGGTACATGAAAATCGAAAGTAATGCAATAATTTGATTGTTTATTCTTGAAAAACAAAACTTGGCCCCAATCTTCACTTACAATAATCACCGTCACAGTTCCGACAACTGTCAAAAGAACGATAATTATATACATCTCAGGCATTATAATAAGTATCTCAATAGTCGTAACATGTAATCAAACTTGTGAGCAGGAGAGTTTACAACATGGCCTTAACGCCAATCACTTGAGATTCCCAGCAATTAATTTTCGATATGCAAAGCATATGATGCGAACACACAGTAAGTCCAAATAAGCCCAAGCCATGCGGTAGAAAATATCTACTCATGATTAATATACGATATCCATTACTTTTTCCTTCCTCCTATTTAGTCTAGAGGAACGTTCATGTATTACGTGAGGCTTATGGTATCACTTTTTATACTTACACAACAGCCATTATCCATCATGGCGGGCGTTTCTCCGCCACATTCCAAACGAAACCAAGTATTTCAAGGCTTATACGGGTTTCTAGAGGGAGTTCCCTTACACTTTAGAAACGAAGTGTTAATAGAATTTTAGGTTTCTCTATAGATGGTTTTTTCGCCAAAACCTATATAGAGGATCATTGTGTAGCGCTAAAGTACCCGCTCTCTAGATGCAGCGCTAGTCTAGAAAAGAAATTAATATTTGGAGCATATGATCATAGAATAATATAATTAACATGTAAAATTATGAAATTAGATGAGCGTAAATGTAGTCGTCAATTAATTGCTCAGTCTATTTTTATTTCTTCTTTTGAAATCGAGAATTTATTAGTGATGCTTGGTGTATAGTATTACTTAATTAGGCATAAACTGATTTATGGTTGTTACTTTGTTATAAAATATTACAACACATTTAAAACACGTTGTACATGTACGACCCTCGTTAATAAATTGTGAAGAAATCAGAGGAAGCAGGAAAGTTAACGAGTTTGAGGAATTACCGGAGTCCAAACCACAGCCTCGTGGACGTCGTGGAGTTATTGTTAAGGATGAGGACATACCATGACCAAGGTTTTTAGAACTTTGCTTATTCTTACTGACACTTTCAGAGGTGATGACATTATCAATACAGTTATGTAGAGCATTGAAATCATGTTGATAAATCGGAATCAGTATTGACATAAGTTTTCAAACGTCATGCATACACGTCATGTCAAAGAAATTACAGTGAATTGCTTAATAATGTCACGCAAATAAAGCCAAGTCATTCAATGTGTTCATAGAATAGGAGGACTATATTTATTCAGTCTATAAAAATTAATTGCTAACTATTACAAAGTTATATATGGCATCAGAAAGCGCTAGTTGACACTTTCCTTACTTAATTTACGACTCCTTTCACACATATCTACATATATCATATGATCGATTCTTATTTACATAATTCATGTATTCTACTTACATTCAAACAAATAAGTACCTCATAAAAATTGGAACTGAAATAAAATGAATTTTATTCCATTGCTGCTGCTAACGCACTTAATAATAACAATTATTTTAGAAATTCGCCAAATAAAATTCCGAATTACGGCGGTGTAAGCATTCCTTGTATAACTTACTGTATAGTATATGCATACAGTGATTTCTGATAAAGTCCTAATTCCTAATATAATTCGTTGAAATAACCTCACGTACACTCTATGCAATACAGTTCCACGTTAAAAGTATTTCAAGGAGGAACTCTCAGGAAACCAACCGCACCTTTGAAATTCTGAATTTTACATTTCGCACAAAAATATTGACATATAAAATGATTTTGGTACAATGTTATCCATTATTTACAGTGTTTCTATTTTACTACAGCCTGCCTTTGACTCATTCTCTGTTTCGATTCCCTCTTCCAAATCTTCCATGCGGCCGGGACATCTCGCTGGTCTTGATTTAGAATGTAATCGTTTAGATCTCAAAAACGAAAGAGTATTCGACCATCTTTTTTTCCGAATGCTAATCTCACGTTCAGCATTTGCTCGCAATGGCTTAGTTGTTCCATAGCCCATGAAAATTTGGAATAGCGTCCGACGATTTGTATAGGAAGAGGTTTCAGTAGATTGGGTAACTTGGGAGAATTTAGAAACGTTGCTGGCCTTTCTCAAGTGTCGGAACTCAGGTTCGGGCTCTGAAATTTTAGCATCAAATACATTTATCAACAATATCATATTGTTATAGTTTACAATCGAATGGGTAGCTTATTACAATGACAAGATTCAATATAGTTCAGATATAAGATATATAGTTGCACAAATATAGAAATACATAGTTCAACTTACCGTTCAAGGTACTGCATTTGTTTTTGAAGTAACAGCAGAGCTGTAGAAAAAGAAAATTATGAACATGGGAGATATATTCAATTACACACTATAATAAGGACCTGAAAATGCAATTTTAAAAAATTAAATAGTTTTTACAATTTATTGTAATTTTTTGCGGTATAACGTACAAATCCAATGGAGCCGAAGACAGCAGTTATGCCTCCAATGATTCCTAGAGATATTAAAATTTCTCTATCCATGTCGCCACTTCAAACTGGACTTCAAATATTCAATGCCATTTCGAAGTTAGCCTTCGTAGAACTGGATTTAAAAAACGATGAAATTAAAACTGAACAGTTTATCAAAATTGATGGGCACATTCTGGTCACACTCACATGAACGTTGAAAAAAGACGAGACTCAAATGCTAACTAACTGGCTCGGAAAACAGGAAAACCGCATGTCACACTATTTATCTTCTTGCTCAGTGCCGTTCTATTTCTATGTGTACCTACATGCATTTCTATTCTAGAATATAATAAATAATTTATTGCTATATAAGTCCATTTAAAAATTTGACAAGTTTTATACACCACACTTAACTTGATAGAAATCTTCGGCGAGTCACTGTGAAGACGTATAGGATTTCCCCTGGTCTGCCATATTACGCCACTTGTCGTACTACGCTTATAAAAATCGTTAAGGACCGTAAATAGATTACTATTACTGAATGAATCACATCCACAACGAGGAGATTTTGCTATTAGCACGAGGTCCAACTTTCCAATTAGGCTGGTAGAATAATTGATGACTTGGCAAGTTTATTTCTTGTTGCTTCTTCTGGAAATTCATGGCGTCAACATGATTTGTCGAGTCTCCCCTGTTAAAGAACGTTTCCTGAATCCAATTCAGTGGAGCCAACAGGAAGAATAGTAGAGCATGAACAACTCCGAAAATCGGTATAATTATTGCAATCAAAGGTGACATAGAATATAAAATGGTGTAATTAAAAACCCTCAAGATACGTGACCATTTGACTCTTTCTTCCATGTCCACCTTATCTATCAAATTGTGAAACCAATTCCCAATCTCTTCTCTCAATTTATCCCAATCTAAATCATTTTGTAGAACCTCTGCTGAATCTTCTTTGTCAAAGAAACTTCGTCCTATTAATTTAGTCACTGAGGTTCCATTCGCTTCTAACCTAGGTTTTGCCACAGAAAACGAAGCTACTTGGATACTTATTAAAACACTTCCTAGTATGATGCCCTGAAACAATGTGTGTTTCATTATTGTAATTGAGAATACGTACGCGTATAGCTTATTGAACAAGATAGATTAATTAAGATTTAAGATTCATTTTGTTGTAATATTTGATTCGTTTTTTCAAATATTTAATTTTTACTGGCACAATAAAAATATTAAAAGTTGAGGACCTCACTTTTTCAGTGGGGCTTGTATTCTGGAATAAGCCCTATACATCTAAGTATTAAAGGTTAACAACATTTTTGCAGTCCATGTGTAACTTCCGATTAGCATTTCATAATGTATGCGGAGCACAAATAAAAGCCTTCCTGGTTACAATTGGAGATACTGGTTCAGTGTGTTCTCAATCTCAGTGTACCACCTTCTTCATACAACCTCTAATTGAAAATATCAATAATCATTGTGTGATCATGTATGTGTCACCGCTTATTATGCGAGATTTACCACAGTATTTGACACCTTCGCTTCATTCATACATTGAACCCAAATATGAATCTTCTACTTTTGACAGCTTATAGTTATGTATATGCATTATTGCAATATTGCGCGCTCCTTACTCCTTTGCAATCGGAATGACTCCAAATAAAGAAATATGTATGGGATATTATAATATAAGATTAAAATGATTATCTCAAACTGAACTTTGAATCATTTAGTCTGAACAGGTTATAGCTATATAAGTATCTTGATATATGTATGCATTGATTCAAAGGAACAGTTTCTGCTTAAACAATCCAGATCCTATATATATACGTATATATACATATACTTTATATATAGCATCCCATGCGTATATGATCTTAGCTCTTTTCATCAGTAGTGGTAATCAGTAACCAAGTTACAGACTACAGACTTTGTACATTGATCTATTGGGGATATGGTGATAACCGTATATCTACATCCTCATATATGCACTTTTGGCACAAATCACTGCATCTTTCATAACCTTAAGTAAACTGGAAAATTTGATCGAAGTACTGAATAAAGAAGTTTTTCATGGCTATGCGAAACCACATATGAATTTATACAAAGTCCTGTTTGAAGATCCACGTGTAGATAAAGAATGTGCTGTATAAAGTATGGATGTATAGGTACATTGAATGATTGATCAGTGCCGTTGTGTGTGAATGTATCTCTGTCTTATAGTTAGTGCTTACTGCAAGCTATACCATAAGTAAGTTATTGTCAAGCAAAAAAAAGGATGTTATTCAATAGTTTGACTCTAACATTACATTATATACATAATATAACAGGCAATTGTATTGGCTTGCTTCACATGAGAGAGCGAACGTATTCGCGTGTATTTGCTTTAAGAAACGCTCTTGCAATATAAATTCATGAACCATGACCATCCAACTTACATAACATTTAAGTTGTTTTGAGGATGACATTGATACGATTTTCAGAGGACTGCCGGGGATATTTTCAATTTTAAAGAATCGACTTGACTTATTGCTTTTGTAACCTTTGCTTTTAACGCGTAAATAACTCAGAACAAACGTATCAATGAAGAATGAATAAAATCCCGAAACGGATGTCAATATCAATTTTCTGTATCACTGTTTATATGATATACATTACATTTTCACAGTCGTTGACAAATCAACAAGCGTTATCAGTTGCTGAAAGGCATCTTTTGTTCCCTGTTGTTTGCATTCGTTTAGATTCAATATACAGCAATATTGTTCATATATACATATCTCAATTTGCATGTTATTTTTATGGATTTCCCTGCTTGTTTCAAATACAAAGAACACACTTAGCATTTGTTGATTTAAAGAATGAAATGAAGCGACATGTCCTTACATAACTTCCTATTCTATTGGAATTCGTTTACATTTTTGCAAAAATATGAAGCTGAATAAATTATAGTTTGCACGTTGAAAGTTACATTTATTTACACAATTAGAATACAAATAGGTTCCTGAGTACAATGTAAGGATTATATTGTTCTGTCCCCTGTATAGTTGTGTATAGGTTCAGATGTATTGTATCGTATGTACAAACACATAGTACGGTAATAATGTATTGCAGTTAAATAATGATGTATATAGGTACTTACAACCTGGGCATTTCACGTAATCACTAATCACAATGCATTCAAAAGTTTTCTCATGTGAGAAGTCTCTGGATTTCGTCGCGTACAATTTACGTTTTTTGCATCTATGAAAATTAATTATATTGGATCTCTGCAAAGCTCACGAGTCTTATTGACTATATGGAAGATATTTAGCTACATACAAAGGATCCCCAACAATACAATCATACGGAAGGGAAAAATTTACAAATGAAATGCAAACGAAGGAAGTATTGTAGATAGTCTCCAGGCAACAAAAGCAATGTGTTGTACAGGGTTAGACTGTTGTGTACATCCCAAGGCTACCAAAAGGGAATAAGAAATAGCTACATAATACTTTCTGTTGTAATTGTAAGTAGGCATATGTTTTGTATACAAGTTCATATTGACAACCATATAGGTAGTTAATTTGTTTTAGCTGCAGAGATGTAGGGAGACGCAGACATAATCTGCTATATATCCTTCTTCCTCATCTATATAGAGAAAATTGTAATATTATTATGAATATTCCGATTCATGCTTCGATCTTTAACCTTGCAATCTTTGGAAAATGGTTAAATAGGTCTTGCAGTCACAGCTATTTACAATTTTATGACATGAGTACTATCTATTACCTTTGAGTTCTTCGCAAACGTTCACTTTATACGTACCTCTCGTGTGGTTCACCTACACAAATCAATACAATCTACAATACTTCGAAAGTAATTCCATACTCATATAAAGGTGTTTGTGAAGGAATTTTTATACGTTTCACCCACGAAACAGGATTTAGAGTAAGTCAAGTACGGAAATATTCCGGATTCCCAGAAGCCCTTGAAAATTTTAAGGGTAATCAAGCTCCAGTACCTTACATAGCTAGGAAGTTATTATTTTTGTGAGCCCTGTTTTCCAATCAGTGGGACACCAAATGGAAGGAGGAAAATCTCAAGGTAAGTATACTTAGTTTATGGAAAGTTATGAAAGGATCATTGAGCTATATCTTAGGAAACTTCGGGTGTCCGTACATTCCGATACCAATGTAAATGACACTTCTTATTCTTTGTATGCTGAATGTATGACCTTAAAAATCTCATTTTAAATTTGATATTGTAGAAAGCAATGGAGGGACAGTTGTTGAAAATACTTCGCAGAAAGTGGCCGGCAAGCCCAATTTCATCCTCCAGCTTATTATAAACCATTATGGGTGTGTTGCTTTGTTTCGAAAGTTGTTAGATTATATCATAATATGTGTATTCAACATGTACCTATTTTTGTATTTTTTCGAGAATCAATTCTTAATTCTATTGTCATTAACCTTATATTCAGGTACACCAAGCTCATTAAGAGTGACGAACAGCTTGATCGGGAGAAATGGCTACTGCCCGGTGTACCATTCAATCGCTGGGCATTATTTCCAGCCGCGGTGATGATTCAGTTCTGTGTCGGATCTTTGTATGCTTGGAGCGTTTTCAACAAGCCCATTGACATGCTGATCTATGGAGAGAATTTTAATATGGCTCCGATAACATTTTACATAGCTTGTGGTTTCCTGGGATGCTCCGCTGCAGTGATGGGACCCTGGTTAGAGCGACGCGGCCCCTTGCTAGCTTGTCTGGTGGGAACGGGACTCTTCTGTTCCGGCCACTTCCTAACAGCCCTTGCGCTGCATTTCAAACAAATTTGGCTTGTGTTCATCGGATACGGCGTCATAGGTGGATTCGGAACGGGACTGTGCTACATTAGTCCAGTGTCGGCTCTTCAAAAGTGGTTTCCAGACAAGAGAGGATTAGCGTCAGGCTTTGCAGTATGTGGATTTGGAGCAGGTTCCATTGCCATAGCAAAAGTTCAAATCCCTCTGATACACGCAGTCGGATTACCGTTAACATTTGTCGTGCTAGGTGGGTGTTACTTAATTATCATGAGCGTCTCAGCCTTAGTTCTACGCACACCGCCGCCAGATTTTGTTGTCAATGGAATGCGCTCAGACAGAAGCTTAGTGGCAGATTCCCCTGATAAAAATCAGTGTCAGATAGACTTGGATGCCGCTAACGGAAATAAGTCCAATGGCCAGCTAACCTTGATAGAGTCACTGTTATCCAGAGACTTCCGACTTATTTATATAATGTTAATCTCCAATGTTATCTTCGGTCTTTGTGCCATCTCCAGACTGTCCAACATGGTGACGGACATTTTTCGACGAAGCCCTGAAGAAGCAGCAACCATTGTATCAATAAACGGAGGTTTTAATTTGGGCGGACGTCTTCTCTTCTCTATAATTTCTGACTACTTGGGTCGCAAAACTTCGTATGTCATCATGCTGTCAACTCAACTGGTGATAGTGGCATGTTTCTCCACAATTACCACAGCCGGGGCTTACTGGGCTTTTGTGATTGTAATGTGGATACTAACAGCATGTTATGGTGGGGGATTTGGAACCATCCCAGCATTCCTTACTGACAGGTTTGGTCCATCCAATACTGGCGCGTGCCATGGAGTTATTTTAACAGCCTGGTCCTTGTCAGGTGTGGCTGGAGGATTGATATACACAGCTGTTTTCAATTCCGTCATATCTACTGGCTACACAAATAAAGATCCGTACCCTTATAATGTAAATTCCTGGTGGATTTGTGGAGTTATTAGCATTGGGTGGATTGCTTTAATGTTTATAAATCCTACAGACAAGGATCTACAGTTCAGAAAATTTGTTGTTTCTGTTTGTAAAAAGGTTGTGAACTGTGGGGGTGAAAAGTCATCTTATAATTTGTAAATTGTCTGACACTTTACAGCTTTGATCTTTTTAAAATCCTCGAATCTCAATGCCGTCGTCGTCGTCGTCGGTGATGGATAAGCTACTGTTACAACTATATCTATATGGTTTCATAAATGTTTAACTTATTTAGTCATGCACTGTGTATACAAGATTTATTTAAAGAATGACTACTTACAATATATAATTTAAGTATATAGTATAATATTATTAAACTCCGAAAGGAAACTCTAAGCGGTTGTACTACGGGACCAATAAATGCATTAGTATACATAATATTAATGTATATAATATGTATACATACACACAAGGTGTATGCATTTAAAGGAGAATAAACCTTCCTCACCAAAATACTTATCGCTAGATACATTTAATATCAGTATAATACATTTTTACTGCAATACCTACTACATTACATGTTTAATTTCAGTGAGATCACCTAATGTATACTGATTTTAATCTTTGTTGATAAAAGTTAATTCGCTGAGAGTAACTGCCCAGAGAACAGCAACAGTACAGTGGTTGATATTATTCATTATTCTGCTGTTTGTTTATATTATTTACGTAGTAAACATATATGTATATGATCAAGTGTGACTTTAAATAAATGTCTCAGAATTATAAATCACTATATAAAATACGTGTTACACAGTAAATTTTTGACGAAATAAAAATTACATAGTCTATATGTACGTACTTACGTATTTAAATACCTTGTAATCCATGGATCTGTGCATTTACATGTGTAAACAGTTGTTTTCGTGCATATTTGTATTGCAGTTTACAAAATTGCAAATTTGCAAAATGCCTTCAATTCAAACTAAGACCTTTCAGCCCTAACTCACTCAGTTCAGTTCAAGTATATAATAATAAATAAATAAATAATATTCTTAAATCCCAATGTTTGCTCCATTCACTCCGTCAGCCTTGACGAATTGCCAGCGGAAGTATGGACACTTGACGTTTACAGTTTTTGCATTAATTAGAATTTTAAACTCCATTTTTCAAACCTTCGAAAATTGCCGTATTTATTACAAGTTCTCTAGCTTATATAATTTGCATTTCCATACATTGTTTAGTTTGGGCTCTGGGCTGCTGTCAAACCGTTTGCAAGACTCTGTGCACATGCACAATAGTGTTACATGTTGCATTTAATTCATTATTATTCTCCTTTACATATTCAAGACTCACACGCCATTGATTGAAGTGTAAATATCTGTATTGATTTAATTGTGATTCAATATCGAAAGCTTTCTTAAGGTCTATGAAGACAGCCATCTCGTCCACGCCTCTTATGTAAAGTTAAAATGCATTAATTGTGAACACGATTATTACACGAAGTAGCGTCGTCGCCCCTTTTGCCGGTGAACAATGAGGGGACAAATGGAAATATTTTTTTTCGCTAGTGTTAAATAGAGGAAGTAATGATGATAATGAAGCATTTTTACTACAATACTCAAACTATTGCGATAGTACATTGCATTGTACTACTTTGAATTTTGAGTATGAGCCCCAGTCACACAATTCTTTCTTGATTATTGCTCTTGGGAATGACCTGCTGCCATTTGCAATGATGTTATATCAACGCGTATAGAATTCAGTAGAATTCAGCATTATAGTAAGGAGATGTAAACAATCCTAAAGGCCGTATTGACGAGCATCAGTATTCAAATCATGCTCATACATACCTTTAAGCGAAGACAGATGGCAAAGTGGCAAGGTAATGACGAGGTCATTAAGACGACTAAAAACATTGACAGACCCTACAGTTCATATCTTCAATAATGTTCAACTCCAAGTGCATATACCTATAACCTATATAGAATGCATATATGCTAAAACAAAATTGCATAAAATGCTGTTGACATTTGGCATATTAGTCTCGTTGATAAATTACTAAAATTCCAGAGTCTAGTATCGAATCTAGTATCTATAGCCCAAATACGTGCATTATAAGCTAATTTCCAATCCAAAACTGAATCAAAAGTTCTACAATTTAGTATGTTAGTTACTATTAGTAAGCTGTTATAGCTATTTAGTAGCTATTAATCTAATCAATTTCCAACGATTGGTATAAATTTGCATATACACACATTATTCATGGATATTATGTACATCGAATCTTCACACTTCCTGTGTATACGACATCTTATTGTCTAAAGAGTCCTCATATATCGAGCTGGTCACTGTTGAATAAAAGACAACAAATTAAATTCTTTGCCCCCAGGTAACATTATTTAAGACTTCCTTTAAATCATTTCAACATCATGAATTTCATATCACCCCTTACCCTACAAATTGGCCTTCAAATTTGCAAGATTCTAAGCACTACCTATCGAGGATTGTAAACATTGTAATATTAAATTGTTTAAAAACACAAAACAACTATATAATTGGTTTTTACTTTGAAGGGAAAAAGACCAACAGCCAAAAATTTAAAATCATTCTGGTCAAATTTTAATTTGTGCATCGACGATGCACTGGAGCTTCCAACCGATGCAGGATGACCGATGCAGCCTTAAAATGCTTTCAAACGTCTGAATTAGACAATGAACTCAGTTGTAGTGTAGTTCAAAAGCTTGCTACGAATTTAAAAAAAATTATTTTTGTTACTAATTATCCACGTAAACCATCTTAAACAATGAAACAAGCTTGCAAATATGTTTTTAAAGAAACAATGCTTAAACTATGGAGTCGTCCATGGAGTTAATGAGCGACCTCTATTATTTTTTTTATCTTCATCCAATTAAAAAATATTTTATTTAAACAATTTCAAGCTATTTTTATACACCATTACTCATTAATAATTTTAGTACGAAAATACAGCATCAGTGGGTAAAACAGCATTCGGAATTTCGGGATCTGTACGCGAAATGAGATGAACGGTGTTGCTTTCCCCTTTCAATGCAGAAATATTGACAAAACGTTCGTCCTCGTCCTTCAGCGTGCACAAGAAAGGCTTGTGTGTGTGGTTGAATCGTGAGGAGCGCCAAAGTTCAAACAGATTCCTGGCAATACTTGACTACCTTGTGTGGAAAATAATTTCTAGTTGACACTAAAACTAATAAAAATATTAATTAAAATATAAATTCACTGTCAGAACGGAAGTTCTTAGAAATCGCATTAATCATTTGAAAGTTGAGAAAGTCCTGCAGTCTTCAAAAGGTAAGAATTCGAACCATGCAGGTATTTCCCTTGAGTTTAGCTTTGCTTGCTAAGAAAGAATATGGAAGGATAGATTGGAAATGGGAATCATATTACGTGGACATTCCCAATATCCCATTCCCTCTTTGCTAAAACCACGACACTTGAGAAGCTCATTTTTATTGAAACTAAAACGTTCATAAATTGGGCTGATTTAAAAAATTTGTTGGCCTTTTAAAAAAGGATCAATAGTTGTAAAGATGGAGACTAACGGGTAATAGTAGATGTGATAAATTAGTAAAAACTATATAAACAATTTGATGTCGTGTCATGTCTTGTGGTATTATTACAGATTGTTGGTGAAGAAAGTTAATTTGAGCATATTTATATGAAATATAATCGGTCTGATGGATATAAATTTTGATCTTTGTAGGATTTCACATATGAAAAGGAGAAATATGTCGCCCTGCGAAAGATCGGCACCGTCCAAATTATTAACGAAGTTAAGTGATGCGGTGGATTCAAAGAAGTTTTATGAAGCGCATCAACTGCTCAAAACTATCAACTTCAGGTATTTCAGTTTATTTATATGAAATTTTATATTTGTATTATTGTGGTTTTCATGGAAGGAATTATCTAAAAGATTAATTAATTTGTTGTGCAGACACACGAATGCTGGCAAGTATGATGAATTAGAAGAACTGCTTGTGAAATACTCAACTATACTTATGCAAAATAATCAGGTAACGAGAGTTACGACTATATTGTTAAATTTTTTTGTACGGAGTTAGCCACCGTATATTTTGAATTAGCTCCTGTTGTCGTTTGATTCCATAGTCAAGATATTGAAAACTATGATTGATTTAATTGACATGTATGTATGATTACACAGATCGAAAGTGGTTGTGATGTTGCCATTATGCTGTCCAAGTTGTACAAAGAAAAAAACTTTCCCGTGGTTTCTAACCGGGTCAACGAAGTTTGTCGGTAAGGATATTAAATTATGATATTGCTTGGCTGAAAAAAATCGAATTCGTTGTTGTTGTATTGAAAAGTAGTTCACATATTTATGTTACATTATTGTTAAAAATCAGACTATTGGAAGTCATGCCTGGATGCCCGGAAAGAACTACATTCTTAATGACCGTCCTGGAATGGTGTGGTAATTCCGATCTCAGTGGAAAGGTTCATGCAACGGCCGTTATCTTATACACAAATGGTGAGAGGCAGCAATTGAGTTTATGGTTAATGCTATAATAAGTTGTACTTATTTGGAACAATTTTAGTTTCACATTTATGTTGTTGTGTGGCAGTCCTAAATAAACATTGAGGAAGAAAAAGGTTAAAAGAGAGGTTTTTGTAATAGATTTTGCTTCTTTCTTTGCAGAGCAAATTTACACGGAAGCTTGGAAACATTTAGTAAAATTAAGCAACGGCACAGATGTGAGCGTTCTCGCTACTCCGATTATCAAAGGACTGGAAATTCGTCGGGATGAATTTGATATAGTAATTTCATCTTTAGTATTGTCTTATTTGGCTGCTAAGAAAATAGAAGTGGCGGAGCAGGCTTTCGCACTTCTAGTGAAGGAGCAAGTTCACGAGTTGTCGCCGTTGCTCAATGCCGTTCGGTTTCTAATCGAAGCAGCAAAATTGTAAGTATTCCATTACATCAATAAAATAATTCCCGTAATCAGTATAATTAATTTATTGCTAATTATGTAACAGGAACTGTCCGAAGGCTTTTGCATCCATTAAGGATGTGTACGAACCTAGTTTTTGTCGCGATTTTCATTTGAGAAGATTAGTTGGCAACGTTGGCAAATCCTTGTTTAAATTACCGGATAGATGCGATAAACCAAATAACTCCTTTATGCCCATGCTCCTGCAAGCATTCTTAAATCCGGATCCTCCCAATGATCAAGCATTAGATTGATTTAAGAAACAATATAGCTGCCCTGAATGTGTGCAATACTTAAATCACACCAATTTTGAATTGTTTGAATAAGTTCAGACCAGCGCTTACTCATTAACATCATTCTTACTCTTGTTTATTGTTATATAATCTATAATGAACATCGTGTCTCTAATGTATAAGTGTAGTGGCTATAATCATTGTACACTACTATTTAAATGTACATGTTATTTAATAATTATTAATACAATATGAACGCTTCAGTATATTATATTGTTTATAGTAAGTACCAGTACCTAAATTGGAACATCGATTTACTAATGGTATCTATTTTACATCGTAATAATAATGTAATCAAGTTTATTATCTCTTTTTGGTCTTTATAAATGGTTTATTCATATATCTACACTGCATTGTGAACATCACGAAAATAAAATACAAAATAACCCTTGAATGTATCGTATACAGACAACTAGTTAGTGACAATATTATTATCTTAAATAAGACCTTTTCAACACACTTGCACTCTTACTGACTTAGTTTATATCTTAAGCACGTCCTCTGTATATACCTTTAAATTTTTTATAGTTCTCTTCACGTACATGTTTAGTCTTCGTCTGTCAATGTTATTGCGTTTATTTCCCTCCGGTAGTTTTCAGTTTCAGCTTGCAGTAGTTTAGAACCAATAAGTTCTGGAAGAAAATCTCAACTCTGCAAAAGATAAAATTCGGTATCAATTATAAACATTTTTATAGGAAGTAAAATGCTTTATTGCTGTATGTGTGGCAAAATATTATTAATACTTACAAAAAAACTTCTTAATATAATCCTGCTTCCTCTCCTCACTCGTTTCGTTGTGTCTTGTGATCCCAGCATTTGTCACTATATAAATCAGGATACTCCTGTAATTCCGGGTATTTATAAGTTTCCCTGTTTCGGTCAGAGAAATCACTCATGCTGAATAAGCATGCAAATGATCCCTTGAATTTCCCTTGATCCTCAATATCGTCTTCCGGAAAATCCAAAACAGACTTCGATCCTTTGTAATCTGTCCGGGCGCCATTGTCGGAGCCTTCAATACCACCACCACCAGAACTGATATCTGTTGTGGGTCCCACGTAGCCAGTACCAGAACTATCTTTAATGGGGATGTTAATATTTGGATTACCGGTGCCACCAGAATTACTCCCATCCGGTAAATCTAGTACTGGCATTGTTTCAATGTTGTCGATGCCATTACCGCTGTCTGGTTTGTCGTTTGTTGGCATAACATTCTTGAAACCAGATCCTGCATTGCCCCCACCTGGTTTGTCGTAATCAGGCAAGCCAAGTATTGGCATGTCTAAATTATCCCCACCTGAACTACCATCATCCGGCATATCTAGTATTGACATTTCTGTACTCCCCTTCCCAGGTTTACCGTAATCCGGCGTGTCAAGTGTTGGTATTTTTGTATTATGACCACTTGGTTTACCGTAATCCGGCATGTCAAGTATTGGCATGTCTAGATTATCCCCACCAGAACCATCATCTTCCGGCCCGTCAAGTATTGGCATTTTGGTGTTACTTCCATCAGAACTACCATCATCCGGCATCTCAAGTATTGTTATTTCTGTAGTACCCCTTCCAGGACTATTTTTATCTGGCCTGGCAATTGTTGACACTGTTCCTCCATTACCACCACTTGGTTCTCTACCTTCATCTGGTAAGTCTAATACTGGCATTGTATCAGTATCATCCTCACCAGTCCCAGTACCTTCCTGATCGTCAGTAACTGGCCGCATACCAGAGTTTTCCACAGGGCCAGGTTCTGGAAAGTCAACAATTGGTCTGGACCCAGTGTCACCTCCCTGCGGTAAAACAGTAGCTGGTCTGGACCCAGTTGCATCTCCAGGTTGTCCATCCTGAAAGTCAATAATTGGTCTGGACCCAGTGTCACCTCCCTGTGGTAAAACTGTAGTTGGTCTGGACCCAGTGACATCTCCAGGTTGTCCATCTGGAAAGTCGATAATTGGACTGGAGCTACTGCGCTCTCCTCCTTGCTGTGGCAACTTGAATGGCTTGGAGCTAGTGCTAATTCCTCCTGGATTTTCTTCCTCTGGAATATCAAGGACGGGATATGCGTCATTGTTGCTATCTATTGGCGGAAGTTTATCATCACCCGGTATCGGACCTGTACCAGAGTTGCCTCCTCCTGAAGGTCCTTTCGTTGGAACTCCTGAACTTCCTGTGTTACTTTGAGGGAAATCCAACAAAGACAATTCGGTATTGGAATCGTCGGATCCAAGGTTGTCATCCTGTGTCAGCTGTGGTGGTGGAGCGATTCCCCCACCGAAGGTTGAAGATCCCAGCGATGTTACCTTATTTCCGCCAGTCTGCCTAGGAGGCCTGAAATTGGGGTACCGACGGTTCTGTTCTATTTCTTTTTCGTACCAAGCCACTGGTTGCCTGTAGTAGTCGTCACCGTTTCGCTGATTTGGCATGTAACCACGGTAACTTTCGGGTTCTAAATAATCAATGTTGTCCAGTCTTTCAGTCCTAGGTCGAATCTTTCTTACGTACCGATCAGAGTATTGAAGGCGTTGAGGGCGACGGGTGTCAACAGAACGTTTCCTGAAGAGTTAACAACAGACATATATATACATCTAACTTTTCAAGGGTTGGAATGGAAATAGTCTCATCAAAGGAAAAAAACAATGGCAAGTCACCTTCTTCGAGTATTCACCCGCCAGTACGGTTGACTGATTGGTTTCTTGATCCAGCCTTCATACTTGTTCTTCTTATTGGCAACAGAGACACATTTTTCAAAATTTATCATCGTGACAACTACATCTAGATGTACTTTAAACATGTTCTCCAGCATTCTCAGGGAGTTGGATGGATGTGACCTAGTTCAAATATTAAAATTGAATAATTTAATTCGAAGGCACCACCAAGTTCATCACATACTCTGTATAATAAATTCACCATCGCAAGAGTAAATCTTCCTGAAATAATTGTTCAAATTGATTTTGAAGTGTGTCATGAAGTGCTGGAGCATTTCGGAATTCATCGTGACAGTGGTAATGTAAAAATGAAATTAATTTCCAAATAAACTCCAAAATGTAATCGTGCTTCTCAGGGTTAGCCATGAAGTCTGGCGGCGTTTCGATAGGCATGTAGCCTACTCCTGGTTCATTGTATTCCGAGTACTGAAATTATTTAAAGAGTAATTCGAACCATTTGAATGGTAATTGCACAGAGTTTTCAATACAAAAAATCGGAGTTTAAAGCGTTTAGCTATGTTACAGGACATGCTCGTGTCTGTGTACTTTACTTTTACATTTTATAAATTCCCAATGTTCATTAGTAACTTACGATAGGAGGGCAACTCTCATCCACTGTCATGTTATATAAGATCGTGTTATTCATGCAGGTTTGTAAAATCGTTGATATTTCCAGATGTACTTTATCTTCTAAAGGCGACTGTGGTGGATATTTTAGAAAGGATTCAGAAAGAATAGCTTCGAATAGGATAAGAAAAAATTTGTAGAACTGTCGTGGGATCAAATTCATTCCACAAGCTCCATAAGCCATGATTGCAGCTTGCCTCAGTATCTCAACCTCCTGGATCCCCATCATGTCTGACCGACTCTTGGATTGATTCCTGAGTAAAATGTCGCCCCAATGAATAGCTATTCTTTCAGTCTGCAAATTGACTTCGTGGTTAAGATTTGTAATGTTGTCCAAATCCACGGGGTACGATCTCTCCTCCGTGACGGGGTCCACAAATGGCGACTGATCACTGAGACATTTTATGCAGTCCGCTAGAATTAATCACTAAATCTGTCACAGTGCAAATGGAATAAAACTTTTAATTTAATCAAGGAACTTACGATGCAAATCCGGTTGACTAAGTTTAGGGAGCACCAAGTCATCCATGTTCTTCGGGAGAATAGCTTTGAAAGAATAGGAATCGTCAGTGAAGTAGCATCCGGGTTTGGAAACAAATTCTAGTTTGACATTCTTAGGGAGTCGACGTCGATTTCCATTCTTGTCTGGTTTCTCCGTGTCTGTCCAGAGGAAATTTATTTGATAGCCAAAAAGTACGCCATCATTTTTAGTCCCATTGGGTGGGAGCAGACAGACAGCGCGATTAGTTTTCTTTGAGTAAATGGAATAATAGTTATTGGGTTTCGGGTTCACTCGCAGAGCGTAGAGAGTAGAGACGCCACTCGTGAGATTAACGTTCCTAACAGACGTTGATTTAAAATCTCTGTGGCTCAAAATAGCTCCTCCAGATTCCTTCGTCCAAATGTAAGGTCCGTCTTCCTTATAGCGGTTCGACCATTTGTGCAAAGATTGGAGACCGTGTATCCTTTGATTTGAGTTCTGGAAAATAGTTAAGATAACATAAAATATACGTACTTATATCTACAATATCCAGCATTAAAAACACAAATGCTCATAATAGTATATGGAATAAATTTAGGTCGATACAAGTGGCCTCAGCTTTTTCCACCAGATCCTCATAATTTACAAACAAATCCTCATAAGATTGTCACTGCACGTATATAGTTTTAATTCATTTCCCATTAACATAAGATACTGGGCATGAACCTTCAACCATAAAATTCCTCATTCTCTTTTCTGTACATATATTACTTTTCATAAGTGAAATCGTGGCATGGCTCACTTTTTAGGAGCAACATAGGCAATATATTTTAACAGTATTTTATCATATGAACATTAATAATTAATAATAAAATTTTTATAATTATTATAAAAATTTTTCCATAAATTAGGTAGTTGTTAACAATAATAAGCATTACGTTTGTGTCAAAATGAACACATGATATATCTGTTGGAGTGAATCGAGCCAATCCATTTGAGCCCAGTCCAGGAATTCCTTGTTCTTGATTGCACCATCCAAATCGAAGGGCAAATCTAAAATGGCAAAAGTTATTATATCTATTCCCAGAATCAAGTTAATTATTTTCAATTTTACCTGTACGTAAAATACTTTTAATACTATATTCTGAATGAATGAGCAGAGATTGCTTTCTGCTCATATTGTGAAAGTATAATATGCACATACATACGTAACAATGCATTGTTATGTTAATAATGACAATAGAGTTTTTAACGTACGATCCCATTGTGCACAAACAGTTCCATTGTACTTCATTAGATGAAGCATTTAACCACACGCCGGCTGGACATTTATCAGTAAAAAAGTCTTTTGAAACATATTGTTGATCTCTAGTTATTCCACAAAACCTTGCCCAACCCGGATCTCTTGGATTGGCAGTAGTTGTTAGATGGAATTGTAATATCGTTATTAACAAGGGAATGGAGAATGTTATCAAGTGGCTATGATGTAATTTGTGGACTATCATGTCGCCAATATTATGGTATATACTTACAGTTCTTAGCTTCGAAACACGTAAACCCTTAAACTCGGGTACTTATCCGTTGCTTATCGTCTTTCTTTTGAGCAGTGACACAAGTAACAGGTTTACAACATCCTCATTAATTAAAGGTATGGGAAGGTTCACGAATCCTACCAAGTTGCAGCACATGGGGCCATGTAGTACGACAATTCCGTGGGAAAAACTTGGCTTCCTGAGCCTCTTATCACCAAATTTCAATGTGTAGGACTTATTTGCGATGTTAGTTCTGGTGCACTCAGATTCCACAGGTTTAAAATAGTAATTTGAAGCAATTTCACTACTTTACCGTGTTTCCATATGCAAAAAATCACCACATAATAATATTATAGGCTCTTAATTGATGCAGATGACATCTTAATCCCGATTCATGACACAACATACATGCTTTGCATTTGTTTAGTTTGGCACTCGTGTAGTGTACACTGTGCAACTTAATTGGAATTTTGACTTTGTTACCATAAACATTATTATGAGTGAACTAAAATACTATTGTGACGAATGCATGTTTGGAGTTTCCAGATGAATGATGTACAATGAGATTGTACAACTTGTGCAAACATACTGTTGTGCAGTTATGCGATGCTAATAAGTATATTCATTAATGATTATTAGGTATGTATTGCAACTTCTCTACTCTATGAGCGTAATGAACCTTCACTTCGCATTCCACATTGCTAATTTCTAAGTACATGTTAGCTTCAAGCTCGGGTTTCGTAACACTATATACATTGCAATATGTTAAAATCTTGTTCCTAGTACTTACACGAGTACGCCTAAATGAAGAAGTTTACCAGAAAGCGATTAAAATACTGTGAGCCTCAGTTCATTCTATATCTTCTTTTTAGCTTCCACTATCATAGTTTTCTAATAATAATTCAACGTTTTACTTCATTCACGCTGTAGAACTGACACGCGAGAGCTATATACAGTAAGTTGTTGTTGTCGTCACTTTGTGTGACAGGTAGTCAGAGATCATGGTGTATGTATGCATATAGAGGATTGTTTGTGTTTGAACTTATACAAAACAAAATTGCATACTGTATAAACATCATTAATATAATGGCTACTAGTGCTATACTATATAATACAATATATAATCGTTTTCAATGATCGTTTTTAATCAAGTATTTTATTTATCAAGGTATTCCAAGTACATTGTCATACATGCTGGGGAAAACACAGTTCCGAAATATTTAGCTCCACAATTAAAGCCACTACTTGTGATTGCAAGTTGTAACTCAATTCTCATGGTTCATCAATACTAATTTTCAAACCACCAAATTGACACTTCTTGACTGGTTCAAAAACCTTCAAACTGTCCTCCTACCAAGGCTTCACTTTGTGTGGCATCCCGAAAAAAGTGTCCCATTCTGTATCTTTTCAATACACGTGCCATTCTGTATATTTACAAGGCACGTGTCCCATTTTGTATGTTTTCAAGGTACTGTTTACATTTACATAGTCCTACCACCAGGGTCCTAGTGGTTTTTAAAATGGTACAGCATTTCCACCGTTCCGGGTTCCAAGGGAGAAGCGGTCAGACGCAAAACCATATTCATTCCGTCTGCATCGAGCTTGAGCGGCCAACGCTAAGATATCACCAGTACAGCACTGATGTTCACACTCACTTTTCGTGGTCTATCAAGTTGAAAAAATGTAATAAGTTAATGTATATAAATGACAATGTTCGGACTTTTAGCGAGTATTTAATTTACATATTTTAAACATACACATTAACGAAAGTCCAATGAGCATTGTGACGATCAGCAGTTTGTGATGGCAGTCCATCGTTACTTTCTTGTTGCGAGTCTCTCGCTGCTTAAAATAAAACCCTAATGGTTCCCCCACGGTAACTTCAGTGACAGAGTTTCTAGCTATGGTGCCAACAGAGTGTCCCATATCTTTGGCAAGGTATACACTCCATTCAAATATCTTCGGTGGACCACAAAGTCCCCCACCGGAGCTGCCGTTAAGTCCTATTTGCATAATGGCAGCTGCCTCAGCATCGTAAATAAGATAATCCTTGGATTTCTTAGGTTGGATAATTCTAGCGTGGGTTTCGTCATCGATGCGAATTTCTGCTCTCTGAAAAGAAAAGGTACAATATTGTCCCTTATTGCTGCTATGTACTTCCAGAATCAATTTAATATGATTTGTTGAGTACCAACGACTTGCGAAAGCAATTTCCAAATGTGTACTTAATATCGCATAAATCCCTCCCCATGTAAGTGTGTATACAGAAAGTGCCGGGCTTTTCCCCAGCCGCATTATGAATATTTTCTCGGGACCCAATTGTCGGCATTACAAATAGGATTCGGTCTCCAACGTTGTCGAAAATGTTGTACTCAAACGGAGTGATTTTGAACACTGTAATACG
The DNA here is from genome assembly GCA_034696945.1 of Lipothrix lubbocki. NCBI lineage: Eukaryota > Metazoa > Arthropoda > Collembola > Symphypleona > Sminthuridae > Lipothrix > Lipothrix lubbocki. The sequence goes on along the minus strand of JAQGAK010000065.1, from coordinate 2,413 downwards.
ATTCATTAGGCTTTTATATAATAAAAGTTACAAAACAAATTCTTTGGTTGGATGTTCCAAGTCTAGTAAGTCACTCTTCAAAACAAATTACTTCCTATATTCGCCTTAGACTTTTCAATCCATATAACCTTGCTAGGTTCCAAAACTTCTACTCCTAGAATTTCGGTCGACTTAATGGAGCTTTGAGATGGTGTGTGCACTTTTGCTAAAACGCTTGGGGTTTCTAGAAAGGATTCTTTGGGTTACTTAATTTATTTTACAATATACTTGTTATATCATCAGCATTTAATCGGTTCATGTGAATGGGAATACTACTGTTCTATTAAAGTGTCTTTGTCTCTCACCACTAGCAGAACGCCTCGCAGGTATTTCTATTAAATCATTCGGAGCGTTCGCTTTATCGCCTGGTTTTCCACCCTTCACATCTGATGCAATTTTTTTTGAACGTCTTGTGGGATGAATTGACCTTTTCTTCTGTTTCTTAACTTTAGTGACATTATTGTGGTCTACATACGACGTGCTGACGTCCACTAAGCTTTTGTAGTATTTTCCAATGGCATCCAACTCTTTTTTCTTTTTCCTTCTTTTAGTAGATCCTTGACTACCTGAGTCCATTTTCAGAAAGTACTCAGTCGTAGTCGTAGGTAGGTTTTATGGCACTGTAAATCGCGGCAACTCAGAGAAGAATGGAGGACTTAACACTTAAAAATAAATTATGTGTGAAATGTTGAGGTTGAGGGGATTTATAGATAGAAAAGAAGAACTACTGCACGAACACTAACTTCTTGAACTTTATGAAACTATTAGCATACATACGAAATTACATTGTCTTGTCTTTTTCCGAACTAATTACAAAAACCTACCGTTAATAATTTATTAATCAAGCTTAATTCGCAATTATTGCAACTTTATGAATTTCTTCTCTATCAGTGGCGTTACCACTTACCAACCACCACGTTATACTAGTAGATTCGAATTATGAAGATTTTCAAGTTGTAATGTAATAGTGTATAGAATTTCGAAACAAAAATTTATTGAGGGAAATAAAAAATTGTCTATATAACTTTCACTGCGGTCACTAATACTGTCAGGGCATTTGCATCCCGACACAGTTGCTATCACTATTCCAATTACTGTCAAACTTCCTAAACTCGTAAAAATCTTCGGAATGAATCCTCTAGCTCCAACTAACAATCCTGAATATTCAAGGAAATTGAGGTGGCAAGAGAAAGAAATAAACTTTATGTCACTAATACCGCTATGGTATTTGCCTTATACGACACAGTACGCAATTCACTAGCGAGAAAGAAACAATTTCACTGACACTACTATCGTGTTTGCCTTTCGACACAGTAACACAATAATTCATTGTTTACAATGTAAAGATCAATTTTGATTAAATTATGTTCTTCCAGCTTTAATCGAAAATCACAACCACTTCTACTGGTGAATTTTTCCTGGGTTACATACTATACTACAAACAGTGAAAAGCACAAAGTTCGAATCGAAATAGCAAGGGGGAACTTTATCCTGATGCCGCTATGACATTCTAAGACAAATACAAATCAGCACTCTAAAAATTCTAGTATCACATTGTACCAAAATCATCTATACATGGTTATGGTCTATAATGGTAATATCTTAAGATCACAACGAAGAAGGAGACAGCAGGCACCTAACATAATTTATTACGCTATGACCCAATATACATAAATTGCCATTTTTGTAACTTTGGAAAGTTAGAATTGAGTTGAGGCGTGGTAAAAGTATCTAAAGCTTTAGGAACACTGCCCCGCCCCGCCACCACTCCTCATGGGTTGCGGAACTTTTGGACCGGGTCATGCCGGTCAGGATCGACCGCTCTCTTCTTGTGTTCTTTCTCATTTATATACTGTGAATGAACGATGAGAGGCCGGTGCTATTTCGGGGTTGTCCATAACTAATGTACATTTTGATTTTACCTATAAAAGTCAATAAAACTCAACAGCCATGATAATTTTCTATGTATAACAGTTTCTATGGATTATTATGAGATTAATGACGTCATTATTATTTACCGTTAGTTTATTATTATTCATTTGTCGTCTAAAGTCCTCTACAAAGTAACCACAAACAATGAATCATTCGTTGTAAATAGCACATATGAACGCATTTGTTTACTTTTATTTTCCTTTTTTGTAAAGTTGCTTCTCCTCTCTTTTTCACATTTTTAAATATTCATGCCAAACAACTTAACATGACCCTAAAAAAAGCAACTGTCTAAGCTTTCACCCCCCGTCTAAAAAAATTCTTTTCCAGATAACTCCCGAACGAAAAGTCGGATTTTCGATATCAAGGGCTTAAAGTCAATCGGGGACTTAGCCTCATTAACATGAATTTTTTCAAGTGCACACACTTGAAGGTTTTTAAGATA